>JAUIRK010001043.1:795000-981039 GCA_030549495.1 Nectonema munidae | reverse complement strand
TTCTTCTTCTTCTTCTTCTTCTTCTTCTTCTTCTTCTTCTTCTTCTTCTTCTTCTTCTTCTTCTTCTTCTTCTTCTTCTTCTTCTTCTTCTTCTTCTTCTTCTTCTTCTTCTTCTTCTTCTTCTTCTTCTTCTTCTTCTTCTTCTTCTTCTTCTTCTTCTTCTTCTTCTTCTTCTTCTTCTTCTTCTTCTTCTTCTTCTTCTTCTTCTTCTTCTTCTTCTTCTTCTTCTTCTTCTTCTTCTTCTTCTTCTTCTTCTTCTTCTTCTTCTTCTTCTTCTTCTTCTTCTTCTTCTTCTTCTTCTTCTTCTTCTTCTTCTTCTTCTTCTTCTTCTTCTTCTTCTTCTTCTTCTTCTTCTTCTTCTTCTTCTTCTTCTTCTTCTTCTTCTTCTTCTTCTTCTTCTTCTTCTTCTTCTTCTTCTTCTTCTTCTTCTTCTTCTTCTTCTTCTTCTTCTTCTTCTTCTTCTTCTTCTTCTTCTTCTTCTTCTTCTTCTTCTTCTTCTTCTTCTTCTTCTTCTTCTTCTTCTTCTTCTTCTTCTTCTTCTTCTTCTTCTTCTTCTTCTTCTTCTTCTTCTTCTTCTTCTTCTTCTTCTTCTTCTTCTTCTTCTTCTTCTTCTTCTTCTTCTTCTTCTTCTTCTTCTTCTTCTTCTTCTTCTTCTTCTTCTTCTTCTTCTTCTTCTTCTTCTTCTTCTTCTTCTTCTTCTTCTTCTTCTTCTTCTTCTTCTTCTTCTTCTTCTTCTTCTTCTTCTTCTTCTTCTTCTTCTTCTTCTTCTTCTTCTTCTTCTTCTTCTTCTTCTTCTTCTTCTTCTTCTTCTTCTTCTTCTTCTTCTTCTTCTTCTTCTTCTTCTTCTTCTTCTTCTTCTTCTTCTTCTTCTTCTTCTTCTTCTTCTTCTATACCCTTAGCGAAAAACTGAAGGAAAAGAAAATGTATTGTGAAGCATTCCTATAAGTGTAAAGAAAGGAGTTAAAAGAAAACAGTGAGTTAATTTAGACTAAATAAATTTATTTTTGAAAAATAAAAAAAACTTTTAACTTTTAAATTTTCAAGATAATTTTCAGACCTCATATGATGTCATTGGTAGGAAACGCATAGAGGTGATCTTTTTATATTTTACTTTGAATAAGATTTTGAATTTTGGAATGAACAACCACAAATGAAACAAGTGAAAAGATTTTCCTAGAGTATATAAAAGCCATGCATTCAGTCAACCAGACTCACGTCCTATCAACCCCAAAATTGAGAATGAAACAAAATTTTCCTATATTCCAATACGTAATAAAGTATTTATATTTTCCCAATATAAAATAAAATCAGTAGTGTCATACATTTAATATGTATGTAATGTCATATAGTAATATTCAATATTGAATTTGTTTATATAAAATAATTTCATTTCTCTATAAGATATGCGAAAAAGCTATATGACGTCACATCATATTAGGTATTAGTAAAGAAAAGGCAGTTTACAAAGATTGCTTATAGCAAGCAAAATTATTCTATAAATATGGTGTACAAAATTTGACCTGAAATTGAAACCATAAAAATGTCACAATTCTTCCAATATTTTTCCAAGAATAAAGTATATTGATTATTATGCATTTTTCGATCCTTCAATGGAAAATTATGCATTCAGAAGACTTAGAATGTATCTTTATTTTTAGCATATAATTGAAATTATAGAAGATCTAGGTATAAAATCTTTTTTAGAAAACTTTTATAAACAATCTGAAATATGATTTGTTTTTCATCGGATAAAATTCCATACGATTACGGTTAGTCTTTATTTTATTGATTAGAAAAAAATACGTATTAATACTAATTGAATGAATTTGAATAGAAGAAGCTTGTCTTTCAGAGAGTCTTCGTTTAGTGATGATGATGGAATAAAAGATCATTTGAGATTTCGAACAAAAAACGAAATACATTTTTCATCAAGTCACACATAATACATTAAGATAGTGTAAAGATGATTTAAAACTTGCTAAAAAAGTTTTTGTTCAAATTTCAAACTTCTCAGTTGTGTTTTAAATTTGCTAAAAAAATTTTTTAATTTGACTCAACTTTTTTTGCCAAACTTTGATTGTGGCAGTAGCGATTTGAACATTTGAACATAAAAAATTTATAAAAATTGAAAAAAAAATTATTTTTAAAAATCAACAGAGTTACAAATCAAAAAAGTGAGAAAATTTTAATTAAGTTAATTTGTTTATTAGTTAGTTAATTAATTAATTAGTTTGTTAGTTAGTGTTAGAGATATTATTGAAATTTTCTATTAAAATTTTGCAGATATTCTTTGTCACTCTTTTGTTATGTCTTCCTTTTTAAAATATAGATATGTTGAAAAGTAAATAATTAACCATTACAAATTATATACAATAAAAAAGTAAATTTTATATAATAAAAAAATTAAATGAAAATTGATATATATAAAAATTTACCATAAATTAAAATTTGTTCTTAATCATTTAAAATTTTGAATATAAATTTCCTAAGACAATATAAAAATCAATTGCCTTAATGTAAAAATAGAATAACTGATTTTTATGAATGTTTTGCATTGTCATTCCTTTGAGATTTTCTATTTTTGTCATTCATTTGTAATGTCATTCCTTTAATTTATACCATTTTTGTTACTTTTTGATTTATCACTAATATATAAGAACTACTTTTTAGCTTTTATTTTCTTAACTTACTTATATTCTCCAGATATTCACTCTTTTTCAGTATTCATACTCTTACATCTTCATCTTTGTAAACGTGTAGCCACAAAATTATAGCAAAAAGTTGAGGAAAGTATAAAAAAATTTTATACAAAACATTGCATGCTAAAGGAAGAAAATCATGATTCACTAGATGAACTGTGTGTAGAAAGATGTCAAGCTCAAAAATCTCAACGTTAAATATGGCATAAGGAAGCCGAAAAGCGAAATTGATCTCTATGTCCAGAAACGATCAAATGAAATGATAAAAAATAATAAGAATAAAAAAAGACGTAAATAGAAGGTGAAAGTTGATTTCTCTGAAGATCCCACCATCTCCAAGTCCTTCTTCAGGCGCAGTGTTGCTAATAAAAAGTTTTTGTATCTTTTTATACAAAATTGAATACAAGCAGTAGTTCGTCAATAGTAGACTACTTTCGTCCATTTTCAAGAAGGTTAGAAATACCAAAATTAGTATTCATATCCCATGGTTTAAATCTAATTCATTTGAAGAATGAGGAATCAATGCTTCTTACAAATATTTTTTAACCCGTTATCGACCACAGTCTACACATGTCAACTTTACAAAAATAAAACGTCTAAGTTTTCTGGTCGTTAACAGGTATTATATCTTTTAATTATAGTGGTATTATATCTGTACTTATCATTAAAAAACCTTGCTCCTTCTAAGTATTACTTTTTCTGAATATGCACTGCATTTACTCCAATTGAAATGGAAATAAAATATTGAAAATGTAATTTAGATGTAGTCCTTATTTCAACAAAAATTTTCTTTGTAAATAATTTTCCATAAGTTACCAATTGCAGTTATAGGATGCATTTTCATTCAAAATATTTGCAAAAAAACTTCCCCTTTCTGATCACATAGTTCATTTCCAGCAAAACGGAGAGACTAATTAACCAAAATGAACATGTAAACAATTTGGCATGAACATTTTTTTAATTCAAAATTATATTTTTGTAAAAGAATTTATTGTAAATCAATATTTTAATTGAAGTTTGTTATAAAGTAACCTAAAATATGAGAGAGAATGGGTATATAAAAGCTTTGTGTTTCAACATATGTATTTTTATATACAAAATATAAAAATGTATTTACTTACTTTTAATATTTAATTTTCTATTTTTATTTTGTTGCTCCAAAACTTGTGGCCCTTTTGACTTTATAAATGGGGCCGTTTTGTTATAGTGGGGCCAATTTGACGAGACCCGAAATAATTTCACATATTTGCAAAAGATAGAAATCGAGTAATTTGAACAATTCGACGCGAAAGAATATTCTAACGCTTTTCCAAAAATTTACCTGCACAACAACGCATATGTAATGTGAATATACGCAATGTTTGCATGAATCAAAGAATTCTATTTAAATGCAAATGAATGCATTATCTTAACTCGAATCTCAATTCCCCTCTACGTTCTCGTTAGCTTGCAGCGAAATCCTCAGTGTAGCGTAACTCTTTTAACTTGGGCGTTGCTAACCTTAAAGAATTTCAGTCACGTGGAAACAATGACAGCTTTTCGTCGCAAGAATTCCTATCTTATTGTGTGATGTGTATATATACGATCGTAATTGGCGTTAATGCTCATTACTTTGACACATCGCTATTCCTTTTATCATGTCTACCGTTGAAGTACCTAAGATACAAGTTAGAAACCTTTTTTTTTATTAATGTATAAGAACGAACATCTGAAATTGTGTTGACAAATTGGGAATTATTCGTTTCAAATTTGTTCATTTTTAGTGAAAGGATTAAATTTGGAGAAGAAATTTCATTTTTGGGTAATGATTCCCATGGATTATATTTTATAATGTAGTGTAAAATCCTTGGCCTAACATTTGACTAACTACATATTTCTTAACCTTGTCATCCATTTTAAAAATATTTGAAAAACAAATTGAGTAATTTATTACAAAAAATAACTATTGCATACTTTTAAACTATGTCTCGGCCAGAATCCTTCTAGATAGAGTAAGTTTTCCAAAATTTGCTACTTTTTGGAAAGCCATGCTACTAAATATTTAATTTTCCAAATATGTTAAATTTTTAGTTTTTGTAATTTTACTCTTAGAAGATGCGATTTCTCTGTTTTTAATGCACACCATATTTCTTTAAATATTTATTGAAGAGGAAACTTTCAAAATACAATAAAATTTGGGCATCAATCATGCTTTATTCATACTTCTTAAAGGGAAATGTGGTTCATTATTACAATGTCTGATACAAAATGATATTTTCGTTCTAGTTGATATACTCCTGTTTTGAATCCTTGAAATGTTTGTAACAAATTTTCTTTGCATAGAGACACGGTTAGAAACTACGCTCTACGCAACTTCATTATAACCTTAAGAGATTGACCTAAAGATAATGTTGCATAGAATACGTTTTATCTAGAAGATTCCAGTTAGTGCTACATTAATAAACTATTGCTATTTTTAATATACTTGTATTCGTACTACATAAATTGTATAACATTGTGAATGCCTTTTACAAAAAGATGTAAAATTATGTATCCAATAAATAAATTAAAAAAAAATGCTCACGTTAGAATCCTTTTAAAGAAGAAGAACTTTTTTTCTACATTTTTATAAAATATTTTAACAAACATCATTTTAACATCAAATTTTATTGTGTTGTTCAAGCATTCAGTTTTCAATATGAGATTGAAATTTAGATTTCCTAGCTTTATCTATTCCGGTTTTGTAAGTATATATATGTTATGCATAGGATAAAGATATGTAATGTGAATATATTTATATCTTGTGTTTTTAAACATCCCCTCATTTGTAGTTTGTTCAAGAAATAGATTTCCAATTGTTTGTTTGGGTTATAACTTATGCTAACTCAAAGCTAAATAAGTTCACACTGTATACATTTGCGTCGAATGCGAGTCCCTGTACTTATAAAATCAATTACTGTTAATCACCGTATTTATATGCAATTTGATCGACTTAATTTCCTGCCACTAAACAATGAATAACTTAATCATTTTTTTAATGTAAAGAAATTAAAGATTTGATTTTAAAATTTGAAAGTAAACTCCATAAAAAATGTCAAATTTGACATATTCATATATCCTTTATGATTGAGAAAGAATACTTATACAGGCAATCATTTTTTTTTGGAAAATCCGGCCGTAAAAAAGTTAGTTTGTGTGATACTAAAATTATTTTATACATTTTACGGTGTCCTTTCCTAAACATGTCAAAGTGTAGAGAATTTTAAATACATAGTTGCAAAAAAATAAGACAAATGAGTGGTAATGTGCTAAAATTTAATTATAAACTGAACAATTTTAACAATATTTATAAAAATATACTGATATAGTTATGCGCTAATTAAAATACTATAGGATCATGGTAAAATACTATTTTTAGTAGTATAGGTTAATTTTCAATGAGGTAAAACATCTTATTGAAAAATCATCTTATAAACTAAAGATTTTTGTAGAAGATGTAAATCTGATGCTGAATTTGACCCATGAATTAAAGGAAAATTAAAATAAAATTCAAAAAGTAATATAATTTATTGGGCACGGGATTTAAAAGGGTGAATTTTCGCCGACACTCGGCTTTATCAAAGCACTATACTAATGAGTAGGGTAGAAGTTTAAAACTGGAAGGATTAGCGAAGAAGAAGACTGTGCGGTATAACGTTTAGTGGGCGAAAATTCACCGTTTTTAATGCTGTGCCCAATAAATTATATTACTTTTTGAATTTTATTTTAAAGATTTTTAAGTTCTCTATATCATTAATATATTATCCAAATATTGGTACTGCTGACATAATAGAAAAATAATGTAAATATTTATTTTAAAAGAATTTACATACTATATTGATAGTAATATTACTATCAAAATGGTAAAACTTAGCTTTACCACTTTTAGTTAACTTCTATAGTTGTGAAATTACCTCTTTCTATTTGAACAGCAACGTTCATCTATATATACAAGCTGAAATAACTTTCATATGTCGTCAAATTGCGAATAGGAGAATTATAATTCCGACAACTAGATACAGGAAATTGAAAATTGGCAAAATGGGAATCAGCAAGATCTATTCCATGCCATCCAGTAAAATCGATGATTCGAAGAATATCAAGAAAAGTTCGCTTAACTTGGAGGCAAAGTTGACGCTAGAAAATCACTACAAGAGATATAGCTAAATGAATCAACCAATAAATTTGAGTGAGGAGATATGATTATTGTCTTTCAGAATAGTGTGAATTGTTTCTTCACGGAAATGTGACATTCGCTCTTCGCTTCTAAGGAGTATATAGGGTTGTGGGCTTTGTCGTAATGTTCATTGGTTGGCGAAGACATGGAAATTCCCAGTGGTCGTAGAATTCGTGCCTTTGAAATGATGTAGGTAAATGCAGACGTTGATGAAAGATGAAGAAGGAATGCATTACGTGCAGCCCGCGGAAACCAACGATCACATTACCAATTCAAGGTCACTCAAATCATACCAGTTTAGTTCACTTCAAGCTGCACGTTATGCTTCCCTGAAATATTTGCTAATTTGTAATAATGAATCTCCCGGTTTGACATTACATATATTATGCATATACAGAATATTCATTTTTTATCATTATGATTTGCTAACTATAATCAACATCAAACTAGTGATGCAGGATGGCACTCGTATAAGAATCCTGCTTTTTGTGAAGTATGGTCTTCAGATTGGTATCAGCTAAATTCACCGCCCTTTCACATTTGATCCTGCTTCCTCAAAATTGATAAGTCTTCCGGAAGGATGAATAAACTTGGCTTACTTCAAAATATAAAACTTTTGACATTCAAATAAAGTACAAAATATATTTTTTTAATTTTATCTCTACCCCTTCAAAGAGGTTTTAGATACGCGCCTGTCTCATTCTTAAGCGTGTCTCAAATATTTAATGGCTTTCTCCTTTCTCATGAATCGTTATAATTCATGTATGAACTTCAGTGTATATCATTAGAAATTTATTAATTCTAATGGAAAAAAACATAATTTTTACACAAATGTCTCCCCATTTATTTGCATCAAAATCAAACTCAAAGAAAATTTTGTTATTAAAAGTAAATAAATTTATCTGCCTTTTAATATTTCAATTTATAAAAAAAGATGGGTCTTTTCGTTTAGACGCCCACAACAAGTAATCACCATTTCGTCTGCCTTTTATAGTTATGTCCTGCGGTTTCCAAATTCTAAGGAAAATTCTCTGCGTTTACCCACATTTTGTTGTTTATAAAAGGAAGCGGAAATTAAAAAAAATAAAAAATTAATAACTTTATTTATTAATAAAAAAGTAATAACTTTAATGGATATCTTCAGTGCTCACTTTCGCAGCCAGTTCGTAAACAGTTAGCATTAAATAAAAAATTCTAAAAATAAATAACTATAAAAGGCAGACGAAATGGTGATTACTTGATGTGGACGTCTAAACGAAAAGACCCAAAAAGATAAATCATAGTACAAATTGGATTATAGTGATTAAACGTTATGAGGTTTTGTTTCAAGTGTTCCTACTTTTATGGTTTTGGTAGATATTTTCTTAAAATATGAGGGGTTATCTCCTCAGTTCACCCTCTTGAGGTTTTAGAGGATAATTCATAAATGAATTTCTGTGTTATATGCATATTTAAGTACAAAATAAATGAGTAATTTGCAAAAGTAACATATTCTCTTTATAATATGACTGATACATAATCTTTGTATAAAATATGTTTTTTCTATTAAAAAAAACTAAATTACAAGAAAAACTGTCAAAATAAGTTACTAATAATAATTAATTCACTAAGAGATCTTCTCATTGCCTTGTTAAGAATAAATTTTAAAGTAATTTCTGTCAATTGTTTTTCATTTAATGAATTTTTGGTCGTACACTCACTCTTGAAGTACGCTCAAAAATCAATCTCGAATTTGAAGTTATCAATTTCATGAATGCTCAAAAAAAATAAACAAATGGATTTTGACTTAGAATCTATAGTAATAAGTAGTATACTTGTGTAGGTAAGAGTTATTTCATTCTGTTCAAAGACATTTTGCTACCACACACTTTGACTTAGTACCATTTAATGTTCTCTTAACATTCCACGCGTTTTAGACAATCCCCAAAGAAAGAAAGAAAAAAGAAGAAGAACTACACCGAGGAGAATGGGGGCGCAAAACTGAGTTCATACTTTCTCTTTTGGGTTATTGCGTTGGCTTTGGAAACATTTGGCGCTTTCCGTTTAAAACCTACGAAAATGGTGGAGGTAATTTTTCTTTTTTTCAAAAGCAATCACTGCACAGAAGAAGTAGGTGAGAGGAAAAGATTAAGGATTTTAATTACACGTGAAACAACATCCATGCTCAATGAATAGAATACGTCTTAGGACATCGATAATAAGTCCTGTTTGCAAGATGATCATAAAGAGGGAACTGGTGCAGCCTGAAAATGTTAACTAAGAATACTTCTACTACTTGATTATTAAATCTTCGTTATTATTTTTCTTCATTCTTCATCTCCTTAACACGGTATCGACGAGTTTGAATCAACGAAATTTGAGTTGAGACAAAGTAAGCATTTTTTAAATACCAAGACATCTTTTTTATAAATTATCTTTTGAAAGAAAAAAAATTCATGAAATAATAAATAAGGTACTTTCCTGTTATCGCCCCACCACCCCAAAATGTTATAAAACATGTATTAAAGTACACAAATGTATTAAAAAAAACAAGTGAATACTCTTTTAATCTGTAGGTAGATAAAATTCAACCATATCAAAAAGAATCGCATCAAACATATTACCACCATATATAATCGAGGATGAATGACGCCAAAGAAACTCAGCTAAATATCCAGATAGCATCTCTCGATTAGTTCCACATTGCCTCTTGTTTCTTACCTTTACAGAACGCCACACACGCTCAATATGTTGAGTATGGACTCTGATTTTGGGATCCACAAAATTGCGGCTGTGATTTAAATTTTCCATTTATGGGCTTTTTTTTCTATGAAAAAGGTTTTGATTAATGATATATAGTAAGTTTAATGTAGGTTAGGTTAAAACAATACAAGAATATTTATCGTGGTAGAAGAGCGATGGGTGGTGGGGCGATAACAGGAAAGTACCATAAATAATGATAATAATAATATAAAATATTTTTTTAAATGAGAACGAAATTAAAATGTCTATACCTCTACGACGGAAAATAGCGTTTATATACGAGTGAATAACAGAAGAATCGTGAATCCTCATATGTGAATTGCACTATATTGCATTTATAGTTAATATAATAAATTATGCATGCTTAATATATAAATTTAATAATTTTTAATGTGAAAGATGATTATGCTGATGATAATTTTTCATGATTCCAACAATCCCATACGAAGATAGTAAATAGCTGGAAATCGTTAATCAGGATTGTGAAGTTCAAGGAGAAAGAATACTCTTTCCAATAACATGCCAAATAAAGAAAATTACGAAAACCGCCTTTAGGGAAAGAAGCGCTTGAAATAGTTGTTTTTATTGGAAAATGTCAATTACGCTGTGTGAACAAGATAAGCAAGGATTTGATAAATAAACGATATAAAGTGAACATTGACGAAGTATGTTTAAAAAGCAGGGGTCGGCAAAGTGGTCGATAACAGATCTTTAGGGGTCGATAAGATTGACAAACTTTCCAAATTGTGCTTTATAGTAGTCATAAATCTCCCTTTTCTTTTAAAACATAAGCTTAGGACATTGTATACTATAGGATATATGAAACATTTTTGGTTTGTATTTTTTCCCTTAATTGTTGTACATTGATTAATGTTTTTATTAAACATTTCTTTGTGGGATGGGGGTTGATGTGAAGACAAATGGTTTTTGAAGGGGTCGATGGGTAAGAAAGTTTGCCGATCCCAGGTTTAAGAATGAAAAATCGTAAAACACATATGGCAAAAATAAAGCGAAATGTATGCAAGAGATCAACATAAATCACATATATTTAGTAATCTATTTTAGTAAAATATAGAATTATAACCTTTATTACCTTTTAATAAAATTGTAATATAGTATACATACATTGATTAAAAATCATAGAGCCAAAGGGAAGATAGTTTTGAAAATGATATTTGAAAGAAGAGCTACTAATATTAGTTTGGTGCATTTTAAAGCATATTTTGAATTTTTCCTAAAATCTGTATAAATATATAATGTTATGATATCAATATTTTGGAATTATTTTTATAGAATTAAAACATTACAGAAATTTATATTTTAAAAATTCTGAAATTTTATATCCTTATTTTCTGCCTCTGAAGATTTCAAATTTTTTTAATGTTAGTGTAGTTTGCTCTGGCCAACGATTCTAGAGTTATTCAATAAAACCAAGATTTTGTTTCCGATCATCCCAACTTTATTCATCTATATATTATATATTTAAAAAGGTATGTGCTTTTATGTCAAAGGAAACTACACAATTTCTTGCATATGATTGGATAAAAATTTATAAATAAAGATTTGACCAATCAAATTACGCTTAAAACCAGCGAATTATTTTGAACACTTGGTGAATTAATTTTGACTATTTTTATATTCCTTGTATCAAAAGTTATTGCGTATCGAGCTTCACATTTGCCGTAAAAGATGCAGTACGTGTTTAGTAGTCAGTGGCATCGATAGACCAATGATACAAGAGAGTCAAACATCCGATTAGATACTTTTGGGGGTATTATGAGCAGGGTATTTGATGAGTTAAAATTTTAAGTTCCACTTTTTCCATTTCGTAGTATTCTCAAGATCACCTAAATGGGTAAATTACACCCCACACCCAAGTCTTGATCCCTGATAACTCTCTATGTCCCCTGTGTCTCATTCTTTACTTTTGATAACATTCATTGGAGAATATTTTTGTAAACTTCATAAAACTTTTCCTGACAAATCTGATATATATAAGTAGCGTATTTATAAAATTTTGCCTGTGAGGGGGTGGGAGTGCGCTTTTAAAAATAATCATTTCGCATTTCATTGAATTTCTAATATATATCTATTTACAAAAATAATTACTTCAAATAATCTGGAAGCCAAACACAAAATTAAATTAATTAATATAAAGTTTAATGACATATAAAATAATCGCGCAAATAT
Organism: Nectonema munidae; assembly: GCA_030549495.1. Lineage (NCBI taxonomy): Eukaryota > Metazoa > Nematomorpha > Nectonematoida > Nectonematidae > Nectonema > Nectonema munidae. The sequence goes on along the minus strand of JAUIRK010001043.1, from coordinate 969,213 downwards.
GAATAACCTTCATTCTACAATCTAAAATTAGACAAAAAGTTTCATGCAATTTACGAATATGTTTTCAGTTCAGCGTGATAAGCAGTCGTCATGCATACACTTTAACCCATTTAAGACCAAGCAAAGCAGACGATATCTAAAAAAACGCAGACGATTTATATTCAAAGTCATTGAAAAAAGCAGACGAAGATGAAATTACTTATGTTCCAAAATAGGAACATTGGTCGTAAATGGGTTAATGCGACCCACAGATGAGAGTTCTTTTCTGGTCCTGATCAAAAAGCGTAAATACCAAACTATAATAATGGACACTTTTTACTAAAAAATCAATTCTAAAATCGGTCTGTATAAAAAATATTATGTCATATTTCAAATCCTATTTTTCAGTGCTATGAGTGAATATCTATACACTTCTATATCATATTGACAGTGTGACTCCTAAGTCGGTAAAGCTTTGACCCCTTATCGTACAAAAGACACGCGCCTCTTATAAACGTCCAATCCTCATATACCTAGTTAAAATTATTTGTGGATGTTGTCTTGATATATGCAGCACATTTGAATGAAGGCTCACACATTTTATTGCAATAGGCGCCTTCCTCATACCGTATTTCATCGCGTTGTTCATGTGTGGACTGCCAATCTTCTTTATGGAGCTTTCTCTTGGACAATACTCAAGACTCAGTCCAGTCAAACTCTTTGCCTACTTTTCGCCGCCATTTGTGGGCATTGGAATTGCAATGATCATCATCTGCTTTCTCGTAACCATCTTATTTTTGCTCAAATTTACAAATTTACAAATTAAAATGGCCGCGCCTTTAAACCTCAAACATGTACATCAAAATTTCATCATCAATTGTAACTTGCATTAATACTCAGATTGAATATTTAGTCAGTATTTAGTTACTGGGGTGTGGGTAAGTTTGGCTTTGGTTTCGATACCGCAAGGTCTTGGGTTTGATCCAGCATCCACATTCTTTGCTCATGCTTCGACACAAGTCTTACAATTGGGCCGTGCAATAAAAACATCATAATATATACCTTTACATTTAACTAGCCTGTCACTTAGTTGAATGTTATTTGGTTAGCGTTAGACGGCTAATATTGATTCTTTTTTTAAATATATTTTTAATTACACTAACTAAATAAAAAATAATTAACTTTTTTTAACTAAAAAAAATAGATACATACGTTATATAAGAAATTATAGAAAAGTTGTAAAGCTTATCAGAATTTTTTTTTAAATGCAAAAAGTTCTCAAAAATACCCAAGCTGAAGAGTCTTAAATCTAACTTGAATTAAAACGTTTTGTTTCCACCATGATACACTTCTAGATGCCGCGAATTGAAGTAGCTTGAAAGGATGAGATGAAATCGACACAAAGAATGCAACTGCGCTGTAGTTGTATCCAAGTGTAACTTTTCTAAGCAATGCCCAACTTCTATAAGATCATAGTTATACGCAATAATACACTGCAAAAATATAGTAGTGACAGTTATATACTAGATTAAAAAAAGAAGTTCCCACCTATATAGCAAACGTAAGCTTTAGCAATTGTCTCTAAACTCTAATCAGTAAAGCTGCGTATTATATTCCATCATATTGTTTAACGCAATTAATTTATTCTGATTTTAAAAGTAAGCTCTCTCTCTCTTTTCTAACATTTTTTGATTGAAAATTAAAAAAAAAAGTGATTGGCTAGGTACATATACTTCTCAAAAAATTGAAAAGATTCACAATCTCAATATTGTGAATATCAGAGCACATCAAATCGCGTAGTTGGGGGTCGATCTATGTATTTCAAAACCTCACAGATGAACATGATGCACATTTTGAAGGTGTAGAAAGTAGAATGCACATTTTGAAGGTGTTGGACTTGTGGTAAAAGTTATATCTATTTCTTTAAAAAAGAACTCAGTTGCTCATTATTTAAGAACTTACTAAAACGAAGCCTTTTTCGAATACCAACGTTTTTGCAAATTTGTCACGAAATGTTAATAAAGAATGTTGACTAAATGTAAAATCAAAATTCTTTTTTAAGAAATAGGATTTTTATGTCACTCTTTATAATGTGTCCTAAAAAAGACTAATAAATTTGTGGATACATAATACTACTTTTTTATTAGTTACATAAACGTCATAATAATAAGACAATCCTCGGGTTTTTATGAGATGAGGCGCTCTTTTTCCATCGTTGTGGTTCTCTTTCAACGCAGCGTTTTATTGGATAAAGCAAGGGCATTTTTCCAGGGAATACGCTCAAACCTGTATTAACACTTTTCATTATTCTGGTCTTGTATTTTTCCAACTCTCTTGCTTGTTACGACTCTAGTATAAAAAATGGCATAACTTTTATTTGTATGGAATTTTCTTTGAATACTTTGAGGATCTGAATTTTGAAGAGTAATCTCGTCTGCTTCCTTTTTTAAACGAATTTTAAATATTTAACGCGGACGATGTTCGTTTCTTGCGACACTGGTGACAAAAAACTCCTCAAGGATTAAAAACTTTTCTTCTTAAACTTAAATCTTTAGTTAAACGCCTAAAACATTTAAATACTTTTTCTTTGTTTGTTGCATAATTACAACGCTGGTATTTTTCGCAATTTATCGTCACCTTGTTGGAGAAAGTTGCTCCTCAGTTGCAAAATTAAAAAAGTTATTCAAAAAGAAAGGCATCACTGATTACCCCGAAAGGATCAATTGCCAAATAAAAATTTTTTTTTCTGTAAATTTCAAGATTCTTTTATTTAGAATACTTGCTTTTTTTTTTATAAAGTTAAATATTCTTATAGTGGTTTTCATAAACATTTGGAAGCTAACTTGCTCGATGTATGATTTTATTTTATTTTATAAGTTGAACTGATTATGCTATCTTGATATATATTTTTTTTTTTACCCAGAAAAATATTTTAAATAAAGTCCTTCTTCTTCTTAAAGTGCACAAAAATCTTGAAGATTGATTCCTCGCAATTGCTGAATAGTTCATCTTTTTTATACGAATTTAATGATTGAATATTGCCAGCAAATATATACACAAAAAATATAAAATTCTACTGTGATCATTTAAATTGTAAATTTACAAGAACATAACTTTTCAACAAAAATAGATGATAAAATTTTATGCTCGATTTCTTAAACCATTTCATGTATAAATTCGCTATAAGTTATAATGAAAACTCTTATCATCGTTTGCGACTTTATCAGTGAGAATTTATTATCTGTCAATCTTATTAATACGTGGAAATGATTGATGAAAAATATACTTATTCTTGATACAAATATTTTGAATAAATATTCATAATTTATCAAATGAAAAAATATGAGATAAGAAGGTAGAGACAAGAAGAAGAGGATATGAGCATTGGAATAGTTAAATCTAAAAAAGTATACGAAAAAAAAATTATTGTGCGGTGATGATGTTGGCGTTCCCTGCTACGTATTTCTTATTTTTAGACTACGATTTACTACAATATGATAATGGCTTGGACGGTGTACTACTTTTTTGCGTCTTTCCAGAAAGTTCTACCATGGTCTCGCTGCGATGCTTGGTGGAACACCGAACATTGCTTTAATTCCATGTCCTCAGACTCCACCCCTCAACACTTTAACAATTCAGCTTGCACCAACTCTTCTATTGACTGCGTAACGTTTTAAACGCATTTCTCAATTTATTGTATAAAAACTTAAAAAGAAATCATGAATTTTAAACCCTTCTGTATTTTGATATATCGAATCCATATTGGAACATATTGAAAATCAGCGTATACCCCTCTCTCAATATATTCCTAGTTCCATTTTTTCAAAGATTTAGCCATTTCAATTTTTAATCTGTAAGCAATACCAGAGTGACAATTGTTAATTTTTTAACTTTGCATATTAATTAATTACAAAAATATTATTCTCGCATATTTTTTTCGGCAAATAGAACAAAGAAAGTAACTGAAAAAAATATCTATAGTTTTTATCGTGTGTTACGACATTTCATCACACGACACTTCATCACATGACTTTTCATCACACGACTTCTCCACAAGTCTTTATCACGCGACATTTCATAACAAAACGCGTTGCTATGAATCTATTTCACTTCATCAGTTATTCTAGTGTTCAGAAGTTATAATAATGCCTATGAATAATTTTAACAAAAACTTCATTCAGCGTTTTCACAACTAGGTTTTCCAGAACCAAAAGGTTCCGCAACAAATTTCTCTTGTTGCGCGAATTTTTGATAAAGAGTTAAATTGTTCAATTCTTATGAAATAAGTTTAAAGTATAGATTTTTTTGCTTACTCTCAATACTAAATTTGCTTCATTATTTTTGTAAATCTTTTACTTATATTTTATTCATTATAATAAAATTTATTATGCACATGAAGTATCAAGTGAATATCAATCAATTGAAACATTTTTATTGCTGAAAACTATTTACACGGAGAAAATTGAACAGCTTTAATGTCGTGTGGTGAAATGTAGTGTGATGAAAAGTCGTGTGATGAAGGTTCATGTGATGAAATGTCATATGACCAGTTTTTATCTTGAAAAAATTGAAGCGAAAAGTGCAACATGATAAAAAGATGGTTAGTTTTTATTTCTCTACTTTTATTCTTTGGATAAAAAAAGAGCTCAAATGAAGTTTAGAAAATGAGTATAAAGTCAAGTCGAGTTGTAAATATATGAAGATAGTAATGCTAGGACTACTCATATCAGCAAAACTCTTATGGGAAAATTCATACCTAGCAAAGTGATAGATATCACAATTTATAACTAGCATAACACATATACGTTTTATTTTTTTTTCTTAAAAGGCTTTTAAATATTAAAAAATAATAAATAATAAAATATGTGAAAACTATGATTAATATAATCATATTAACTGAAAATTATTGAAATCTTAATCACGATCATATCACAAATCTTTAACAAAGAGATTTTCTTGCAAGAATCATAGTTAACATAATTTGAACCACATTTTTTTGAAAAACAAAAAAGACAATTCTGAGTGAAAAAAGGCGAACTTTAAATGATGGCGTTCATAAAGTTGAAAAGGATGAACTTATGGTAGAAATTGTTATATAATGCTAGGGTAACTGTTCACAGATTCACTTTGTATTTCATATTTCCTATTTTGATTAAAGCCTTTTAAGAAAAAATTATTAAACCTGAAGTGAGTTGTTCCAGATATCAGTTGTGCAGATACGAATTCTGCGATTTAAGCCGTATAGGTGTATGCGTTCTGCTAGAACCGTCAATAATACACGAAGAGTTTCATAAGAAGAAGTTTTCTTTACAGACTAGCTCTCTAAATGGAAGTCTTTCTGGAGAAATTGGCCAAACGTTAAAGAGTGTATCGTCGGCGGAAGAATATTTTTCAATTCGTATGCTTCAAAAAACGGACTCCATTGAACACTTTGGAGGCATGCAGTGGGAATTGATTTTATGTCTTCTTTTCGCCTGGATTGTCGTTTTCCTCTGCATCTCAAAGGGCATTAAAACCTCTGGAAAAGTTGTATACTTTTCAGGTAAAGCACTTTTCTATTCTCCTCACTTTTATATACAGAATTGTTAATTTAGCGAAAATGAGTTTTTATTTATTTTATTTCTTTTAGTGACAGAATTTTTTATTTTTAACTGAACATAAATTTCAGTGAATAGTTTCATTTTATTATAGGTTTATTTTTAGTGAAAAAAAGCAATAAATAAAAAATTTTTTATGTTAAAAAATAACATTTTAACTACTTTTTAAGCATTTAAAAAACGAGCTATTTTTATTTTGAAAGGTTGTCAACTCTCCCTGCAAACTCTAATACATTCTTTTTTTATTTTTGACAAAACTTTGAATTTTTCCAAATCTTAAAAACTGAGACTATATAATGTTAATACACTTAATCAAGTATAAATAACAATTTTATTTTTTTAAGTTGGCGTTAAGTTGACATTTTTTGAAATAAATATCTATTGAAGAAGAAGAATATTTTGAAATAATATAAAATTACATCAAAAAAAAACATTGCATAAACATGACATTCAAATATACATTACACAGGATAAAGTCTCTACCGTATTGATGAAATTCAAAAGGCCAATGAGCCGCTTCAATGAATATCAAGAGAACAAAATATGTTAAAATATATTGAGCATATAATAATTGAAACTCTTTTCTGAAAACTATGCGGGATTTGGTAAATGGCAAGATTTTATCGTTAGTATATTTAAAAAATATATATATGTATCGTTCTATATTTAGGAGACGTGTATTTTTAACTTTTACAGGATTATCATTTAATTCATTTAAATTTTTTCTTTTTTACTTTTATGATATTTATCCTGGTCGACATAAATTAAAATCACTTGTATCAGATCAAATGTAGGTTATTGAAAATTTGATTGGAAAATTGATTGGATGTTGAAAATAGACTGAGATGGGTGGGTCATATGGAAAGGAAAGATGAAGAAGATAAATTGATTAGGGAAGTAATGCACATAGATATAGAAGGTAAAAGAAAATGCGAAAGACCAAATTTAACATGAAGCAAAAGTTGATTAAAAAAGATTTGGAGAAATTCAAAATCAGGAAAGAGCAGGCAAAAGAAATGGAAAAATGGAAAGAACAACTGAAGAATATAATAAGGAAGGTGTGAAAAGTCACCTTTGAAAAATAAATGAAGAAGAAGAAGATACACACATAAATTAACATGTCATTGTTCAAATGACAATAAAAGTTCATTTATAAAATTTTTTATAAAGGTAATATACCTCAATAGACTTTATGACTTTTAAATATATTGTATTAAGGATGAAATCTTGCCGAAACATATTCAATTACTTGTTGAGTGGTGATTTTTAAAGTTTTCACATGCCATAGTTCTTGTACGGAAATATATTAGGATATGATGAAAATTTTATAAACCTCAATTTTAGTAAACTTTAACGACTTTATACGTCCTTTTTACGACTTTTAATCAAAAGACAAAGTTCGCTCTTTTCAAATGGTGATAAGAAAATCAATCTCGTGTCTAAGCAATTAAAAGTTTGTTTATTGAGCATTTGAAAACTTTCAATTCTTTCTTATTATATATATTTCAGTTTTGGACTGTAAAAATTAATTCCTTTAACTTTAACTCTTTCAGTCTTTCATCACTTCAAACAAAAGAATTAAAAAAAAAAAAATGCATAATTTTGTCAATCTCATGTTGAGTCAATCTAATTGCAGAAACTTGAAAAATTTCCAATTGAAACTAAAATGTCTTATCAAAATTCACTTTTCTAGTATTGGTATTCGTTTATGGCCATTGTGTAGGTAATCCAAGAAAATGAAAATAAAGAACTGAATAATCCGTGTTTTTTAAATGCTCACATAGATGTTTTCATTCATTGCATGCATTTTGAGTTGACAATTTTAGAAAAAAGGAAGATTGCTCTTTGCATAACATATTTTTTTGTTATACACGACAATATAATGCGAAAATAGAATATTTTGGAAATAGAGGTAAAATGCGAAAGAAATTATGCATGAAGTCAGTATTCTTTATAGGAAGGTTGCAAATTATGAAATGTCATATGAAAAAGTATTGTATTTTTTATTTATTAAAGATAGTTTTATCAGAGTTGATGACTTTCTCTAATTCAGAAACCATAATCCCAAACTTCTGTAAACCGGATATGTTATTTAAATAAAATCATTAATTAGGAGTTATGAAAAAAAATTAAAAGACAAACAAATTAGATTACGCTCTGATAAAATGGTTTATGTGGGCGAAAAGTCACCAGGAGAGATAATTGGCCAACAGGCAAAAACTTTTTACCTAAGAATAAAAATTTAAATTTAAGTAGGAACTCTTGGTTACTATATATGTTTTAAGTTTAGACTTTCGTCCAATTAGTGCTAACTTCCAGCGGATAAAGAAGCAGCTATAAAATTCGAATTCATCAAATTTATTCATGTTGAAAATTAAAGTCTCATTAATTTCGCAACACATACGAAAGAGCAATTAAATTAATGCAAAACAAGTCTCCAAAAAACACTTTTTACAAGAAACGCATTTTGAAAATTCATTACTTTCCACGTCTAATTTACCTCGATTTTGAATTATTTTATCCCTTTTTTAAAAAATTTTTAATTCTTTCTTTTTGTTTCACTAAAATTTTTTCATATTTATATTTTTAAATTGATATTGTAAATCAAAACTAGGTAAGTAAAAATATGATTCAAATAATGTGAAAATTTTGCCTACTAATATTTCGGCAAAAATCGGAAAGAGGCGATTCCAGAGCAATTAAATTTTTTAACACAAAATATTATTTCACAAATTAGAAGTATGCTACTTATATCTGCTGCTGCTACACCATACTAGAAGACTCCTTTGCTTTTATGCCATTTTTCAAATACATGACATTAATTAATTATTATTTGCTATTTTTTGGCTTAATTTGCGAAATGCGAGTTTTAAAAAATGAAGCACATTAATTTTAATATTTCTAACGTTATTCATTTATTTAAATATAAATTGAAAATATGTATTGACATAATTCTAAAAATTTTTAGCTCTTTTTCCATATGTTTTGATGGTTATAATCTGTATTAGGGCAGCAACTTTGCCTGGCGCTAAAGAAGGAGTCATCTTCTACATAAAGCCGGACTGGCAAAAGCTAAAGATGGTGGATGTGTGGAAAGATGCCTTCATTCAAATTTTCTACTCGCTAGGTCCTGCGTTTGGAAGTTTGATGACTATGGCAAGTTACAACAAATTCGCAAACAACTGCTTGAGGCAAGGCAACCCCAAATTGGCACTTCGCATTGCGTTTGCTTTAACAAAACCTTTTTTGTTTTCAGAGATGCAATCATCATTTCAATCACGAACTGCCTTTCTTCTGTCTTTTTCGGATTCGCTATCTTCTGCGTGATAGGATTTATGGCGCACGAAATGAACAGCGCCATCGAATTCGTCGTGCAGGATGGCTTGGGCCTAGCCTTCATCGCTTACCCAACCGTTGTGAGTCGCATTCCACTTTCCCAGCTTTGGAGCTGTCTCTTCTTCATCATGCTCTTTCTCATTGGCTTAGACAGTCAGGTACGACAGCCTTACATTTATTTCTACAAAACATCGCACAATTTTCAGACTTAGTATACTAAAAATAGCTAATGTACGGCTCGCTATATTATATGACGCAACCAAGAGTCTAAAAGTAGATCTTTTAGTTTACTAAGTTTTTGGGTAAGATTTGAAAATCTTTTTTGAAAATCCAAATTATCCTCAATTGTAAATTTATTCCAATTATTCAAAAAATAATCTTTTAATTGTCTTTCCACAGATGACTCTTTATGGCAATACGTTAAACATAAATTTTTAGACGATAAGACATGTGTAGGAAGACAAAAATTAGACTCATTTTTGAGTAATTCTAAAATTGAAGATAATTTAAGCATATTTTTGTTTTTCAAATACTCCATTATAGTATAATTATTTAATTCAAGTTATTAACCCATTTTGGGTTAATGTTCGTGTAATCAAAATCGACTACTTTACGCTAACTAAAATCGGTTAATGCCAAAAAGTTAACATCAAAATATTAATGCTAAAGCTTGATAAATTTTTTCTGTATTGAACGTTAAGATTTAGCTTTGTTGAAATCAATATCTTGCCGAATTATTATCATATCTTTAAAAGACGTAACCACATGTAACTTGTCTTTATATATTCATCATAATAACTATTTTGTCTTCCCCTATTATCATATCACTTTATTAAAAGCCCTAAATTTAATAATCGTTAACATTAATAATATTTGTTTCCCCGTGATAAAACTTGTCAAGGTTTCAAAAAGATCTCATCTTATAGGAGTTAGTGTTTTAACAAAATTTTGTGAAAGTTTGAAAGTCAGTTACAAATCTAAAGATATTCGAAATTTGATTTCTATTCGACAAAGTTGCAAATTAAGATCCCTAAAATCAAACATCCTTCAAGCCTTTTTACAGCGCAAAAACCGAGTACTAAGCATATACTGTGTGAAAGACCGGTTTCGGCTATTGAAGCTTCATCAGTTCCACTTTTGTGTCCAAACTATGAGGTTTGAACTGGCCGCTAGTGGCGGTTCGTGAGCATCAACCAACTAGGCGTCATAGCTTAGTTTTAATGATCTTTATCTACTTATGAAAGAATTTACTTAAGAGTAGTACATTTAAAGCAAAAGAAATAGGAAGTTTCTTATTGAGATTGTCCTAATTTTTTAATACTATTTGTTAGTTTGTTTTTACGGAGACACTTTTATCTGGTGCACTGGATATCTACCCTGAAAAGCTGAGAAAGAGGAAAACCTTGGTTGTGGCTATAATCTGCCTAATTCTTTTCATCCTTGGGCTTCCTCAGTGTGCACGAAATGGCGTCTACATATTCAACTTGTTTCAAGAAAATGTTGCTGGCTGGGGTTTACTCTTGATCGGAGTGATAGAATGTCTTGTCGTTTCTTACGTGTATGGTGCCAATCAGTTCAAGTGTAAGCTCTACCTTAAAATTTACATTCAGCCTTTTCAATCCCTGCTTCTTATTCATTTAATATAATCAGGAAAAATCTTTTCATTTCGTGGATGACTGTTATGGTTAACATGACAAATGGAATGGAAGGCCTTGCCCAAACAAAGGGAGCCGGTTAAGATCCTAAAGTATATTTTTAACAGCTTCCATAACTATAAATAATATATTAATTAAAAAAAATTTTTTTTTCTGTTGTACTAAGGAGAAAAATAGTTTTGCGTATCTCGTTTTTATTACTAGTAAAAGCAGAGTCATATTTATTAGTTATAGATGATTAGATTTAGTTATTTATTTATACATTCAGTGATGGAGCAAACCAGATAAGTTTTTGTCATACGTTAAAAAACTTTGAATACCAAAAAATAAACAAAATTTATTGGAAAAATAAAAAAAGAAAGTAACAAATAATTAGAAATTTTTTATATCTAATGTGACGATTCCACGGCTGGAGCAAACGACGGAAGGCGAACTTCACTGGAATGTTAACGCCAGTTAATACAGAAAAAAGAATCAGGAGAATGCACGAAAACGAGAATAATCAATACAATTTGGAAAATTTGAGCATTAAAAAGAATCATCTGAATGATGCACAAAAACTTACCATAAAATAAAAATAAAAAAACTTTGTTAAAAAAAGAAACGATATTAGGTTTATTAGTCGTTAAAAACAGTAATAACGAATCCAAATAATGAGTTAATTGTTGACATTTTGAGAAAGTGTTTTTTGAAAATTAGGCTTTCCTTCTTTAAACACCGTTAAGGACGAGAATAATTGAGAGGATATCTCATGAAAACCATAAGATTTGTATCAAAATTATTTATAAACGCAGGGGATAATATTTTTATAAAATCGACTATAGTCGACTCCGTTCGTAAACGTTTAATGTTCTTCCGTAATAGTCAAAGCAGACAACTTTATTTTCTGAATTCCTGCCTTGTGCTAAAGGGTTATAAAATAGAAATCTTTATCAAAACAAATGTCATATGTTCTTTTAAGTTCTTGAAAGAATATTATTCTTTCACGCTAATTTGAATTTTTCTCTGGACCCTCAGGAAAAATGTAGGTTTAAACTAGAGATGCATCAGATGTGAATTTTTTTTATCAAATTTGACATCCTAGCGGATGAGGGTGAGGATGTCAGAATTAATTTCTTAAGCGTCTGCTGATGTCAAAATTGCTATTGTTTTATCATTTCTAAAAATTTAGAGAGAAGATGTCAATGTAGGTTTACTTATCATAGAGACGTACTTATAAAAATTAAAAGTCCTAAAATTTTTTAGCTTTGATTACAAATTATTTTTCATTAAAGAGCATTACTTTTAGTTATAACTCTGAATGATAGATTATGAGTTATTACTCTGATAAATACTAAAAAATTTCATACAATAATTCTGAGTTTTCTTGGAACGATCACCAAAATTTCAATTATATCGTTTCATCTAAATTTTTGAAAAATATTCAATCTTGATTTATTTTTTTCAAATATTCAATTTTAGTTTTTAAAATTTCAACAGCTTTTTGGCAAAAAGTAGGTTCTATATAAAAACTACGCCCTAATTTCATTTTGCCTCTACAAATTTATATTTTGTGGCTGAGGGAAATAGTTATCAGAAAATTGTCAACATATTAGGTGATTAATACAAATTTTACTTTGAGTAAAAATTTTTTAATGTTTTTTAACTTTGTATTTGTGTTCTAAACTAATTACATTAATTATTTATAAAAAAACAATTTTCTTCAAGTCTGCAAAATTCGATTTAGGGAAATTGACTAATATTCAAAAAATAATAATCTTTTTCCTATTTTCAATATTTAGACATGTAGAAACAGAAATATTCAAATATATAAATTTAAATTTTAACAAATGTTGAGTATTAATATTTTCATTTTAAATATAAAAGTTTGGCAATTTTTAACAAAATATTCAAAATTTTTATAATATCTTAAATTTATGCACTCATTTTTTAAGTGGACATTGAATTCATGCTGCAAAAGAAGATCAATCTTTGGTGGAAGTTTAATTGGATGCTTATAACGCCAATCATTCTAATGATAATCCTGTTTGTGACTTTAACGGAGAGTCAAGGGCTCACTTATGGCGACTACATCTATCCATCTTACGTCAATGCAATAGGCTACTTGATGGGAACGATATCTGGTGAGGGAATGCTCAAATATTTATCTTCGAAATCACATGATTCTTACGATTTTTTTAAAAAAGTTATGAAAATTAAGAGATGTAGTTGATATCTTTTTTTGTTTAGCGAATGTAAAATTCGATAAGATCTTTCGTCAGTAAAGAATATTAGCGTATATCTTTAAACAAGAGTCGATCTTGAGTATAAAATGATAGTAAATTTGAATCAAAATATCCAGAAATTGACTCTAAGTCGATCTCAAAAGCAAAGTCCTTCACAACCAAATTTTGAGCACCGCTTTGTTTATGGCCGAAAGCACAATGCAATAATGCAAAAAAATCCATGCAGAGTGTGGCCTCACTTACTTTATTTTACACTGAGATAAAAAATTTACATGGATTTCTTTATTTGGGCAAATAGAATATTGAAAATAATTTCAAAACAAGCCAGTGTCTTCATTATCTGCTTCTCAGCTTTTTCTTTATCGTGATGTCATTATTTGGTCGTCTTCTAGTGTTTCGTTTCTATTCTGCTTCTGTAAGTGTCGGAGACCAGAGAACCGATTGATATCGTCTTTATCCATCCATGTTTTTTCTTTGAGCATAATACTGCTCATAACTTTTCCTCTAGAACAGTTTTTGTTTTGGTTTAACTACGCACAATCAACGCAAACACACAATAGCACAGTGGAATGAATTTTGATGACCACTAGGTGCACATATATTTTTTTTCGGAGGTCAAAAACTGGAGCTTCATGCATGCAGATAAACGAAAGTTCCTCATGTCTACCATGTGAAGATGGAACATGATCAAGTAGAACATATTTTCGACCTAACTGAGATCTTGTGTCAAGTGCTAAGTATTGTTTTCAATTATATCTGACTCAGCTATAAGTCGAGAAAATAATTTCATGTTAGATTTCAACGAAAAAGCTCGCCCTATATTCAAAGATATACGGTACTTATATTCTATCATTTTTTACTCTTAATGAGTTTAATGGTGATGTTGTCAATAAATTTTAGTTTAATGTCAAAAATTTATTAAGATCATATTAGCCAGTTAATGAGAAGAATAATAAAACAATGTATAATGTAGATCATAAGATTTATGCTAAAAAGCAAACGTAGACGATTATTATACTTTTGTAAAGTCGAAAATAGTCGATTTTGGTCCGTAACCGATTAAGCATTATCTATATTGGGTGAAACTACGCTTTCTGAACTAATAAAACAGTGTAGTTTTCACAATCAACCAAGTATTAGTTGCTTATGAATCAACCCTCCATAAAATTAGAAAAATGTTATGGTTTTGTAACTAATGAAATACAACTTAGAACTCATCAATAATTTTTAAATGTTTTACTGTTTTCCTCATAATATTTAAAAATTAAGGGTTAATGATATTTGAAATTTAGAACTTTTCAAAACAGTAGTAAAAATATTTAAAGTTTGAAATTCATCTCTGAATTTTTTTTATAAATAAGCCTTTCAGAAGAAGATCAGCTTCTTCTGAAAATATAACAATAATAACTAAATATTTTATTAAAATTTTCAATATTTAGACATGTAGAAACAAAAATATTCAAATATATAAATTTAAATTTTAACAAATATTGGGTATTAATATTTTCATTTTAAATATGAATTCTTCAAGTAAACATTGCGGTCAAATATAAATTTTCCTTTTTTTTTAAAAAAAAATAATGTAACTAAATATAACGAAAATAACAATAATAATAATCAGTCTTAAATCATTTGATGTCAGTAATGAAATTTCTTTTTAATTTAGTCATCTTCATTCTGTTTGGGCTTGTGTACTACTTAATCAAGTTTTTTAAAGAACACGAATTAAGTGTTAAAAACTTCAAAGAGGCTTTCAAAGAAAATCCGAAGTGGCACAAGGTGAGAAAAGAAATGAATGAAGAATCTTTATCGGCGAAAAATGGTGTGAAGCTTTGATACGAGTCAAGAGTTGTTCAAAGTATCTTTAAATGGATCATATGAGGATTGGCTACCATATGTAAATACAATTGAATTTTAATAAAGGATAACGGTATGCAAAATCATAAGAGAATTTTTGTATGAATAAAATTTTAGTCTTTAAATCATCTTTATTTTGCAGGAGAATGTATACAATTTTATAAACACTGAACTCTACTTTCGCTAAGCACGTATTAAACCAAGGACAAACTTTGATTCGCTTCTAATACTTCGATTCCCCATTCTGAAATCTTCATATCTTCAGTTATGCAGGAAAATTCTTTTCTTGGGCATGTGAAGATAATATAAATAGTCAAAAATGTACGAACAAAATCCCATATGATTGAAAGATCTTTGAGAGGATCTGGAATTTTATTTTAAAAGACATTACTTTTTACTAAAAATTGAGATTAGATTTTAATCAATTTTATTTAGACAATTAAATTTCAGAAAAATTGGAAAAATCAATAGCATTTACATTAAAAATAATTCTTTTGACGAATTTTGCTATTAGATTAAATGGGAATATAAAATAAGTCGAAAAACTCAAGAATCAAATTTTTTATTATAAAAACAAACATAATTTTCAAACGACTCAACTTTCAAAGAGTGATCTAAGTTTTATAGGAAAGATAAAAAAATATAAACAAAGAATATAAAGCAAAGATGAATAGATATAAATTGAAAGATTATTAAAACACAGATGGCCTAGTGCAGGGGTGCCCAACCTTTTTTTTTAATGATCGTCTTTTTTCGATTCGCTTCTAATAAGATTGACCTCAAATATTAAACAGGGGCGCACATTTTCAAAATTATGGGGAGGGGAGGGGATTTTTATTTTCAAAATTTTTGGGGGGAAATTTTTTTTTAATTTTAAGAAAAACCATGATATATTATGACAGTTTAAAAAATTCTAAGTTACTGGGGCTTCCCCCTCCCTCTCAAAACACATTAGAAGACGAAATATATTTTTTGAAATATATAAGAAAAGTATTGGTACTTTCCTGTTATCGCCCCACTACCCCAAAATGTTATAAAACATGTATTAAAGTATACAAATGTATTAAAAAAAACAAGTGAAAAATCTTTTAATCTGTAGGTGGATAAAATTCAACCATATCAAAAAGAATCGCATCAAACATATTACCACCATATATAATCGAAGATGAATGATGCCAAAGAAACTCAGCTAAATATCCAGATAGCATCTCTCGATTAGTTCCACATTGTGGTGGGGCGATAACAGGAAAGTACCTAAGTATTTTTTTCGAGTATAATGAAAAAATTTAAAAAAATGAAAAAAAAAGTTTATAAAAATTTAATAGAAACAACGTTTTGAATAAAATATTAAAAATATGCTGCATAACTAATTGAAAAATTAATGCGAAGCTTGACACTGCTTAAATTTTGCAATTTTTTCAAAATCAGGCTCTAATGATGAAGTTGACAAACGAAGACAGTCATCCAAATGATCATCTGAAATTTGATTTCTAAATTGATTTTTAATATTATTCATGCTTGAAAATGCAGATTCACATAAATATATTGAACAAAAACAAGATAGGAATTTTTGTGCCACACAATGGAAAATCTTCGTATGATTTTTCCCAGACTTGATGAGAAAAGTTTGCTTTTATTTCGATATTATTTTGCAATTTTATTATTTCAACTTCTACATCAGGTTGATTTATATTGAATAGATAAAAATTTTTAGATGAAATATCTGAAATTATCACATCTTTTTGATATGGATTGCTGATGAAAGATAAAACATCTTCAACTTTGAAAAATTCACAAAATCTATGAATAAAATCTATCGAAGTCGTAACAAAGTAAAGAATTTTTATTTTCGAAAAACTTTTGTAAGTGTGGAAAATGTTTCAATTCATAATTTTTTATGTTTTCCTTTAATAAAACTAAGTAGCCTTGAAAGCTTGTAACAGTGCTCAACATATCGATTATATGTTTATTTCCACCCTGAAGTTGTAATTTGAAATCGTTCAATTTCCAAAAATCTCAAATTTAGAACCCACTCTTTTCCAAAAAGTTTATGATGGTAGTCTTCTTTCTCACTCAGAAAAAATTTAACATCGTTGATAAGCAGTAAAAACCTTTCTAAAAACTTTGTTTTAGTGAGCTAACGAACATTATTATAAAACAAAAGTTCTTTATCAACCTCACACTGAGCTTGAAATAAACGACACTGTAGAGGTTTTCTTTTGATTGAATTAACTTTGTTTCTTTAATTTATAAAACAAAACGTGTTTTGAACTAAAAAAATGAGAACTAAAGCAAACCTTTGTACCTGAAGTAGAATAACATTAAACATTTAAAAATGTATATGTTGTTTCTTAACAGTTAAAAAATTGGCAATAATTTTTTTAAATTGCAGCCTTTAACGATACGGAGTAAAGTGTCGTCGTGTGAACTATGTTTAAAGCTTAAACCAATAATTTTCAATTTTCTGAATCATATAACTCTTCTATAGTATTTATACTTGTTTGTCTTCTAAGTACATTTTCGATATTACTTATCTTGTTTTAAGGTAAAGTCTTAGAATCAATATTTAAAATCTATTTTATCCAATCTATTCTTTTATAATATTTTTGAAAACTATAAAAAAAATTCACCTACGACAACTGCCCCCTAAAACAATTACTTATTTAGCGAGTAAATTGCGTTGTTTTTCCTTTATGAGTGCCTTTTAAGCAGGCTGACCAGACGTAACTTTTTTTTCATTTAATTTAACCGTCTTTTTAACAAATGTCCCACTTTTTATAGGATAGCTTTTATTATAACCAGGGCGAGTAAAAGTCAATAAAGTCAACTTTTATTTCCGTTTAGCAAAACTCTTTGAAGAAGATCTTTACTTGTTTAGTCTAAAAATTATTGAACTAATTTCAAATTTTTAAGTCAATCAAAGTCAATTTTTCGAGTTTAGGTCAATAAAGTCAATTTTTACATTTAACACTTTTTGATTCAATGTGCCTAAAATTGTTACAAGCGATACATACAAGATTTCTTCTTTATATCAACACTTCCACAGTCCGACTTTTTTTCATCTAATAAAAATCTGTGTCAAAACTTGCTAACAATAATAATCAGAGAATATTCACGATTCATTGATTTAGTCGGAAAAATCAATATAGACACTTTTTCAGTCGAAGATGCTTTTACTTGTTTCAACATTATTTCATTTAAGACGAATGTGGCGTTAAAAGTTATCTTGAAAATGATTCAAATAAAATGAAATTAATAAAATCATGAATATGGAAAACTCTCAAATCTCTCGCAGTACTTATCCCAAATTACAAAATTGTCAAGTTTTAACTTTAGATGTAGAAAGATCTTTTTCTAAACTGAAAAAACTGCTAGAAAATGACCGAATTTTAAATCAGAAAATGTCATTAATTATATGTTGTTGCATTACAAAGTCATGGATTCTTTGAAATAATTTTCAATACTTTCTCTAAAGTGTTCATAGTTGTTCAATTCAATGAAACTTTAAAAAGTCAATAAAGTCCATTTTTTCTCTGAGTAAGTCAATCTTTTCCAATTTTTTGGGTCAATTTTTCCTCGCTCTGATTATAACAAAATAATAAAATAGGTAGCTATTTTAGTATTATATAAAATTAAAAAATGAATCACGAAGGTTAAAAGTTCTACTCTAAAAGTTTAAAAGAGCGACATTTATTGCGTGGAGTTTGTTTCATCAGATAAATTTGATTAAAAGCGTATTTATCATTAACAAAAATTAAGTTTTTGCCATATTTTTATGCGTATGCTGAAAAATGTTGTTTTGTATTTACCTTCAACTAAACTTGGTTTTAAAAATTAATTAATTTTGTTAATATTATTTTTAAATGTCAGAAGTTGTATACGCAAAATTCTAAAATCTGCATCATAAGTTGAGTCGCGACTTAATTATGAATTTGAGGTGTAAGCTTGGATCCTGAAACAGCCACCAAGTTTCTTAGTTTACAGATTTAGATCGGGTTTTCCCGATTTGTACCACTTTTTTCACTATTCCTAGTGAATAAGCGAATTCGCTACATCGTAAAAGTAAATAAATTATGGTTTATTTGCAAAAAACCCTTAGACTTTTACAAAACTTTAAAAACAATGTACGCACTATGCATTCACACACACACACACACGCACGCACACACACCCACCCTATGAGACATGAAGACATTTTGCATTGGAGTGCTTTTAAAAGATAAAACACAAAGTGAAGCACAATATCTTTGTGCAGGAAGAGGAAAATCTGTGAAACGCGAAGGACTAGAGAAAATCGGAACACGTGAAAATCAAATGGAGGGATTGAGATGCTGCGTCAACCTGTCTTTTGTAGCGATGAGGGCGCCTTTGCTTCACTCATAAAGGCATGCAGACTAACGTCTTTCATCTTGATCCTGCTTTCAGCTTCAAATTTCAGCATGCAATGTAATAGCTCGAAGAATAGGGTGTGCTGTTTGGCGCATGATAACTTGTACTTCTAGAAAAATAGCAAAACACGCAGTCAAAGTTTGTTAGAAACCTTATTAACCCTTTGAGGACCAACATTTTGAAGAGAATTCGTCTGCTTTCTTTTTCAATGGAATTTTATATATTCAAAACAGACGATTTTCATTTCTTGTGTCACTGGTGACCCACTGGTCCTCAAAGGGTTATAAAGAAGCACGATCCCAAAATGCACATTTCTACGCTGTGATAACGCATGCTCTTAAAACTCATATCAGAAAATGTGTAGTTGGACAAAAATCCATGATCAGTTGTCCCTTAGCATTTATAAAGTAATTAATATAGTAACTATGATTCCTAAGAAATGAAAATTGTCTGCTTTAAATGATTAAACCTTTTTTAGTTATATCTTGCAATGTTATCTTTGTCCTTTTCCAATTCTATTTTGTCTTTTCGCAATTTTAGTTGAATAAATTTTTGATTTTGCGCTGTTTTTAAAGTTTTTACATGTCTCATTCTTATTTAAACTTTTTTTGATATTTAAAAAAAATATAGAATTGCAAAAAGACAAAATAGACTAAATAAGGTATATAAAATTCAATTGAAAAAGAAAACTCACGATTATTCTTAAAAATTTTGTTGCACAAGATATTAAAAATGTGACATATAATCTGCATCAAGTTTTCAATATTTTCCAATTAATAATAATTCATTAATATTCTATTTTCTTAGACATTATTTAGTATTATTATTTCCTTTATAGATTATATAATAAAATGATACGAGTTGTACAGGTACGAATTGTTAGTTATAAATTTTTCGGATATGAGTTTAAGAAAGAAAAAAAGAACAGAGCAAGTGATATAGTGTATTTTCTGTAATCTGTATAGTATATATATATATAACAATCCATTTTTGAAATAGCCCGATTCATGAAATGTGCTATTTTATGCACAAATCTTATAGTTAATCTATAAAAAATTGTTAAGCCAGAAATAGCAATTTTAAATTAAAAAACAAATTTTCGATTACTGCAGTAAATGTACAGTGGGGTGTTTTCATCGAGAAGGCACAATTGCGCCACTTGTATCGAAATATGAAAAAAGTAGGCTTGACGCGGGATCAAACCCAAAACCTTGAGTTATCAAAAACTTGTTCTTTAAAAATTATTTTTCAAATATATTGATATAAAATTTTAAATTTATAAAAATAAAATTTATATTGAAAAAATTATTCCAAAAAATTCAATTAAATTTGCTTTTTTATTGAAAAAAAGTAACTAAGTAACAAGTTATTAAACCAATGAATTTACCTCTAATTTTTTTCCTCATTTCCCAATCAAACAAGAGTGAGGAACTCAACTCCACGTAGTTAAAGAAAAAAATACTCGAGAGAAATGATAATTGTTTTGAAGAAAAATAGTGTGTTGACGTTTTGTATAATCAAAGTTAAAATACTTGAACTTAAGTTGGCACTAAATAAATCATCTTCAAAAACAAATTTTAAAAATAAAAAATTTCCACTTTAATAAAACTTTTTATTTACGACCAGACTTTTAAGACTAATCGTCAGCTTTCTTTTTCAATGGAATTTAATATATATATAAAGTAGAAGATTTTCATTTCTTCGCACAATGATGTCAAAGCGGTCCTCAAAAGGTTAAGCAAAGCTTCCATTTTTGGAATGAGAGAAAGATTTAATGAGAAGAAAATAAATAAATCTTTAAAGATAAATAAGCAGTCGAACACAAGGAAGGTTTGATGCTGAATTCAAATCGAAGACCTTCTCCGTATTCCCGCTCTCACTAATATACAATACAAAATGGAACAGAAAATGTAAACCTGGTATATATTGACTGATGTAAAAATGGTTTCAAAAAAGCTTCTATAACTTTTAAACTTTTTTGCACGATCAATTAATTTTTACTAGTAATTAACTTTTAAGTCATTAGGCTTTGAGGGCAAGTGTAATACCAGTGTTCCCAAAAATAAAATGACCAGCTTTAAAAATACATGAAAAGAGAAAGAAACAGACAATTAGTTGATTTCTCAATATGAAAATTATCCATAAAAATAAGCTAAGGGATTGAATATTTAAAAAGAATGCTTAGAATTAAGAAACGAAGCAAATCAAAGAAAAGATAGATGTGTCGTTTGAGAGTAGATAAAAATTTTCATAGTATAAAAATTATAATTGAGCCACTTTTTCTGAAAAGGATTTTCGCCAAACGAAGGCTTTTTGCAAATGTTAATGACTTTTGCATGTACAAATTTTGGGGTCAAAGAACTCAATTTATTCAAAAACACTTTCATAAACTTTACTACTTTAAATATTTTGTTTTTTTCAAATGGTTTTTCTCAAGCTAAAGAATAAATCGTAAAAGAGAAGAAATTTTTAGAAAATGGATATTTTTGGTTAACTACAACCATTTTGGAATTAACTTTTTCTAATAAATATGCTAAACTTAATTATGATATACACTATATTCATATGGGTAGCGCGTACTGGCATGGTCGTAGACTTCGGGGATTACATACTAAAGGTCTCGGGTTCGATTCCCGATGTACCCGAAATAGGATTTCTTGTTTAATCTGAGACTACCCGGATGACCTTGGGAAGGGCATCCGGTTAAAAAGTCCCACAAATTTGTCTGTGAGGCACATCTTATCCTGCAGATTCGGGAACAAAGGACGTTAAATGATGCAAAAATATATTCATATAGGGTAAATTAATAGATGTACGGAGAGAGGCTTGCAGTATTTTCTTTTGTAAAACTTTTCTGGCGAATATTCAGGGCAGTATAAGGCGCCATCTTTGACTAAAGTTGAGCTGAAATAATATATTGACGAAATTTGAAAGAAAGGAAAAACAATGCTAAAAGATCGTTTGAATTATTATTAGTAAAAGATTTCTTTCATAGTTACTTCTTTCATGCTTACTATAAAAAAAGCAAAAAATGTCTTCTTTGTAAGGTATTTGCTATTTTTCTAAGACAACATGAAACAATTATATGCTATCATTATAATATTGAGGAAATAAAAGCATGTCTTTGTTTAAAAAAGTGAAAAAATCTTCCAACTCTATAGAAACAAATTCACAAAAATTGTGATTAACCTTAAGCATAATGCGAATTAGTTTAACAGCTGAAAGTGCTTTGATATCTCCAACCAACCAATCATAATTAATACAGTATCAATTTACAAAATGAATATAAATAAATAAATATAAAAAGTAATTAAATTTTAATTATAAAGTGTTGCCTAAATATAATTCAAATAGCCCTACTCCGTCCACCCACTCTCCCTAACTAACACCTGAGTTATTCTAACTTGGAAATTTTAACCTGCTATCAAATATTTTGATAAACAAAAATAAAACTGAAATTGACATGGGTTGAAAGAAATGTTCCATATTGAACATTCTATTGGTACTTCCTGCTAAATTAGAAAGCATGCAAAGAAAAAAGAAAACCTTGATTTTTGATATAGCTTCTTTGGCTCCTCTTCTAAAACTCGTTCCATCATTGCTAAATGTTCAAAATTGGACTGCGTCTGCAAAAAAGTTCAATTAGTTTTTTTAAAGTTTAAACCAACCTTTTGCGACACTGCTGTCACCCTATTCCTGAAAGGGAAAAAATCACATTACTTAAAACATCCCCCCCCTCCCCCTTTTTAACGTAAGCACAAGATTTCTTAAGCTTAAAGTATTTTTTATCAATACTAAATTTATTTTGAATTGAGTTAAAATATATAACAAAAAATCATTTTAGAAAGAAAACCTATTATATAAAAATGTATTTTCAGAGAATAAATTTAAAAAACATTTTGAAAGTTTTTATGCGTAACTTTCGTTGGAAAACATATTTTAACAAATTTTTAAACCTAATTTAGTGATTCTAAAGCAGTTAAATGACGTTATGGTATATGATTGATAGCATGAAAAGTTTCAAGTTTTTGATTGACAAATGCGATTCTTGAAACAAAAATTAAATTTTATAACTATGGAACCCATCATTCTATCAGCGCCTCCGATTTGCTAGAAAACGCATTAGAAATTAGGAACATTGTTAGAAGGAAAATCTTTTAATTGCTATACTTTAACATTAAATCAAAATTCATAAAAATAGAACGTAGATCGTCATTGGTAAATATATATATATATATATATATTTTTTTTTATAGAATCAGAAGTATTTTTGCCATTATTATTATGGAGGCGAAGAGAAAGAATACACGCGTTAGTGAAAAAATGAAGAAAATTATTAAAAAATACTTTGAACAGTTGATCGCCAAAATAAAATTCGAAAAGAATCGCCCCCAAACTCCAAATGTCAGTGGGATAAGACCATCCAAGTTCTAAAGTTTGAAAATAAAGACACTATCAGCAAAAGAGCGTATGATGAATGTGATAGAACTATAAGTATATGAAAGATCAACAAGGCACTAAGTGATCGAATAAATGATATATCTTACTCAATTAAACGTCAAACCTTTGATTCATACTCGAGGTGGAAAACTTGGAATTTATTGAAATGCATCAATTATTTTAAAATTAGGCAGAAAAAACATCATTTTATTAACATAACATAACATAATTTATTAAGTAATAAAATAAGAGGGATGCCTATGAAAATTGCATCTGAGAATCATCAATCAAGAAGAACATATATTCCCTTTTTCTATAAATCGTCTAGCTTCTTTTTGAAAAAATCAACAATTTTAGAAAGAATAACGTCATTAGGTAAGCTATTCCATTTATTGAATGCTCTTTGGGTAAAGTAACGCTGTTGGTATTTATTTTGAAAAGATTCACGTTTAAACTTGCATGTATGTGACCTTAAGATTCTTTGTGAAAAATCAGGAAGTTTATCCAGGACCATATTTCCTAAGATTCTTATCATAAATATTTTGTATAAAATAAAAATTCAAAAATTCCGAAAAAAGCTTTGCGGTGTATACAAAAAGAAAAATGTTTGAAAATTGTGGGTGCGGATGTTGAAACTTAAATGATCCGCGATATTTTTGCGAATGCCGATATCCGATACATCTCAATGCAAAAGTGCTACCTCATTATGAACAATGCCAAAATTCACGAAGTAAAAAATATTGAAACGTTAATATAATCCAAGGCACTCACCCTTAAATATCCATCTCCTTGCCGTTATATGCTAATAAATCCTGTCAAATACGCCTGTTTTTAAATAAAAAACCATGATAAATTGTGTATGTATATACTAACGTTTAACAAACTTATCCGAAGCATCACTGGTAAACAAAAAATATTTTTTTTTACGTTTCTAGAACAAACTAGATTTTTTAATATGTTTTTACACGCTAAATTTTAATTTTTTATCAATTTGCATGCAGCACGTCTAATTTTTTTGGTACTCACATACAAACTTATGCCGTTTTTTATAACTTGAACCATCAATTGGTTAGTTGAAAAAATATATAAATTTCAGCACATATATTTTCATTTATTTAAAACTATAACTGAATTAAAAAATGTATAGACAAATATAATTTCACAAATGGTTAGTTTTTGATTTTCGTTGATGTGTACACTGTACAATCTGTATGATCGCGGTGTGTCCAACAATAGCAGTCAGCGAGCATACTTTCATTCCAATAAAAACCGTTATATCTTTTTTCCATAGCACTAATGTCTTGATGGAATCTTTCTCCATGTTCATCAAACACTGCTCCAAGGTTTTCAGCGAAAAAATCCACCTGATAGTCTAAAAAATGAACCCTTAATGACATTCAGCAGCCCATTTCTGAATAGCATTTTAAAAGATCTTTATAAGCGAGTGATTTTTTGTTATCCAAAAAATTCTCACAAATCCAAGCAAAAGCATCCCAAGCAGAATGTTCTACCTCATCTAGCGTCGCTTTAAAGTGCAGATCTTTGAGTAATTCTTTTATTTGTGGACCAACAAAAATCCTCTTTTAGTTTAGCTTGTGTGATTTTTGGAAACTTTTTAAAGCCAACGAGTTTCTTCTTGCAAGCGTTTTTATATGTTGCTTTATTAGTCCAAGTCTTATATGTAAAAGAGGCAATAAAACATTATGTGGATTGAGTAGAGGCATATGCTTGACATTAGATAAGCCTTAGTGATATGTTGTCTTTACTTTTAAATCACCACATATTTCCAAGAATACTTTTCATAAGAAGACACTCAAGTAATATTTTAATATTTTCATATGATTCAGAAAGATTAACCCAATTTGCTGTAGGAATAGAAGGTTTCAAGTTACAATTGTGAAGCAAAACGCATTTCAATGTGAGTTTTAAAGAATCAATAAATAGCCGCCACTCTAAAGGATCATGCTTTTGGTTTAAACATGCAAAAAGATCATCAATATTCTTACAAAAACAAAGTGGACCTTTAACAGAAAAATATGTTTGTAGAATAAAATTTCTTTGACGAAAATATGTTATGCAAACATCCTGTCTTAACAAAGATTTTTCTCTTAATCTTGATGCTAAAAGTTTGGCTTTGCTAATTGAAAGGGATAAATCTTTAACAAGATCGTTTAATTCAGCTTAAGAAATTTGGCACATAATTCTCGACATAAAATTTGTTGGAATCATGATCGTGATCATCAACATCATCATCTGAAACATAATCATTTAGTGGAATTGGAACTGGTAAATTTTCGTTGGGTACAGGTCTCATTGTTGATTCCATATTTGGATACTCAATTCTTATTCTTGTTTTTTTTTGAAAATCCTGAAATATTTATTTTGCAAAAATAGCAATCATCAAGATGATTCTTTGGCTTCCTCCATATCATAGGAATTGCAAAAGGCATAGATTTTTTCTTTTTATTAAACCAATCTCGTAAACCATTTGAACAAGCAGAGCAAATATGATGAGAAGTGCAAGACTTTTCTTGATCTCCAAGAGGACAATCAAAATGCAATTTATAGATTTTTCTTATTTTAATAGTAATTGCACGTTTCTGCTTGTTCACCATATATTCTCCACAAACATAGCAGAATTCATTAGGGTGATTTAGGCACTTCCTCGAGATTGTATTAGAAAGAAAACTAACAAGTCTCTAAATATATTAAACAGAATAAAAAATACACTTGATTATTTAAGATGATATGACATTATTTGTACCACCTCTCAAAAATATAAAAAACTGTGTACGTATTGACAAAAAACTAATTATATATTTAAAATCAGCATGAAAAATAACATATAAAACAATATGAATGATCTTAGATGAAAAATATCTGTTGACCAGTGAATTAAAAAAAAACTAAAAATAATTGCTTGAACTTTTAGTAAGCTTGAAGCGAAAGTTTTTCAATGACAAACAAACCTGAATAAAGTCGGAAAGTTTATTTATTTTCTTTGATTTTAGTTTCTTACCATTAATCTTAACCCATATCTTACCAAACATATATAGCACTATAAAAAATATTAATACCTATCTAATTATTCTTGTTATAATCAAAAGTTATTCTATTTTTTTTTTCGAAGAAAATTTAAAATTTAATATTCAAAAGAATAAATCAGTGGCGGATCCAGAAATTTGTTATAGGGGGCCGAAATCTTTTTAATTTTTTTGCAATTTTGCTAAAAGTCTTCAGAGAATACGACAACTGTATTATGTCTTTTAGAATCACTAATTACCTATGTTTTCATATTTTTAACGGTATCCGGTCAATTGCCCGACTGATAACTGCTCGATGGACAATTGCCCGACTGACAAATGCCCGATGGGCAAGTGCCCGAAAGACAATTGCCCGACAGACAACTGCCCGATAAGACAAGTGCCCGAAAGACAAGGATTCATACTTTATAATATACCCTGATTTTGAATTTATGAGGATATATATGTATACTTGTTTATTAATGGAATTATGTATATGAAATTGCCTTTGTCATTTAAGCGTGCTTTCTCTCCTTCAAAAAATGAATCTTCTTTTCCTTTTCACAAAATAATGAAGAATAAAATTTAATAATGAATAAAAAAATAACAAAAAATGGAAAAAGAATGTGCAAAAGGAAAAAGGAAATTTAAATCTTTCAAAAAATTTGATTGAGGTGAATTAGAAGGATTTACATTTGAATTTTTCTTTGTTGGAGTGGAAAAAGCTCAAGGGTTTCCCTCACGATATCAGCACAACTTATGTCTCGATGAATATAAGCTAATGTTAGGCCATTCAACCGATCTTCTCCTGTATTAGAGGGAAGATAAGATCTAAAATTTTAAGTACTGAGAAAGTGCGCTCAGCGGTTGATGAGGGAACTGGTAAGGTGGCGTAAATGGTTAAAAGTTTGTAGATGTTTGGATAAAATGCTTCTTCACATATTTTCAAAGCTGTAATTGAATCCTGTGAAATATCAGGAGTTGACTTGCAAAAAAGTTGCCAAGCTTGGAACTCCAATTCTAGTTCTTCCAAGCTGCAATTCACTATTCCACAGTAAATAACAAATTCTTTTCTAACATCATTAACGTTATTTTTTTAGCAAACTGTGGTAATAGACCACAAAGAAGACCAATAGTTGTGTTGTGTTTTTCAAATCGATCAACAATTTGCGAAATAATACCATCCAAGAAAGGTAGAAAAATGGAATGGCGGTAAAACTTCATTGAAAAGGCAGCTGGAATATTAGTCCTTTTTGTCATTCTCTTAATTATCCTTGGAATACTCAAAGGTTCTTCCCCATACAATTTTTGAGCTTTTTGAAAAATTTTCTCAAACTGAGTTTTGTTGTTTCTCCATTCTTCGAGCTGCTGTTTTATGATTGAGACTTGTTTCATAGCAGAGATCATTCGAACTAGATTGTAAAAAAAGAGCTAACTTTTGGTTAGAGTCATTACATCATTCATCGAAACCAGCCCAACAACAAACTCGGCTTTATTTAGAGAGTTGACAAAGCAATTAGCCTCTGAAAAGGAAGAAGATTTATCCCTGCTTATGTCATGAAGTACATCAATCACTACAGAATACAAAAAGTATGCTGTGTGAATAGCCTCGTCTTTCTCCACCCAACGAGTTTGACATGGACCATTCAGCCTGTATTTAGATGTCTTATCTGTTGATGCATTTACAGCTTCTTCTAATTTCCTACTTCTAACAGCACTCAAATTGAAAATTTTTGTTCGAATCTCTGTAACTTTACTAGCTTTAATAAAGTCAGGTTCAAAGAATGAATACATATATTGCTTGATTTACACAAAGACGTTGTACCTCTGCTTGTACCCCATTAAAAGAGAAGGGCAGCGCTAAGCTTAAAGCGATAGGGAAAGAGTTTATTCAGCATACCTGTCAACACGGCAGCACACTAAGTGCAACAATTGTCCAATTCGCCAGTTGAAAGACTATTGGTGAATCACTTTGTGATATTATTATTGATAATATATTATCAACATTTTCACTACTCAAATTGGATGTTTAGACAGGATAATATTTCGACTAGTCACATCGTCGATATAAACGTAATCAACCACCAACAAGTATTGATGTTTTAGGAAAAAGCAAAATTAGTAAGGGTACATTTTTCATGGGGGGTTGGATCCGCCACTGGAATAAATAGACAACAAAATCAAAATTTTAAATTCAGATATAATAAGACAAAATAGAATTACAACGAGACAAAATAGAACTAAAAATGATGCACATGCGAATACAGACTATATTTTATTGGTGCGAGCAGCATAGGGGGTGGGGGCTGGAGACACAAAAAACGATGGATTTAATTGTTATGAAGTAAAATTGATATTAGCTTGATCAGTACATTTTGGGTAGGGAGAGGGTTTTGGGTAATTCACTTACCTAAAAATTAATACTTAGTGATCGGCTGTGAATGTTTTGGAACGACATGTCTCGAATCTAGACCAGTGTATCGCAAAGGATGCGCCCCATGACATCCTCATAAAACTGTAATGCATTCAAATGATTTAACATTTAAAAATTGTTAGAAATAGTGAGATTTAACTAATTTACAATAAAAGAAATAACAAATTGCTATTTACGAGCCTAATGAACACACAGGACAGGAGAATAACTCCCCCAGACAATAATACGCATATTTTTCAGGTTACATTTGAAAAAACAACACACATATATGTTTGTTTATGCGATTATACGCAAAAAAAATCACTATATCTGAAGTCATGCTCTGTCGTCAGCAATCTCAAATATTCAAATCATTTTTTCGAGTAAAGATAAAATAGACTTGAATCAATCGTAGATAAGCATTGATAGTTTTCGTTTTTGCGTTCATTAGACTTATTATGCCAGGCATTCCCATTTCAACAATTTTGAAAATGAAAATAAATAAATAAATAATTAATTAATTAAGGTATGAATTTATATTAAATATTTTTATTAGCGGAAATTTTTCAAGAGGTCATTTTTGAACAACGATGTCCAATACTGATACGGTTTTATAATACTTGCATAAGTGTAGAATATAAACCTAGGATGACTTCAGGAGAACGATAATTGCGCGTAG
Source organism: Nectonema munidae (assembly GCA_030549495.1). Classification (NCBI taxonomy): domain Eukaryota; kingdom Metazoa; phylum Nematomorpha; class Nectonematoida; family Nectonematidae; genus Nectonema; species Nectonema munidae. The sequence goes on along the minus strand of JAUIRK010001043.1, from coordinate 939,620 downwards.
TGACAGTGCTTGCGTGCTTCTTATCTCCATAAACTGCAGAACCAAAGTCAATCAATTTTATCTCAAGGTTTTCAGGATTGATAAAATCAGCATTACTCTAAAATATGAATAAACAATTGATTTTAAAAATAACTTACTTGTAAAATGAAAAATTGAAGATTTTCTCATTGTAATGTTTCTATGTAAAGTCAGACATAGTTTATCCGACATTTATGGTGGTTTCACACATATTCGTGTCGGATTGTGAATTATCGGATTAAGATAATTTCCAACAGTCAATGAAATTTTTAAAGAATCTATACCTCAAACTAAAATGTTTTTCATTAAATGAAGTATACATAATATTCATGTTTAATGTGAAAAAAACATTCACAAATGAAAATGACTAGTGCGTCGTCAATGCATTCCTTAGACTTTAGGTATTCACTGAAATTCATCGACAAACAAAGTCTACGCGCATGTTTAAAAGAAATTAGTTTGATTTGAAGCACACTGTTGCTGTAGGAATGCGGATGTTGGAATAACTGGGGAGAAAAACTTGAAAAATCGGTTACAGACAGTAGCGTGTCAGTTAGCGCGGTTGTCCAATAATCGAGTGTGGGATAAACGAGGTCTGATCTCGGAGAACATTCAATTGCTGTAAAGTTGAATGCAAGGCCAAGAGTGCAAAAATGAATATCCATCAAAGTGATGTTTCATAAAAATGGCCAATAAAAACTTGTATTAAAGTTTGCTAAAAGTCATTATGTCATATTCCAATTGTAAAAATTTTCACAAATGCGTCCCATCTAATATTTTGTGATTATATATTATCTGAAATTGAGGATTCTCCAAAGAGTCCAGAGAATAAAGATAAACCAAATACTGCACTTCATGAAAATTTTGCGAGTTAATCTTTATCATTTTTTCACCAAACAATTTATATAATAATAATATTCAATTTTATGAGGTTTAGCCGGTTTTTCCACTATAGCATTTAATCTCTCATTATTTTGCGTCTCCATTCATCTCTATTTTACTCGTCCCCTAATGCTGTCTTTTGCTCATGTCTTTTTTTAACTATTTCTATCCATGTCATCTTTGCCTTGCCTTTACTCTTACCTAAAGTTTGATTTTTATAAGCTTCTTTAATTAGATCACCGCAAGGTCTTCTATTTACATTCCCAAACCACCTTAACCTTTGTATTTCTAATACTTTATTTATTTCATTTACTTGATATAAACTTCTTGTCTTTTAATTACTTATTTTATCTTTTAAATTAAATTTGCACATGATTCTTAACATCCTCATCTCGGTGGTGTTTAGTCTATTTTTCTCCCATTCTTTTAAAGCTCAACTTTGGTCAACATACACTAAATTAGACCTAAGACAACTTTTATGAAGAAAACCCCTTAATTTTAACAAAAAGATACTATTGCATTAAATACCATTTAAATTTTTTCCAAGTTAGTTGTATTCTATGTTCTACAGAGTTACTTACACTACCTGTTTTGTCTAAAACCTCACCTAAATAACAAAATTGTTTAACCTCTTCTAATTCTACGCCGCCTACTACTACTTTTACTTCCAATACTACATCGGTATTTGGGTTGAAACTTAAACAGCACCTAACTTAAAATTTGTGGTATTTATCAAACTGCCCTTAATGATTGAGAATTTTTTATGTACCCACTTATTGCAATGTACACAAAGAATAGAGTTTCTTTTAACTCTTTTTTCGCAAACTCCACATGGAACTTTTGCTGGTGTTTATTCTTAAACCTTTTATCTCAAGTGTCTCATACCATGTCTCATACCTCCAAACAATTTGGTTCAAAATTAAACAATTTGTAAAGGCCCTGAGCATTAATAGTGATTGCATACAACATCTAGGATCTACTTTTCAAGCTTTGTCATATGAAAAAATTAAACTAGATGTATTTCATGGTCTACAAATCCGTTCTCTAGTCAAAGATGCTGAATTAGTTAGAAAGATGTTTAAAAGAGAGAAGATTGCTTGTTGTCGTATATGGCAGTCATACAAAATTTTCTTGAAAATAAAAAAGCCCACAACTATAAAGAACTGGTATCAAAAATGATGCTTACATTTTGTGAACTAGGATGCAATATGAGTGTAAAACTTCATTTTCTGAATAGTTATCTTGATAACGTCCCTGATAATCTTGGATCTGTAGTCAAAGAATGGGGAGGGCGGTTTTCCAAAGATTTAATGTCAATGGAAGAAGGCTACCAAGGACCATGGGGTAAGAGTATGATGGCAGAATACTGCTGGGCAACGAAGAAAGATCAACATGATAGATAACATAATTGCAGGAGGTGCAGGAAAAAATTCTTGACAGAATAACAAGTCAAGATTTTATTCTTTTTTAGCTAATACATTTGTTTCTTATTTGTTTTAATAAATAATATTAAAAATTTGTTCAATGTTTGTGAATAAAATATATGGGAAAGGAGTTAAATATTGGGAATTAAACATTTGTAGCTTGGGGAAAAAATCTGACGCCAGATTTGAATTCAGAACATCGGAATTAATTAAGAAAATGTATTAGAATATAAATGTTCTATTGCCAATAATTATTTATAAAGCTTTTTACGGCCTTTGAACTACGTCTAAAGTTCGTTTTCTTAGTTGTCGAAGAAATCTTGTCTTTGTTAATAATTGAGATAATAATGAAAAAGATTGGTCATATTCACGCTTGCATAAAAATAATGTTATGTGTTAAAGGCATAATACTTGGTGAACGCTGACAAAAATGATATTTTCTGGCTTCAAATCTGTATGAATCACTTCATTGTCGTGTAAAACTAAAAAATATATAAAACATCATAACTAAAATGTGAACACCTTATTTGAATGCCCGCAATGTATATATTTATTTAAAAATCACCATTGTTTTTTGTTACGCGAAGGAGGTATAACATAAATTCTTTCATCTGCTTAGATTAAAAATTTTGAATGATTTTTTTGTTTTAACCAATCAAATTAAGTAGGAATCGAACGAATTATTTTGACGAATTCTCCAATAAATGTTGACTATTCAAATGGGACTGCGAAAAAATATCCAATCTGATCGGCTAAAATTGATTCATTTTAAATCATTCCTATATATATTATATTTTATATAAACCAACAGAGTGAGTTACAGTATATATACAATTTTTACTTCTAAATTATCTTTTATTAGTTCTAAATTGCCTTTTTTGGATTCTAATTAGTCTTTTTTAAGTTCTAATTCTTCTTTTTTTAATTCTAAACGCTCTTATTAGAAAAAGACTTTCAGATTTGAAAAAGGACAATTTAGAACCAATTTTGAAGTAAAAATGGTATAGATAGTTATTCAGTAGTTTTGTTAGCCAAGTTAATTATAGTTTATAAAAATAATAAGGTTAAGATAATATCATATTTAACATAAGTATATATAATTTTTATAAAAATACAGAATCAAACTAGTACTAAAAATACACATGTGTTTTTTGAAATAATATTAAATGTCAAAAAAAATTGTAAAATTAAAATTGAAAAATTGCAAATAAAAAGCTAAATAAAAAATTTTAAAAATTATAGAAGAAAAAATAAAAATTTGTAATAAGTTAATGTCCAATTCAGAAAATTTAATTTGAAAATAATATTAAAATATCAACCAAAAAAATTTTAATAAAAATGACACCTGTCAAAACAATATAAAATTTTAATTCAGATAGATTTGCAAAAAAAGAAATAGGGTTGCAAAAAGAGAGAATAGAAATAAAATGGTATATATTAGCAGGAATAACACAGACTAAGATATTTAATTATATTCAAAAACTATGTGATTATAAGGATTCAGTTAAAAATACTCTTGAGATTTTGCAAAAAATATGATTAGATACTTTTTTCGAACTAGTTTACACTTTTCTTATTTTTAATTGTATAAATAATAAGATATTAAAAATAAAAAGAAATTAATTTTGATAAAAAATTAAATATAATTTCCTTTCCACGTAGAAGGAATAGCGAGATTCAAAAAAAGCTTTGATGTTTAAAATAAAGAAATAGATCCAGTGGCGTAGGTATGAAAAGTGCCGCACGGGGCGGTTCATAAGTCTGAAGCCGTTCTTTAATTTTGAAAATAAACTAGGCCTTGTTAACAAGCCATTATATTCATTTTATCTATCATATAAGTCTTTAATTGTAATAAAATAAATATTCCAAAATTGAAAGTAAAATTTTGATTCAAAAATGAAAAAAACATTTCACAAGTTAGCGAATTATATATATATTCATTTGCAAATAAAAACAAACTTTATCACAATGTAACTCTTCTAGCTTTTCCTTCAATGACATAGTCAAAAACGATCTCATCTGACAAGATAGTAAGATTTTTCAACCTCAAGGTACTCATAGAAGACCTTAAGTATTTCTTGATCAGTTTCAGCTTCGCAACACTGACAGCAATTGTAACAAAAATTCGTAGCAGTATCACTATATTCAGAACATAATCTCCAAGATTATCATTTTGAATAAACAGCAAAAGTTCAAAAGAACCTTCCATCCACGAATGTTTATCGTTTTTAATAACGGCTAGAGCAAAAAATCCTGAAGTCTTTTCCTTTCAACAAGAAACTCTTCTTTATCAATGTCGTCAGGGCCGGCCTTAGGCCACTGCAACCTATGCGGCCGCAGTGGGCCCCGCGCTTCTCATTTTTCATTTTGATGACATATTGTATGATTTCGCTAAACCCAAGGTTCGCAAAGTAAAGTTACTTTGATCGTCATTTTGTGTTAGTGAAAAAGTAATAAAAGAAATCCCTTTTCTTTTTTTCAAAATCTTATTTCTCACTTTTAATCTTTTTTCATACCCACACTGGGCCCCGCGCAATCCATTTTGCATAGGGCCCCGCGAACACTAGGGCCGGCCCTGAATTTTGTCATAATCTTCATTTAATTGACATTCATATTTACTATCAAGAAGGACTAACAGAGCAGGAAAAGCATATCTTTTAGCAATTTCATGAATTTGTTTAAATCTTGAAGTTATTTCTTCAATTATTTCATCTAGAGATTGAAACATTTCTCTTCTTAATTCAATATCGTAGGGAAACTCATCATCATCAAATTTTTCACCAAATATTTTCTTTCCCTTTTTGAGTCGAAGACGTTCCATGATTATTCCTAAACCATTGGAAATTTCTTTAGCATAACTAATTCCATTATAAACTAACGTCTCCCTATTCTCAACAAAAGGGGTTTTCAGTGCCTCCAGTTTTAGATCACATCGTTGTATGTTTAATCTTTTTGTCTGCAGATAAAACTCTGCATCATTTATTTCTATAGGTTCCCAAAAACCAAGAGAGCACAAAATGAAAAAGTTTGTGGAGCAGAAATTAAAACATCAGCATCTGCCAGTGTAGCTGCATTTTCTCTTTCATCGGTTAACTTTTCCAAAGCAAATAAAATTCTTGAAAATTCTTTTTTAACCACACTTATCGCTTTTTTTCTTGCACTCCACCGGGTTTCTTTTAAGAGTTTCACGTTTTTACCAGTTACTGAGATCAAAATATCCAAAGGATGGGTTGATGAAGGAAAAAATGCAAATAAACTTTTAAAGCATACAAAAAAAGTAGCAAAAGTAACAGCAACTGAAGCTCCGTGAAAACATGCCAGATTCAGTGAGCCCCCCCCCTTGGGGGGGAAAAGTAAAATTAATTATTAATATTATTTAATTTTTTTTTTTTTTTTTTTTTTTTTTTTTTTTTTATTTTTTTTTTTTTTTTAAAAAATTTTTTTTTTTTTTTTTAAATTATTTTTCCCCCCCTTTTTTTTCAAAAATTAAAAAAACCACCACCCCCCCCCCCCCCCAAAACCACAAAAAAAAAAAAAAAGAAAAAAAAAAATTAAAAAAAAGGAAAAATAAAAACTCACTAACAGAACAAAAGTACAAAAAAAATTAAAGAGAGAGTGTGTGGGGGGGATATAAACTTTAAATTACATTGTAAGAGAGAAGAAAAAAAAAAAAAAAAAAAAAAAAAAAACAAAAGGGGAAAATTATTATTTTTTTTTTTTTATATAAAAAAAAAAAAAAAAAAAAAGAAAAGAAAAAAAAAAAAAAATAAATAAAAAAAAAAACAAAAAACACACAATCATACAAAAGACCCGGGGATTGTGTTTTCAAACCCAAAAGAAAAAAAAAAAAGGGCGACACACAAAGAAAAGTGAAAGATAAAATTGGGTGGATAAAAAAAAAAAAAAAAAAAAAAAAAAAAAAAAAAAAACCCCCCCCCCCCCACCCCCGGGCGGGGGGGGGCCGCCCCCCCCCCCCCCCCCCCCCCACCGAACCGACCAGACACACAAAAAAAAACAAACACACACCCAGAGAGAGAGAAAAAAACACACCCCCCACACAAAAAAAAAAAAAAAAAAAAAACCAATCTTCCCCACAAAAGGGGAGGAAAAAAATTATTGAGAGAAGGAAGGAATGATGAAGAAGGAAGAGGGAAGAAAACGACAAAGAAAGTTGAAAATATGAATGATAAGATGAAGAATGGAAAAATAGTAGATGAAGAAAAAGACTTTTGATTTAGTTGTAGAGTTTTCGTATTGCATATATCTTTAACATTTGATTGATTAGTACGCACCATATCATTTGAACTATTAGTGCTGGCCTCGTGGTTGCCTCCCTCTTTCCAGTCAACAGGTTGCATCAAATATATATATATTGATTTTCTTAAGTCAAAAAACAAAAGCAAAAACCTTTTTTATCGGAATTCCAAAAATTCAAATATGAATACTTTTATTTCTGAAACTAAAAATACAAATACTTTTAATTTGTACTTAAATAAAATTCAAATAACGCAAATGAAAGCCTCTTGTTTAAAACTCCCATTTTTTCTGTTTTGTTACGTTTCTGGATGTGGTAATTATTGCAGACTCATGCCATATTGTTCTGGCTGGGTGTCATATAAAACAGCCTTTGAAAAGCGTTAGCTCACAATTTTGAAAAAGCAGGAGGCTATTACTATAAGTTACAAAAGGTCTAAGGAAAGAGACTATCTTTTCAAACTTTTTGGAGAAATAATTTCAGAGTGTGCCAATTAGCCCTTCTAACTATCGCGTTTGTAACCTAAAGTGTAAATGAAGAAATTAGCTCATCCCCACACTCAAAATAAAACAAGCTGATTTAGCGGAATAAGTACATTTGAATAATTAGTAATGCGATATCATGAGGAGAAATAAAGGAAAAATAGGCAATTGAAAATATGAAACAATGCCGCAGGATATTGAAAAGACCAACCCAAATAAGACTATTACACAGAACTCATTAATCGATAAATTTTATTTAAAGATCAATTGATTCAATCCTCAATCAGATTTGAATTTAAAAACGCTAAAATTCGATTAGGTAAATTTGAAGAAGTTTTTAATTTTATAAAATTTATGGATATTAGTAAGCTTGGCCAACTTTTTAAAGAATTCGAACACATTTGGTGCAATTAGCTTCTCTTATTAAAACGCGTCTATTATCCAAAGGTGAAAAAAATAGTTGATGAAGAAATTAACTTGTTGTTATACGTAGGAAGAGAAATGATTCGCTTAATCTGATCGTTTTTAAGTTACTGCTGAAAACATCATTAATTAACTTTTGAGCATGTTTCAATGCCGATTTGGCAGATTTCTATATATATTTAGCGCACAAAGATTTAAAGAAGTTAAGGATTAACTTACAGTTAATTGCCGTAGTTAGTTGTGTCAAAATACCTTTGATTTCGTTAAGTTTGAATGGCTTGAAATGATTTTGTCTCTAAGCAAAGATAATACACCAATTTATAGAAAATTTTTTTTATTGCTAATCGATATATCGATAGCTTGGCAAAGCTTCGCAGACATTTCCTATGCTGAACGAAGTGTGACAAGTATATAGTACACATTTGTAAGGTTTTTAAAGGCTTAATAACTTTTTTTATATTTTTTTTCCATAATTTTTTGTGTGTAGGTTAATATATTAAAAATACACCACAAAATTTCACAAAAAAATGACTGAAAATCAAAAAAGTCATTAAACTTTTAAAAAAATCAAAAAAAGACAGATGGGTCTATAGATATATAGAGGGAGAGAGTTTTTTGAGGGACAAGTTTTTTCGGACTCGCATAGCGCCAAAACAAAATATAAAAAATTTTGAAATTTTGTTCTCCAAGGATTCTTTTAAATGGTAATCTTCTTAGAAAACTTTTTTTTTAAAAAAAAAATATTTCTCTTATAAAATAAATTTAAACAAGTAAGTAAAATTTATATATGCTGCCTCCTTGTTCATAAAAGTGAAGCCTAGTTTTCAATTTCTAAAAAATGCTAAAAGTATTGCTAAGTTAAAGCTCATCTTATTCAGAAAAAAAGAATAGAAGCAGTATACTTTACAATACGTTTTACTAGTTCAGAGAGTATTTACAAAACAATTGAGAGGAATGAAGAGTTTATGTTACATTAGAAGATTGGAGAAAATTAATCTTCCTTCTTTGTATTACAGAAGCTTAAGGAATGAAATGATTACTATATTTAATATTGTGAAAGGAAACATGAACATTGACGAGAATGCATTGCCTGGTTACTCAAAGAGAATTTCCAGATCACATTCCCTGAAATTTAAACCTAATTCTTACCAAAGTAATTATAGACAACACTATTTAACACAAAAAGCACATAATCACCGGAATGGTGTGCCAAATGAAGTTGTCAATTCCTTGAATATAAATATCTTTGAAAGCAAGCTTGATGATTTTTGAAAAGATAAAAGATATCTCAGATTTGTATTATATTTGTATTATATTTGAACCAATTCACATAGGCGATGGGCTTCTTTAGATTGCTTAATACACATATGTTATGTTATGTTAGATAAAAAATTAATTACTTGTTAAAATTTAATTTATAAGAGAAGTCTATGCCTCCTTAAAATTTTCTTTTATTGTGAAAATGCCTAGCCTGTGCTAACCACTATGTGGTCATGTAAAATTATATATGCGTAAAATGGCAAGTATGACCTTTATTGGAGAAAGAGCAAAAATGAATACTATTGATATTTGTAGACGAAAAATGCTATAAATTAAGGAATTTAGATTACCATACTTCGACGTGTGATAAAAAGATGTTTTGTTTAATAACCCATTTTAGTTCTCGCAAAGCACACAATTTGGATTAATCTATATTGAATTCCATTGGAAATTGGAGGTAGTTCGCGTTCCTCTCTACAGGAACAATAATCCAAAATGGGTTAATAGCTTTTTCAAAATAATTCACACAATTAAAATTTGGCGATTTAAAAAATAATAACTAAATAACATTCTGGCAAACAAATAAACTATAGCTAACTGTTTATCCAAAAAAAATTAACTTGGTAAAAATTATACTGGCAAATTAAACGATTTAGTACCACTGCTTCCAAAGAGAACGTGGACGACTTTAGTAATCTCCATTCTGCTTAAAAGAAGCGTTCATTCGCGTTTCCTTTGGGAACATTGCTACCAAATGAGTTAACCCTTTCAGGCATTGGTTTTCCATTGACTGCATTCTTTCTCAATGAGATTTTATATAATTGAAGATTTTTGGGATACTGGTGTTCCATTGTGTCTGAATGGGTTAAATAATAACCATTAAATTTATCAACTTTTTGTTTAACTAACTTCAATCTATATAATTAATTTATACTAAATGATTCATAAATAAGAAAATTAACTGAAAAATGTTTTAATGCGTTAGATTATTATCGAAAAAATTGGTGCAAAAGAAATAGAAGAAAATATGGAAGATTTTTAAGCGCATTTTACTTGATGCAAATTTTTATTGAAATCAATTTGGTTTTCAGTAAGTGAAGAATCGAATCAATTAAAAAATGTTTTGTGGTTTTGTTTTTCAAAATCAATATGTTTCAAATGTTGATAGTGATAGCCATGATAATGTTAATGAGAATAATGATGAGATAAATAAAAGAAGAAAAGACAGTGATGAAGAGATAGAGCATTTGATAGAATTTAACCTGGTTGATGAAAGTGTAGATGCCCTGGATGAATGTACGAGCAGAAGAATTAGGCGGCAAATTGGAGTAAAAAGAAAGCGCTTTTAAATAAAATAAAATTATTTTGGCTGAAAAAGTAAAATGGATGATGCGTTTTTGTAAAAAGAGAAACAAGCATAAAATGAGGCTTTTTTACGGAAAAAAAACTTATAAAGTTCTTCTATTACTGAAAACACTTTTCACATTTAACTTACTTTTGAACTTTTCAAATTGGTACGCATTTTTCGAATTTTGGTTATAAGGAATTAAAATAAATGTCCTCAGAAATTTGTTACATCCGGTTTTCACAATACTACGTTTAGTATTTCGTTGAGAAGCACAATATATTAAGAAAACTTAATTAATAACCTAATTATTAATATCTTAATTAATATTTTAATTTCAAAATACTACAATTGATACAGAAATCAATAAGAATATTTTGAAGTGAGCTCACCATGTACTCGTAAGTATTCAAGCCGAAGTAGGGAAAGACAAGGCAGAGATGATCCTGGTGCACGAAGTCATGGAGGAGGCGAATGCAGCGCCTAAACAAATTTGAAAGAAAAGATCAAAGTTTATTCAAGATCAACGCGAATAATATAGAACAATGATCAAAAAAGACTTGCTGATCGATTCGAACTCAAGTTAAATTATATATTTATATTATATTAATTTATATTATATTAATAATATATATTTATATTATTTTTGACCTTGTGATATCAAAATGATGCATCTACGTACATAACCTTACTTACAGCACACGCTTTTAGATTAACATTAAATTGTACATGTTTTTTTTACCTTAAAATACACCAAAATAATTTTAAAGAAGGTTATTAATAGAATATAATTTAAAAACACTGTTACAAGTTATTTTGTTCTTTTGCATAGATTTGATAAACGGATTAATAATGATCATAAGTTTATAACCAAAATGTGTAAGTGTGAATCCTTAAATCAACATATATTTTCATTACTCATGATCTTATTGTTACAAAAAAGTACAGATTAAAATATTTCGTTTAATTCATACTAATTAAAGATTCACAGTACTATTCCAAACTCATCATGATAAACATAATGAGGGTTTTGAAAAATCGCCTTAATCATGTTATCTGCCCAATCATTACAACACAAATTCATTTTATAATGAATAGAGTTTTACTTCTGGTCTTTGGGATCTAAAGTTTTGAGTTTGTTGAGTAGTTTGACTTCAAATTGGGCAGCTTTCAAGTATGTGCTTTCGTTTTTGATAATCTTTACTGCAAAAACTTCTGCTCTAAAATTATTTATTAGTCTCAATCGCACACATAACATACTTCAGAAAATGATAAATATAGGACTTGCTCAAATATTATGCTTTGATCTAGGAATTTTTTCGAGTTTAAAAAAACTTTATTTTTTAGAATTATATTAAAAATATAAAATACGTAAAAGTACGCATTTAATTAAGAAGATATGTATCAATATTTCGAAGAATCAATCTTTTCAAAATACAAAATTTTGTTAGCAATAAAGAGAAGAATATTCTCGCATAAAGAGAAAGATAGGAAGGATGTTTGGATTGGAAATCTAACTCTGGATGACTGGAACAAGATCCCACGTACAAAGAAAGCCATCTGCCGTAATAAAAACGTTGAGATATACTATAATCACGCAATAACAAAGTAAATAGAAGCGAAGGAATATAGTGAAAGTAGAATACACGAATGTATTATTTTATTACAATTATTTATATGCACTATTACACGTGACTATCACTATTCGGGCATCATTGCGACTTTTAGTGTGGAGGATTTGCCGTTTTTCGCTTTAGCCATGTGTTAGGTTAACCCATTTAAGACCAAGCAAAGCAGACGATATCTAAAAAACGCAGACGATTTATATTCAAAGTAATTGAAAAAAGCAGACGAAGATGAAATTACTTATGTTCCAAAATAGGAACATTGGTCGTAAATGGGTTAAAACCCTTTCGTGATCAGTGTATCATATATGATACATAAACAATTTTACCTTTGTCTGCTTTTTCAAATAGTTTTGTATATTAATCTTCTGCTTTTTAAAAAATATCGTCTGATTTTTCTGGTCACGAAAGGGTTTTAAAATACACCAAATTTACAAACTAATCACCATATCTTGATTTTTAAACTTTTAATTTAACTTCCAAATTTTTTTATAAACTTTTAAATTATTACAATTTATTATAGAGATTTAAGAATAAACTTTTCCACAATACTTTTTATATTTTTTCTTTAAAAACTCTAAAGTTTTTGGAAACAAAATCAGTGCGGGATTAGTGATAGTCACCTTCAAAAGACGATGTCAAATATCAAGTTCTGACAAGAGAAGTGATCATTACATTTGCTTGAAGCCCGCTTCAAATCAGGACTGGGGAGCAAGAGTAAGGAATAAGGAGCAAGGGAGTGGTAGGATATTCAGGGAGAAGGAGTAAAATTAAAGAGTAAAGAAGGGTATTTGTTACTCCATTGCGCTCTTATTGCAGACAATAATTTTATTATATTGAAGCGTCAATATGTAAATTTAACATTAAGTTTGTATTGAATGTTTTTTATATAATTTAATTAAGTTAAATCGAAAGAGTAGCAAATTTATATATGGAAAAAAATTTTTGAAAAAATAATTTGCTTCAAAAAAAGTATAGTCACATTTAATTTAAATTTGATTGGTAATTATACTCAAAAAAACTCTTACGCTTTACTTACGCTTGCTCATTTGGCCCGGTGGCTTTGTTGCACTTCTGAACGAATGTAAGGACTTGGAAACCTTTCGCAAGTATTTTTCTTCTATAATAAATCTCTTCTTCAATTCCTCAATAAGAAGCTGTAGAAATGGTATAGAACATGTTCTCTATAGCATACACCTGCGGTATCTGCTTCTAAATTTTCTATATTTTGTCACCATTGTTCTTATTGTTTTGTCTAATCTAAACGAACTGTTATCTGGACGTCGATAGTTCGTTGGTGGTCGTTCCCCCTATTAGTAAAAGGGGGGAGCGTAAAACGTCTCTCCACACTGAACTAAAAAAGTTATTTTAATTAGCTGAAACATATTCTTTCATATTTCATGACCTTTGGTAAAATCGCTAGCTGCATCTTTTGATAACAATTTCATGGTAGTTAAATGATCCTCTCATGTCAAAAACTGTCAATCAATATAAAATACTAAAAATTTTCAGCAAAATTTTGATATTACCTTTATTTATCCTTATAACTTAGTGTCTATATTGGATACTCGCTTGAAAATTTATAAACATAAACAGTTTTGAGCGCATAACAATTTATATATATTATATTTTTTCAATAAACATGGCTACTTTTTTGGAAATGTCAATCAAAATTTTGATTGATGATAAATATATGTAATAAAATATTGATTCAAATTTTACATGAAATGTATGTTTTTATACCAAATTGTCAATGCTGACTTAATTTCTGGACTCCGATTTGGGATTATAGGTTTGAAATTTTTTGACTGTGACAATCAAATTTGCTGTTTACGTTTGAAAACTATCTCCAAAAGTATTCTCTCTAATTTTACATGAAATATATGTTTTTATACCAAATCAACCGCTATACTAGTTTCATTTCTGGACTCAGTTTTTGCATCTAGTGTTTGAAAATATATGAAAGTGTCAACTAAATCTACGGTTTGTCTGAAAACTGCATACAGAAATATTTTTAAAATTTTAATAAAATATCTGTTTTTATAGCAAATTGATGATGCTTCATCTGAAAGCTTCAATAAAATTTGCGGTTTATGTCAAAAAAATGCTAGCAAAAGCATCTTCCAAATTTTAAATAAAATATATGTTTTATAGCAAATCGACCATGCTTTTCTTATGGAATATTTCTGGAATGAGTTTTTGGAAATATCATAAAGTGTAAATCTAATTAGCTATGTAGGCCTTGAAATTATCTCCAAAAATGCCTACATATTTTAAAAAAGTATATATATTTTTATACAAAATCGACAAGGCTGATTTCATTTCTATGGACTCAATTTTTGCAATTAGATTTTGATGTATAAATAAAAATATTTACATAAACATCTATCATACGCCACACATATAATATAAACACTTTTGCCAAAATAGTATACTTTTGAAAGACCTTAAATAGACATGCATGCGGGATTTGCGTAAGTTGAGCCTTATCTTTTACATCTGAAACATTTATTATTTCTTTTAACATAATTAAACAAAAATATCATTTTTTATTTTCATATTTTTTCACCATGTTAACATTTCCTTCATTTTAAAAATTCCCACACTAAATTCTTAGAAAGCACGAAGCATCCATGTTCTTTCAAGCATATTTAATGAACGAAGATTTGAAATAAAAATTTTCGGGCCCTCTTTTGCTTTGAACACTTGATCGTTTAAAATTGAGTATGATAAAAGAAAAGAAAATTTCCCATCTCCTACATGTAGTTTCATAAATTTTAAGCTTCGTGTTCAAATCCACCTCATCTGTATGATCTATCATTAAAAATAAAAGATATAGAAAAAGTTTTTAAAATAAAATTTTGCATATTCTCTGATAATTTTTTTAACAACCTTCATGATATTACTTTATTATTTTTAAATAATATACGCGTTAATTAATATGAATAAAATAATTAATTATATAATTATATTTATATATTATATATTATGTATGTACTAGGATAAGCCTGTTTGTCGTCCCAAAAATCTAGGTCCACTTAAAGATCATTGGCAAAATTCTAGGTCCAGTTAAAGATCATTGGTACTGTGATTCTAGGTCCTGTTAAAGATCATTGGTACTCCCGTGATTCTAGATTCTGTTAAAGATCATTGGTACCACCGTGATTCTAGGTTCCCTTAAATATCATTGGTACTGGGATTGTAGGTACACTCAAAACATCATTGGTACCTGGATTATAGATACCCTCAATAAATATATATATAATATTTTTTTTTTAGGTATTTTAAACTTACGTTTTAATATGTAACTCATAATGTAATTTATAACATATATACTTGTCTATATACATATTTTACTATATAATAACTTTTGATGGATTCATATAAGCGGTCTAAAAGCCTTTGAAATCTTACAGTACATTTCTTTTCTTTTTTTAAGGCATATTTAATGTTTTAGTATAATAAAGTTTGTATGATTATTATGATTATGAATTATTATGATTATGAATAATTCTTCTTCTTCTTAATTAATAATGGCCGGTTGTAACTTTCGGTTTTAATTAAGATTTTCAAAACCGGTTAAACCCGTAGAGTTTATAACTGCTTTGCATTTAGATGTTTTTGTAGTACCAATTATTGCCAATAAATGTCTGCATACTGGCTCAATAATTTAATTTTCCTCTGGTCCACATACTTGGCATGTGATCAACAAAAATTATAGCTTTTCTTTCGCCCAACTAGCATTTTTGTGGTCCATTTGGCCATGTGGCCGGAGTTTGAGAAGCGATGATCTAAAAAAATCTTACTTAAACTCCTTAATTAAAAATATAGAAGACATTTATTGTCAAGAGTATAGAAAGAAATATGCACGACCACAATGAAGCAATAGTTTACGCCGTCATATTTTTCAAATGTGAACAAAAAGGACATATTATACGATGTAAAAAAAACCTAAATTGCATTTATTAGTTTTTATACCACTCCATAATCTCTTACTCCCTTTAACTTATTGAGTATGTTCTCATCATTTACTACTATATTGACCATTTTAAAGTCAATTTTGTACAATGTTTTTTATTTACATTGTATAATGAGTGATTTTTCACATTAAAGGCTTTCTGGCCTTTTGAAAAATATCACCACGTTACCTATTTATTCTCTGTGTTCAAACATATTTGTTACTATATATTCTTCATATTTTATGATACATTTATCAAATTTCACAAATAAACATCTTCTCCTCCTTAACAAATAAAAATAAAAGTTACTTGGTTAAGTCTTTAACTTTCACCACACTGCTAAATGTTCCTCTTTCAACTTCATTCAATATCTTATCTTAAAAAGTGGAATGAATTTGTAAAAAATATAATGCTTCTTTTCATTTCATATCTCGCAAATTTTTCAATATTTGTTGCGGCAAACTCAATTTTGCGACAGTTTAGAATTAATGAAGAAATCTAATCCTATTCTAAGTTTTTGAAGGAGGGAATTCCGATTTAAAATTCAAAACAGACTATACCGCTGTTTTTGAGATAGTATTTCAGTTTATGCCTTTGGGTTAGGGTCAGGGTTAGGTTAATTAATAGGAATGTTTGTGTCAAGAATTTCAAAAAATGTATAGGTAAATGTATGTATTTAGGATTGCGCTAACACTAACTCTAATACTAACACTATAGTGCTAATTCTACACTAACCCTAACGATAGGCTCCCAGAATTTTTGACGTTGCCCCATTTAGGAATTAGTTGAGGACTTGTCAAATATTATGCAAATTGAATTAGAATAGTACGAAGATCGCGGGTAGAGTGATACATTACGATTTCTTCTATACATTATAAGTAGCAATGGGAAGATAAATGTGCTTTACGATGTTTTAATACACATGGTAGATTTTGGATAGTCATTAACCAAGATGCCTAATTATGTAATCTTCAAAGGGGATTATTTTACAGAATTTAATAAACATAAAAATAATTCACTATAAATTAACTAGTGGATCAATCAATGGAAAACATATTTAACTAACGGGGCAAATTTTACTCCTGCCTTTGTTAAAATTAGTGACAAAATTCTTGATCGGAATATTTTTTGGGTCGTAACTACATTTGGCTTTTATAGAGGCTTTTCTATGATATTGATCCTTTCATTGTAGTTGATATCTTTTATGTAGCAAGCTAAACTCTCACAAAATTTCCCAAAGATTGAGATAAATTCTACAAATCTTTTAATGCTGATTTTTGAACTTTTAAAAATTCTTCATATTTAAGGGGTTTTGACTTTTATTGAAACGGCGAATTATTATTCAGCCTATTAGCAACCACGCAAAATAAAGATTGGCTACAATAAATTAAAAACAAAGAAGTAGGATTTTCTTCTTAATTTTCAATGGGAATTTAAATAGACACCACCATCTCTTTTGCGATTATGTGATGAGCGGTAGTTGTTTCTGGAAGGCCAAAATCAATATTTGCCAACTTATAAATAAGCTATGCTAAAAATGTGAACTGAAAATTATTTTGAGGCTCATACAGCCCCCCATATACGTAATATTATTTCTATATCGTGTGATACATTTTTTAAGATATAAAATTTCCACTTAACCCAGCCTGTTCTCCAAAAAATCTTTAAAATCCGTCCATTTCCACCCCACTTCCTTTAATCTTGACACCTATTTACTCCATCCTTATTTAGTTTACGTAATAGTATAATATTTCTAAAATTTATAAATTTAAAAAAGAAAATGGAAAAAATCATGGTTTGATAAAATTAACAAATTTGTATTATTTATGGTAAATAAGTTTGCATATACTGGCTTAATGGTTCAATTTTTCTCTTGATAACATATTTGACGTGTGCATCAGTAAGATTTTTCTATGGTCCTCATAAAATATTTTATATCCCATTTAAGTCTGAATTATATTTAATGTAGATTAGCCCAAGACACAAGAATTACTTTATTTCACCCGACTCTATATATACTTGATTTGATTTCCTAACGCTCTAAAAAGATTCCTTTTCGATGCTTATCTGGATAGAATTTTGTCAGAGGCGCTGTCTTTTGTCAGAAAGGACTTTTTGTCGCCAAAAATTCGTTAACAATTTTTAGTAAATCGATCATCCATTATCTTGATACGCTCATTGCATTTTGCATTTCTCCAGGTTGTCGTGTTGGAGACCAAAATTTTGAAGACTAAGTGTCTGCTTTCCTTTTCAATTGAATTTTGTAGGACGATTATTATTTTTGCTACACCTGTGTCACACTAATCCTCAAAGGGTTAAAAAGCGTTAAGACCGAGGTTTTGAAAAAGAATCCCGTGCGGATCTTTTTCAATAACACTAAAACGGACGTTTTTTATGCAACATTCGCATTCTCTTGAACATGGAAGAGACAAAATGTGAAAAAGTGCAAATAAAAGTCGAATGCATTAGAAAAGTGAAAAGGAAATAATACACTTATCTTGAAGGACATCGCCTACTCGGTATTGCAAGTGTTCGCCTTTTGCCGTTTGCTTGTTTGCAGAATCGCACGTTTGATACTTGCACATTTCCAGACTTGATTCTTCATTAGCGCACTTTTCTTCTCGCTTTCAAAATGAATGATTAACATGCAAATTTCACTTGGGCACTAAGGAAGCGGCAATTGAAAACATTGAGGCAAAACTTACTTGGTGTTTGAAATAAACTGTAACCATCGAATCAGGTATGTTTCATTTAAATACATATACTATTTCAAAGATAAGTATCTATTTTAAATTAGGTCTATTAGGGTACGTATAGGAAAAAACAAGACTTTTATTCGAGTACATAAAATTTAAAAAAACAGAACTCAAACAAAAAAACTTGCGTTTAGAAAACATTTTGATATTTCTTTAATTGGGTCTTTTCGTTTAGACGGCCACATCAAGTAATCACCATTTCGTCTGCATTTTATAGTTATGTCCTGCTTGCTATAATATTAATAACTATAATTAACCATAAAAGGCTGGCGAAATGGTGATTACTTGATGTGGCCGTCAAAACGAAAAGACCCATTTAGTTTTATACTATTTGAATATTTTTAACTGGTTTAAAAAATATATATGTAATTGTATCTATTTTGTATATGAAAGTCTTTCTACTTTTTTAAAGAAACTAACAATTTTTTAAAAGATTTCATATTCTAATTAGCATTCAGCAAAAAGAGTGTGTTTATAAAAAAGGGGGAGTGTGTAAGTTTGGTTAGATACGGGGTTTCGATAACTCAAGGCCTTAGGCTCGATCCCGCATGAAGCCTACTTTCCTCATAGTTCGATACAAGCTGCGCATTTACTTTTTACCTTTATACACAGCTATATTTTTGTTATATCAATTACCCGTGTTTCTCAACCCTTTTTTTTTAATCATGGACCCCATGATAAAGACTTTTGTCAAAAAGTAAAGTTGAGAAGATATATCTTCACTTCTTTTAGTATATATTGAAATCAAAGAAAATCTAAGGCAACTCAATTATAATACAATTTTTATTTTAATAAAAAAATAAGGATATTTAATGAGATCCCTGTGGTTGATTTTAGCTGCTCAACGAGTTTCTTTATATCTGGTTGCATTGAAGTTAATGCTAGTCGTAAAGCACCTCTTTTTACGATGTCAAGTCTATTGCGAACTTTTTATAATAAAAACTGTTATGAGATGGTTTTCTTCATGGACCAACAAAATATCATTATGGTCCCCCAATTTATAATATTTCGCCTGTGGACCCCCTGAATTATTATATGGACCCAAGTTGAGAAACCCTGGATGGTGTGTCTGTTTGGATTGTTAACGACCAAAAGGCTCAATTGACCCATATGCTATATTTTTGAGTATAATCTTTTTTTGTGCATATAATCATCAGTTTTGAATGAATAATATTCTTTGCCCTATTTTCATTCAATTTTATGGATATATATACTCGTTTACTATGGCTTTCCTTTTAGATTTAGGATAACTTGAACTAATTTATAAAAATATAGATAGTGTAAAGTAAAAAAATAAAATGGAACAATTTTAATTATAACACTTGGAACATATGTTTTTAGAACAGGATCCGCCTACTAAATTAACGCGCACTTGCCACATTTAGTTTTTGTTTTAGAGAAGCGTTTCTGGATTTTCCAAGGGAAGCATAAGAGACAATTTTCTTTTATTTCTACATTGATTCGTAAGACTCTCTGCAAGATATAGCAAAAATTCTCTTCTTGAACAGTTAATAATACCTATTTCTTTAGACAAAATGAAAGAGTTCAAACCACGCCATATCAAGAATATTAAAAAACACCACCATGGTCCCCATCTTCTTGTTGAGGGTCTAGTTGTGTAAAACTTTATCATTTGATCACTTGTATCTACCTTTTCTTTAGTTATTCCATTTTCTTTTAGGAGTTTTTTCTTCCTTCAAGGCGAAATCGAAATAGCGGAAAGCGAGATAAGATTTAGCTTTTTCAACAAATTCGTGCGGTATTTCTCTTCTGTGTGATCTTATCGTTCCCAGAAGAGATGTTTGAAACTTTTTAAGTTCTAGAGCAAGAGATAAATTAGTAAAAAAAGTTATCTGTTGTTACTTTGAGTCCCATGTTCAAAAAAAGTGCCATATCTTTCATGACAACATGCTCTCCTAAAGGCTTGAATCTGTTATCTTCTTTACCAGTGTATGGGGAAAGCCCTACACTGACAATGTTCCAAATTTGTCAGGTTTAGCAGGCATATATTGTGTAAACTTGCACCTTGATTTGCAAGGTAACAACTACTCATCAATATTGCAGAATCCTTTCGGAACATAACATTTCATACAGTTTTGAATGAAAGTTTCCCCTACTTCTCTTATCAGACAAAATTTGTCATCCTTTCTTGCTCTTTGTCTGGAGTTTCTATCATCAAACCTCAGATATTTCGTTATCGCTTTAAATTTATTACGACTCATTGTTTTTTTACTCCAGAAACTGCGTAGCGGTTCACTCCTGCCTTTCAAAACACCTCTAGCAAAACATAATCCAATAAACGCACCAATTTAATCTAATGTCAGATCGAAGTTTTAATCTGCTTTTCTTCTGGCTTCTAAAATGGAATACTTTATTATCTTTTCCAGTATCGCATCACTCATCAGCTCTTTGAAAACGTATATGTATAGCATCATCAACTCTTGCAAGAAGAAATTTTGATGGACCACCTTCTTTCCTCATCAAATTTAGTTTTTGCGTTTTCTTCGAAAAAGTTTTTTTCATCCAAAGTGTTTTGTCTTTCGAAATAAATTCCTTTTTTTGGTCGAAAACAGATTTAAGCTTGTAAAATTTTTTAGTCAATTTACCCATTTGGTCATTTTTGGGAACTTTTTATAATAAAAACGTTATTTCGCCTGTGGATCCTCTGAATTATTATATGGACCCCTAGGTTCCATGTGGACCCCGGTTGATTCTTGGAGATATTTAAATAATATTCTTGGAGAAAAATTTTAGACGTAAATCGCAAACTTGATTGATACTTTTAGACATTTTGACTCCCTAATTGCAAAAAGTGAGTACGGAACAGAAGTGAGGATGGTTGATTTAATATAAAAATATATATGTATTATTTAAAATTTGAATAATATTTTTCGACA
Source organism: Nectonema munidae (assembly GCA_030549495.1). Classification (NCBI taxonomy): domain Eukaryota; kingdom Metazoa; phylum Nematomorpha; class Nectonematoida; family Nectonematidae; genus Nectonema; species Nectonema munidae. The sequence continues at coordinate 918,294 of JAUIRK010001043.1, read as the reverse complement.
CAATTTTCAATCGAAAAACGCACATTTGATTGACACTTTCATAAATTTTCACGCCCTAATAGTCAAAACTAACTTGCGAAATCCAATCAGCATGATCGATTTAGTAAAATAAAATTAATTTTTGTTTAAAATATGAATGAATGTTTTGAATTTTTCGTAAGCAATTTTATCATTATAAATTTTCAAGAGTGTATCTAATATAAACACGAAGTTATAGACATTATAATATAAAAATTATGCTGAAAAAAATGTACATTTGATTTTGATTGACAGTTTTTGACATGAGAGCATTCAACTACCATGAAAATAGAATCAAAAGATACATCTAACGATTTTAGAAAAAATCACAAAGTTTTAAGGCATATAATTCAGCCAATTTTGTACAAAAGAAATTTTAGTTTATTTTAGTCACTGATAGGCTTCCCATTGGATCTTTACCAGAGCTGTGGACTCAGAGCATTTTGAAGTTTATTGGAGACGAAGTGGATAAAACTTTGCATGCTCGGATAAATCATTATAATGTAAAATCTATAATTTGATTTTCTTTTTTTATAATTTATAACTCATTTTTTAAACTTTAAAAAATGCCATAACAAAAGGCTAATATTTTTATAAATAGTATGCGCTATGATAAATAAAATTACAACAAATTCATTTTGATAACTCCAGTTTTGGCATTTTATCTTCAGATTCAGCAGCTCTGATCTTTACGCAAAAGATTCCTTGATTTGTAAGTAGGTTTACAACAAGTTACTTATTAGCCGTTCTGCTCTAACTTAGAGCAATCGGTTAAAATTTAAACTGTGTGGTTAAGAATTGTATAGGTTGTACTAAGGGGTATCCGCAGAAAAAAATGAAGGGGGGAGGGGGAGGTGGCAAAAATTTCTCTAATATATTGAAACTAACAATTTATTAAAAAAATTTTTTTTTTAAAACTAAGATTAATTTTATTCGAAAATCCAAACTCTTTATCTTTTTTAAAATTATTTTATATAACAGAATTTCAATTTTTGTTTTACATTTATTCTCGGTTTAATCTGTAAATCTGCTAATAAATGTATATTTTTTCCATTTATTTTCTTTCTTTTTGTATTTTTGTGGCATTTTTTCAATCTCTATAAATTCTAGGCGAACGCCCTTGGCTGTACTACATTGAGAAAATTCTCTAGCACTGGAAAAACAAATTTTAGATGAAATGTGATGCCATTTCAAACACATTTTCATGAATAAAAAGGCATTATTGAAAAAAGAAATGAAAAAAATAGAAAGACTTCTATTCAAAAAAAAGTTTTTTGTGCGTTGTAATCAATTTTTAATTTAAAGCACTTTGGTCATTGGTTTTCAAAAATTAATGAATTTTCATTCAACACAAAGCACATATATTTGAGATGAAGAAAAAGTCTTAAAATAAATGACTGATTTGCGCTAAGGTACTTGATAACATAAATTCAATTTTACAACAGTTTGCACACACCAAAGGATTCTGCATTTCGTAAGCATTTTATCCATCCGTATTTTCATGGGTTGCATAAATCAAAATATTTTTTGGACTTTTTTTACCTGCAACCAGCTACGTGGCCATTTGTGGGAAACTTACGACCGGACGTCTCCATCAAAAATTGAAATGTACAAATTAAAAAATGAAATAGTGAATTTATCTTTGGACAAACTGCTTATTCTAACGATACAAAGCAAATAAAATGAAAATAGAGAAAAATTATTGTTATCATTGCCTGACGATGACGATCAAATTGTTTCATTTTGTTAAGATGGGCCTTATACGTGTAATAAGAAAGCAGAGTTATAAATAAAAGTTACTTGTTGAAATGAAGATAAGAAATATTAACCATGATAAAATCTAAAAAGCGTAACAAAGAAATGGAAAGAGACAAGAATATGAAAGAGTAGCTCATAAGGACAACGAGAAGAGTTGGTATAAGCCGTATTTGTTACTTTCATTTTAGGCCAAGACTGTAGGCAGGCATACAGGGCAGTGCCCCATTTGGCCCCTCCAAATAAAAATGTGTGACTACGTTACTGAGTGAAACTATAATTTCATTTTTTACTCACTAGTCCTTATGATGAAATACTGAAAAGTTAACACTTGTTAACTACATTTTGGTAAAGGTACCGTGGTGTGTTTTCACCGAGAAGGCGCAATTGCGCTGCTTTTATCGAACTATGAGAAAAGTAGGTTTGATGCAGGATCGAACCCAACACCTTGAGTTATCTAAACGCAGTATCTAACCAACCTTACTCACGCCCCAAATTGGTTCGAATACATTTTGATAAAATAAACTATGAAAATATTTTTTCATGAAAAATGGCTGAGAGAAAAAAAGGTTGAGACTTTTAATTATGTATAGATTAGGGTGGCCAGACGCCCTGTTTTTCCAGGACATGTCCCAAATTTGATCATTTTGTCCCCTGTCCCGCATTGACACTTCTGGGCCACCCTTATTGTCCCGATTTTAGTTCACCATAATAATATTATATTTAACACCTCAAAAAGGTTATTCGTTGAAACTTTGTGTGTGATTATAATTCATAGCTGCATCTTTTTCTTGAGGGACAATCCACCATACCTTAATCTGGATTTTTTACCCTTACTTTATGTTGTTTATGTTTGAATAGGTGTGTGAGTGTGTGTGTATATATAATTATTTTCCTTTTGATTTCTTTATACCCCTTTTAAAATCTTTCATTATGTTTGTGATAATTATCTTTACGTTTTATAATAATATATTGGCCTTGCTGTATATGTAGGTATGAATTTATATATATGATGAGAAATTACAAGAGTGTTCCGGATTTTAATCTTGTAATCTGGCCACCCTAGTATAGATAACTTTGTTTTTGTAAGAAAAATTTTACACATTGCAATAAGCGTTCCCTTTAGGTTTTAACTGGGTCATTTTAAAAATAACGACACGAGAGAATCTCGGGTAACCAATTTAATGTTATAATAATTTATGATAACATGGGCATTTGTTAATAATAATTAGAATTTTTGAAAAGTTTACTGTGTCGGATTTCAATATGTAGGATAATTTAATTCTTAATTTCTCTATTATAAAAAATATAAATGCAAAACCAAAAACATTTTTTTCTGAGAAAATCTACAAAAATAAAGAAAAAATATTTCAAAGTGAATGAATTTGTTTATAAAGACCAAGCAAACGCTACTTTTTATTTAAAAAATGTCATATTGCTTACCTTTATCTAAGCGTTTAACTTTTATGTTTAACTTGGGTGTCGCAATGGATTCAATTCTGCAATTTTTAAATATTCGATTCTGCAGAACAAGTATTATCAGTGTGTGAGGAAGGGAATTATTAAACAATGTGATGAATAATTTTCCGTTTTACACGTGGTTTTATGCTTACCGGCGTATTATATATATCTTTATAGAACTTTTATAAAGTAATTGGTTACAAAATTTCTTCAAAACGTGTTTAAAACAAAAAAATTTTCGGAAATTAAATTGCCCGATTATTCAAGCTGGAATCAAACGTGATGTATTTAAATATTTAGGAAAACAGCGCCCTAAATATGTAAAATAATTTGTTGAGAACTATTTTCCTTCAAACTCGGATTTTCAAAAAATTAAAGAAAATATTGATAATTTCATTTAACAGAAAAATGGAATGAACACTTACCAAATTTGTGACACATTTTATCTCTGGCATCAATTTCTTCGTATTCGAGTAACTTTTATCTTTGAGAAAGTTTTGGCGATAAAATTTAGGCTTAGAATTGCTTCCAAACAAATAATCATTTTTGCAATATTTATTCCTGAAAGCGGGTCTATCTGTAAAGCCATTGAGGAGATAAAGCTGGGAAGTTTTTGATTTCGTCAAAGCAGTAAAGGCACACGGAGATGGATATAAGTAAGGACTTTTGTATGCCACGGAGTACTTGCGAAAACTTGCATCCTGTGGCACCGAAGTATAAGACTGACACCCGCTTGTGTATTTATATCCCTTGGTGTATTTGTTCCGAATTTCATTTGTTCTGGTAGAAGTGGATAGAGAGGACGAAGAAGACAATATTGATTGAGATGAGGAAGCATTGGAAAGAGGAGACGATGAAGAAAAGGAGGATGAGGATAGGGGAGTCAAGGAAGAATAATTTGAAGTGGGTAAGTGATAATTATATTTGAATGAAGGAGGCGAAGAAGGTGAGGAGGAAGATAAATACCTGATATGGAAATAATTGGAGTCTTTTGTACTTTTATAGTTAATAGGCTGGTACTGATGGCCCAAATGATGAGAAAAGTAGGAAGAAGGGGTCGTGAACATGACATTTATCATAGCAACAACGCCTCACTAGTGGACAGAGAGTCTGTAGTAGTATGCGAGAAGTGATTACTACTACTTTTGCCAAAGTGACGATACCACGTAGGCAGGAGTGATGACTGGTCCTCCGGCGATCAGCCTGCTAGCTTTGGCAGCGCATTGATTGGACATGATCATCTATTATGATCATGATGATTTTCCTTCACTTTCTTGTTTCTTCACGCAACACGCAAGGATGTGTATACACTACACGCATAAAACGAGCAATCAACTGCTATACAAACATTTCAACGGTATCGCTAAACTTTTATTAAAAACCACCAATAGTAATTATAATTATACTAACAAAGATACACGTCAGCTCGAAATGAATCTTGTCTTTTGAAGGCCTTTAAAAATACCGAGAAAAAGGTAAAACAATAATATAATGGAAGTGAGTGATAAATATGACAGATTGATCAATATTAGGTTTTATTGCCAATGTTACTTACTCATCATCGCTTTGTATAAAAAACATCATTATCATATACTCATCATCGAATCATCAACACCGTTAAAACTCATCAGCATATTCATCATTTTGCTGACTACACCAGGATTGTTTTATGTTTTGATCATCATCCTGACATTCCAACTCTTCAGCATCGTATGTAACTACATCGTCATTATCAGTATAACTAAAAAAAGTTTCAATATAATATTTGTAGAAAAGGGTTAAACAGAGAGATTTGCATATTACTATTTTTAATTAACTTCGTCCTTACATTAAAGTTATAGCGTTTGACAAGTAGTGGGACTCAACTTTTTTCTCAGCAGGATCTGTTACAAAAAAGTCCAATTTGTCAGCAAATAAACTGATCAAGTTTGATGATTTCCCAATAAAATGTTAGAATAATGGTTAAACAAGCATCATTATGGTGATGTTGTGAATTCTTATATTACTGTACGGTGGTCCGTACTCTGTACTATATAGATAAATAAATATTTTACTGTTCGCCGAACTCGCAAAATTCCGTGAGACGGTTATAACGAACCGGCTCTCTCCCACTACTACGTTTGACTCATTTCAGTCTACAACGTAATCATTGGTATTATAAATTTAGGATCCAAAGGCTAATAATGGGAATAGATTAAATCCAAAGAACTATTTAGTGAGCATAAAGCTAGAAAGAAAAATTAAAAATTTTTTATATTATTATCACAGCCCTGCGTTAAAAAGAAATTTATCTGCGGTTCAAAGTTTTTCTACTGATTCTTATGTATTTTGATGCATAGAATTCAAATATAACCTTAGTTTTCATCAATCACCCCCCGTTTTCTCGCAAAAAGCAATTTTTCTTAAATCAAGAAACCTGAAATTAAATCTTTTTAAAATTATGGTGGAAAAATAAACGAAATAAGGAATTCAATTGTTTTATGAAATCAATAACAAATTTTGATATAATTGGCATTTAATAACACGTGTCCAGATAAACAAAATAAATTATTTTGCTAAAAATGAAGATTTGAGATTTTCTCTTGTGTTTTTTAATGGAGAATCTCTTTTCAAGCACCAGCAATAATCTGATAGTTTGTTCACGTCCCATCTTCCTTCGTATCCTTCTTAAGTCATGATGGAACCTTTCTCCCTGTTCCTCACTATAACCACAATTATCTGGAAAATAATCGAGAAGTCTCAGAGAGCGATCTCAGGAAATGAAGTTTTATTGATATTCTTACTCCTAAGAGTTGAAAGTTTTGAATAAGATTTTCTACTATGGCTTCGTATTCATCGCTTTTATGATTGCCTAAAAAATTAAGGATGAGAGATTTAAATGATTCCCATGCATTCCTTTCAGCTTCTGTCATAACTAATGGAGGAAAGTTATCATCATTCATTAACATTCTTATCTGAGGACCATGGAAAATTCCTACACTAAGTTTAGCATCACTGACTTTTGGAAACTTTGTCTGACTTTCATTATTTAATGCTTTAACAAAACTTCTTACTAGCCCTAATTTAATGTGAAGTGAAGGAAGGAGAATTTTTTGAGGATCAACTAGGTGTGGATGAAAGATCCAATCTCAAAATGTTCTCTAAAAGTTTCTCTGGTAGTTTTGTACATCAGCTCTGCTGTCCCATAAACACAGGAGGCATAGATACTTGTATACCCTCCTTGCATTCCTAAAATTAAAGGCAATACTTTTAAATCGCGACATATCTTCCAGTTATGACCATTGTAATTTATGGCGTCCAGTAGAGTTTTCATAGTTCAATAGCTCTCTTTTAATTGAACACAATTTGCAACAGGGGCAGATGCCACCTCATTTTTAATATGTAACAGCACAGCTTTTAAGCTTCTAGTTGATGAGTCAATAAAAAGTCACCATTCATTTTGTCTGCATTTTAAAGATAAAGATTCTACTTAGCCCTTTACATTCACACAGTACACTAAAGAATTGTTAACTGGCTATGAAAAATTTTCTAAATTCTTCATCTCTATTTCTGTACTCGTAATATATTTTATTTGGAGCAAGTAGATGATTTTCTGAGAGTCTTGATCATAATAGCTGAGCAGATTCTTTTGAAAGACCCAAATCTCTTACTGAATCATTCAGCGGATGCTGCTTTAGTGGCGTGGGATTCATCAATTTGGAAAAAGAAAGATCAAACAAAGTAGAGATATTCATTTCTTCATCTTCTTCTTCACTAATGTCACTAAAAATGTCAACATTTTCTGGGAGTTCTGAAATAGGTACCTCAGAACTGTTGAGAATTGGTCGTCTGGCAGAAGGGAGATCAGGATAAACTACGCTATGCTTGTTTTTTTTTGTTGACTCCAGATAACTTGGCAATACGAAAATAACAATCTGTTGTCTGGTCTTTGACTTCCCGCCACTGCATTGGAATACCAAATGGAAGATATTTTTTCCTTTTCTTCAATATCTTAAGTTGTAAGCACATGACTTGCAGCAATAATGAGGAGCAAAACTTTTATCTTGATCGCCTAATTTCATGCCAAAGTAAGCGTAGTAGCTTACCTTTAACAAATAAAGTAATTCGTAATTGCTACCCAGTCAGCACACGAATATAAAAAAATTTATTAGAATCTTTTTTTATGAAAAATGGTCATAAAAAACTCTGACCTGATAGGCAAAAACTAAGGTCATATTTGGCTTCAGCCACCAAATTACATAAGAATCAGCTAAAAATTCCTAGACCGCAAAAACGACGCAAACTTGTGATTTAGGACCAAGCAAAGCAGACCACTTATTTAATTCCATTGAGTTTTTATTTTATTTCTCTTTGCGAACATTGGTCAAAATTCTCAGATATGGCTCAGTTCGCATGCTTTTTCATAGATACTAGTATGTATAAGTTGCTTTGTCAAATCTGCCTCTTAGGAAATCTGAAACAGTTGCGAGCAGTGGCGGATCCAGAAATTGACCATAGGGGAGGGGGGCAACTTTAAAAAATACTACAGTTTTGTTTTTCATCCTCTTAATAACTTTTTTATTATGGTATTTTTAATATGATATAGACGTAATCCACTACCATACAAGTCTGATGCTTTAGGAAAAGCAAAATCAGTAAGGGGAATTTCTGAAGCCATTCTTCATAGGGGAGGGCCTAGGCCCAGGTGCCCCCTCTGGTTCCGCCAGTGGGTGTGAGCATTAACAAGCTGTTAAAAGGTAGGGCTATTCAAAAATCTTGCATTTGCAGCCAGCATTTAGTCATCCTCACGCCTTTTCGCATTCCAAATTATGCATAGTGGATCCAAAGTTCCTTTTATACAGTCATAAGCAGGGCAATTCATTGACAAGGAAAAGGCATACGCGTCCGAACGCTTTAAACGCATCTTTTACACCAAAATGCTCTTTTTGACTAAAACTTCAAACTTTTCAGTCAATTTTGGTAAACAATTTTTCTTTTGTTTAAAATTGGTTTTTATTTTGTGTTTATTTTAAAAAATAAATTTTTAAAGCTGTTTTTCTTTTTTGATAAATTTTTAGTATATAGAAAAATTAAAAAAATACTGATAAAAGAAAAAAATTGAGGAAATTTTAAAACAAAAAAATAATGTCAAGAGACATACCTTTTTAGGATTATGATTTTTTGTTATAATTCAGAAAGTTGTGAATAAAAAAGGAGATATTGTTAACATTGATTTGGTTAAATTTCAATTTTTCAAAAACTATCACTCAATAATACCAAAAAATACTTTGTTTCTTATTTTAGTACTTGGAAAAAAATAATCACACAGAATGGCATCAACACATATTGTATTTTGTCTGCATTAAATATATATAAACTATACATAAAATGTTTGGCGGAATAATAATAGTGTCAAGTCCTAATAAAAGATCAAGCGGATAAAGAAAAGGTAAAGGGAGAACTGATGGCCAAAAAAGTTTCGATATTTTACAATACATCGCAGGGCCCTAAATCTCTCTACACATATGCTAAATAAAAGGCGCCATTTTTTATACATTTAAAGGAAAATCAATTGTTCGATAAAATGAATGACTCAGTACAATGCATGAGAATAGTAAGATAGAATTAGTAAAAGATGAAAAACATTGGCTCATCCGCGTTACAAAACCGTTTCTCAATCTTTTTGTTTTAACCCATTTACGGCCAATTTTCCTATTTGGGAACACAAGTAATTTCATCTTCGTTTGCTTTTTTCAATGACTTTGAATTTCTGCGTTTTTTTAGATATCGTCTGCTTTGCTTGGCCTTAAATGGGTTAATCAGTCACTAAGAAGATATATTCATTTTTGAGCTCAGATTTTTACAAACAAATGCATAGTATCTTGGCGAATCTTCGTATGTCAGGTTATGGTAACAAGAACGTGCCGTAATTTCAAAATCTCAAAATTTAGATATGAAGAAAAGCAAATTTTTTATTTTAAAGAATAATAAAGCACGCAAAGAAAAATAAAAGCATTTGGGAAGAATAAAAGTGAGGATTATTCTTCAAAAATACCAAGCTCTGCTTTTTCAATTGTATTCATGAGTACGTCTTGTTGGAAGACGTTTGAACGAAAAGACTTTTGGAGAAAAGGTATGTTATCTAATTCAAACCATCCACTCTTTATGTTTTCAATGGAAAATGCACTTCCCCATAGCAAACTTAAATAAGAAAGCAAAAATACAATACTTTTTTGATAAGAATACACACTAGAAACCTGCAAGACAAAGTTTACCTGCAAAAGTTTCAGGCACACATAAAACATTATGTGAATAACCACTAAAAGCTACATTTAATTTTTTCCCCATTTTCACATTGAATCGTCTTTTTCACATTGAATTCGTCCTCAAATTCGTTCAATAAATTTCTTTATTTCTGTAACATTCAAATCATTGTATACACATACATTATTTTGTGTAACTTAAAGAGCATCCTTTTACTCACATTTTCAATTATTTTTGGCTTTTAAAAAATTAATGAAATTTTTTTTATAAGCCCTTGAACAATATGCACAATTTTGCTATTTTTCACTATATTTAGGCGTGTAAAATGAAGAATTATTTTTTTTGCATATTCATAAAATATACCTGCTATTTAACATACTATGGTGAAAAAATGTGAAAAAAATTTCCTTTTTTTTACAAAATTTGTAGGGGCCCACAAAATTTTTGAAAAATTTCAAACTTGTCCAATTTTTAATTTTAATACCGCATTTTAAAGGAAATTTTATACTGATTACGAAAATGTAAAAATATTTTAAATTAATTTTTTATAAATACTTTTTTTAGTCTTTGAACTTGAAAAAATGACAAAAATTCCTACTTTGACCTAAAAAAAATTAAAAAATCATTCGATTAATTTCAAACAAATTACATATTTGGAATCAGCGTATCAAACATTTTTTGAAAGCATTCCTTCTCAATCCACACTTAGAAATAAAATTATTCAAATTTTATTTGACTGGTTTCAAGAGTGCCCGTATTTCATTTACTATGAAGAGATGGGGTTTAAGTGCACACTATTCTACAGCTCCAATTACACCATAGAATTTGTCTTGTCCACCTGCAGTGTCCGGGTATACCAGCGCGATCCTGGGTACCCGCATTCAAAATAAAAGCGGGACAGGCGGTTACGGGCAAAAGATTTTATGTTGCGGGTAGCATAATTCTAGGTTGAATGAAATGTAAACCAATTGAAGGTATGGAAATCAAACATTTTCGTAATATACTTTATAATAGATTTTGTGATAGTAGAACCTACGTTTTACGTACCCTTATTTTACGTTCTCTGGATTTTACGTCCTCGCCAAATGATCGATGACGTCATCTTTTTGGTCATTAAATGCATTATTAATACGTTTTTCTTTGTGATTTTATGTATTAAAAAGTTTATAAAGGTTAATAAATTATTGTCTTTCAGTTTTATTTCATTATGAGTAATTTAAATAACGCTAATTAGATCGCAAAACAATGCATTCTAACACCATGTGTGATCCAGGCTAGGATTTTCGTGTTGTATGTCAATTTAAAGGTCAACCTGGATTTTACGAATCCTACGTTTTACGTCCACCGTTCGGTCCCGTGCCGTACGTAAAACGTGGGTTCTAGTGTATATGCAATTGCAATATTACTTATCTCTATGATAAAATCATACAATTACGCACATCCAATGTAAAACATCTACGTAGCGTATATCTTATCACATGAAATACTATCTCTTATGTTTTACAAGCAACAATAAACAGAACAGGAATAAACTTTTCCTTTTCTTGCATCACTTAAGTGTATTTTGCATAATGGCTACAAGTGCAGAAAGTGAAAGGATTAGGTTAGCTGGATTCGCCTTTGAAACCTTCTTTCGTTAATCATATTTTATTTCTAAATAGTGCAATGAAAAGATTGAATACTATATAATAAAGTTTTCAACCTACTTTTTAATTTATTTAAAAAAAATTGAAAAAGTTTAGGAAATTTTTTGTAGCTTCAAGTATATTGCTCTTTTTTTTAGAGAGTATGCTCGTTTTTCACAAGAAATGGTTTTAAAAAGTTGCGGGTAAGTGAAAATAAGAGAGACCTGACGGCAAAAAATTTATTGTGGGCGTGGGTAAGAAGAAGCATACCCGCGCAGGACTCTAGTCTACACCCATGAAACTCCATTGAGATACACAATTTTTTTGGCTTTTTATAAATGCAGCATCCTCTAAAATCAGCTTCCACCACCCTGTGTTGAGTTTCTAAATGGACCTGCTTACAACATAGAATATATAACAAAGTTATTAGGAATTCAATGTTACCATGGCCGCCATTAAAGCTCGCTTCTAAAATACTGAGTGATAAAGGATTTTGGTAGCGAAAACAGAAAAAATCCCCGTTCCAAATGTCATAAAGACTCGGATGTACACGTATATAAAATTAAACCAACAAGTACTCAATCAGAAAGACCATTTTCAAATCATGATATATTTTCAAAAATAAAAACAAAACTTTCTCCTGATACTTTAAATAGTTAAGAATTGTTGAAAAGATTTTTTTTATATTATATTTATTTCATTTCCATCGTTAAAAATTGAAATTATCTAAGAATGGTTTTCTTCATTGTTTAGAACATTCTTTCCCTGCACTTACATCATTTATGAAGAGATCAGTCTCATCAAAGAAACTTTCATAGTATTTTTATTGGTTAGTATTCTTTCGATCAAAAAAAAGATATATTTCTAAATCCTTTGCAGCAATCAAAAATGCTAGTTCCCTCACATAAGCTGTCAGAATTTCTTTCATAACTTCTGCGTAACTTTAATTCGAGATCCATCTATTATACAAAATGAAGTAATAAAGATTCATTATTATATAACAATAAGAACAACATTGTTTTATCTCACTACAAATTGCATTATTTAGATAATCACTTTTTTAGCATAGCATATAAAATAAAATGTTGAATCAAAACTCTGAAGAAGAAATAAAAAGAACTGATTCCAGCGAAAGCAAGGAACTTATCATTTTTCCAGTATATTCCAGGGAACTGACGATGAACATTAGATCGAAACACGTCACGTTTAATCCTTTAACGACCAGAGTCGACATATGTTGACTTTACAAAAATTAAATCGTCTATGTTTATTAATGCTTTTTAATACGAAACTTCTGCTTCACAATATATATCGTCTGATTATTCTGGATGTTAAAGGGTTACAAATCTATTTCTATGATATTTTCTTCGACATAAAAACGATGGACAATATCTACGAATGAAGATTAGTGATTGACATATTTTTGTTGAATACACTAAAGAAAAAGACTTTTAAAATTCTCCTTAACCGGTTATCGATCACAGTCGACTTTACAAAAATAAAATCGTCTGCATTTTTTAATGCTTTTTAATACAAATCTTCTGCTTTACATTAAATATCGTCTGCTTATCTTGTGGTTAACGGGTTAACTTAATGTGGCGTCAAACACAGTTCCTTAGTACTCGTTTCAATTATACCCAGCACCGGTCTGCAAAAAATGTATGTGGATGGATACACACATATCCGCGCGAGTATTTTATTTTACATATCTAAAGCAGACGATTTACATTTCTTGGCACATGTGTGTCACACTGTTCATCAAAGGTTAACTTCGAAACAAGATCAGTGAGGTGTTTTCATCTAGAAGGCTACTTTTGTGATATTCATCCAACTATGAGCAAAGTTTAATTGATAGCAGATTTGAACTCAAGACCTTGTAGTGTCGAAGTCTGACAAATGGTATATTACTTACGCGAAAGGCTATCATTGTTATCAGTTCGTTTATAAGCAAAGAAAAGTACACAGGAATGAAAAATTGTCTAAAAAGAATTTAATTTTTTTTTAATATTTCATCAATCAACGTCGCTACATTTTAGAAATAAAAGTGTCTGAGAAGTGTAAATGCATAGAATTGGGTTTAGTCCAGAATAGAGGTTAGGCGTGGCCGGCCACTCGTGAGGATTTGCAGGACGCGCATATAAATCGCGGGTACGGGTCATTTGTTTAAAACTTACTGTGGGCGGGCAGAAACGCGTTCAATATTAGTAGTGTAAAATTGAGGGAATTTTCACTTCAACTAAAAAATGATGGATTAACTCATATTTGATAAACTCAGAGAGAAAATACGTGATGAAATCAAAGAAAAAATTTCCTCCATGAAATACCTAGATTATGATGTGGGGATTCTAATCTTTTTTCAATATTGCTCAGAAAACTATAAAAGTTCGAGTTATTGATTTGGAAACTTCTTCTCTGAATCAATCTTCAATTGAATCTTGTTCAAATGCATCACAAAAATTTTTCTGATATTAGAAATAAGTAACTTTGTGTCAGTAGCATGATTTTAAAAAAAAGTTCACTTTTTGATATTTAGACATCAAAAAATAGTGCTTCCTCTTGAAAACATGCAATCTAGTTTATACAAAAAACTTACAAATTTGCAAAAGTTGGAAACTGGAGATAGAGGCAAATTGCTCGACTATCTTTGCATTCATTTCACTCAATTCTCAGTAATATAAGATTTATATTCCAATTTTTACACATTTGATTATACTAAATTTCATTTTCCCTCTACATCTATGAATGATGTTTTAAAATTGTATTAAAGAACTAAAAAAAAGAACAAAACTGACTTATTTGACATATAACCGAATCATCAAAAGACTGCTCAAAATTTCATCTGTTCTATTCTTTTGTACGGTTTCAACAAGTGCTTACAATTAAAATATTTTCCTGCTATTGACCAAAAGTATTCCTGTTTACAAAAAAGGTGACGTTAAATTGCCATCAAACTATCGCCCTGTATCTATACTTTGTACTATAGACAAACTATTTGAAAAAATTTTGTTTAAACAAATTGCCAATTATTTTGAATCAAATGGATTAATCCATCCAATCCAGTTTAGATTCTGGAAGTTCCATTCATCAGAACTTTTACATTCCTTTTTTATACAGAAAATAATTGTAAGGAACAAAGAGTTGAAAGTTATAATACACTTTATTATGAGGAATTATTAGAAAACATGTTTTTCATCTTTTCTCTTCAGCTAAATGCAAAGAATGTTAAAAATAACAATTAATTATCTTTAATTAATGTATTATTAATTAGTACATTATTAATTATTTAATTAATGTATAATTAATTAAAGATAATTTAATTATTATTTTTAACATTCTTTGTATTTAGCTGGAGAAAAAAGATGAAAAAGATGTTTTCTAATAATTCCTCCTAATAAAGTCTAGAAAATAATTGATCAGCTAGAATCTAAGAATAGTGTTTTTTTTCTTTCTTTTTTGATCTCAGTAATGGATTCGACACTATTCCACATTCTTTAATTCTTCAAAAACGTGGGTGTCTTTCTTCTAACGCTATTGATTTTTTTAGATCTCTGATAGATATCAAAAAGTTGTCATTGACTCAGCTAAATCTAATAATTTATTAGTCAGTTCAGGAGTTCCTCAAGGTTTGCTGCTCTTATTTCATGTATTTCGTTTAATGAAGAAAGCACTAAGGATCATATTCATAAGACCTTATATCAGCCATACTAATTATATTTTTGAAAAATATCAACTTCTCAAATGTCCAGGCATATACAATAGAAGTATATATGTTTTCAACTGCAAGTTTTTCAACTTTTTGTGGCCGTAAGTCTTCCATTGTTTTCTTCTGCCTAGAAATCACACTCCTTCAGATTATTCCTTAAGATTTTCTAATAATCACCTATATTCCATTATACAAACTTTCCCGCTCGACACAATGTATTATATATAAAGCATATGATCTATGGAATTCTGGAATTCTTACTTTTGCAGATTTATGTCTAACTTATTCTTCTTTCAAAAGTAAACTTAAATCTCTTACTATTAGTAAATATGAAAACTCAAAATGGTGTCATTCTGAATGTTATGTGTGTATTAAAAATTTTTTCTCAACTTAATGACGTTTCATTAAACTTTCATTTTTTCAATGTAAATTTAAGTTTATTACTTTTTACAAATTTTATATAAGTACATATACATACATCCGCTATGGGGCACTTGGGGCCGGGCCCCTCCATTTAAATTATGGTCCCCACCATCAAAAAATTGCAATTTACAAATTAAAATGAAATGAAATGAATTAATTTTTGACAATGGGCTTATACTAACAATATAAGATAAATAAAATCAAATATAGAAAAATTATTGATATCATTGACGGTAACGATCAAACTATTAACTTTGTTAAGATGGGCCTTCTACCTGTAATAAGAAAGCAGATTTACAATAAAAAATTCCTCTTTGCTATGAGAAACGAAGATAAGAAATATTAACCATGATAAAAGCTAAAACCTTAACAAAGAAATAGGACAGAGAAGGCTTATAAACACAAAGAGAAGAGTTGTTATAAGCAGCATTTGATGCTTTAATTTCAGGCATAGCGAGTAGGTAAGAATGTATATTAGTGCGCTATTTGGCCCCTGAAAATATAAATTTCTGGCCAAGTTACTGTATACATATATACACACATGCTATTATTTATGCATTCATAGTTATTTTATACCAAAGGTAGTCGTGACAGCGGTCCAATAGGCTTTATGACACAACCTTGCAAATTGATTTATTCTTTTTCTATCTTTATTTTGTGTATTCAATTATATTTATAAAACTCATGTTTTCATATTTACAACAATATTATATTTGTGTATTAGTTAGCAAATAAAGTTCTTCCTCTTCTTCTTATATCAGAGTAAGAAGTGTCATAAAAACTAAGATCCTTATATCTTTGTTTTTCTAAGATTTTTCATTCCATTAAATTTCTTTTCGGCAAACTAAAGGGCAATCATTACTCGGATTGCTAGTAAAAATTTACTTAAAACATGAATAAGGTTTACTATTTGATTATGCCGTTTTTGGATGTTGACGCTTACTAATAATAGTAGTAAAATATAACATTTCTATTAAGTAGTAAGAATATCAAACTAAATCAGTAATACTGAATATACCAAAAACGCATAATGCGTAAGTAATCTTTACTAACAAAGCTTCGCTGTTTAACCACAACGAAAGATTTTTACAATTTTAAACATTAACACATAACCTTTAGTGTGTAATATAAAATCGAAAGAAAATTACTAATAGATAGAAAAATAGGCTGTCGTACTGATAACCATGGTATATATGCCAAACACGCGAGAATACTT
Organism: Nectonema munidae; assembly: GCA_030549495.1. NCBI lineage: Eukaryota > Metazoa > Nematomorpha > Nectonematoida > Nectonematidae > Nectonema > Nectonema munidae. The sequence continues at coordinate 901,850 of JAUIRK010001043.1, read as the reverse complement.
TACCAACGGAGACTTTATGGTAGACTTGTACAATCTATGTCGATAGGGAACGTTTCTGTCCATTTGATTTCTCACCCTAAAACACATAAGCGAATAAAGAGGATTGCTTCAAAAAAATTATAACTCACGTAAAAACTTTTTTAAAGAATAATAAATGGAATCCATTGGGTATATCGAAATGAAAAGTTTAAATTAGCTTACTAAAATCAATTGGGTTTTGATAATTTCAAGGAAAAAAGTTACTACTAGTATTAATTATATTATTTGAATGGTAAAAAAGAAGTAAGGTTAATTTTTACTTGATATAAAGTTTCTATTATTACTATCTAAAAAGGTAACAAGCAGTAATAACACTATTTGATTAAAAAAAATCTTTGTATTTGCAGAATAGCTTTAACATGTTGATATTATTTCCTATATAATTTCATAAAATAGCTTATTTTACATTGCTGTATAGATATTTATAATTAAAAGTACAAAAAAATATATTCATTTACATCATTTTTCAATGATAACACTAGAAAAGTGATTTATCAATGTTTTTTTTAATTTTTGGTCATTTATTCAAATATTTATATTCGATAATTCTCAGCTAACTTTAATCAAAATTTAGATTTTCTCAACATTTTCGATATTCATCACATTTTTTCTTTGATTTACTAATCAGAAATTTTTACAATCTTACTTTTCGATAATAATACCTCCAACTTAGTAGCTGAGATTTTCAGATTACTAGTTTGAGTTTTCAGTGTTCATTACTTAGCAAATGAGAAATCAATTATTTTGTACTATATTCTATAGATATAGCCAATGTTAACATGTATATGAAACACTTTTTTATCAAAAATTTGAAAATAAGAAAATTCAACAGAGACACGAGCTTTCCATAATATATGGTGCTTTCTATATGCTTAATGAAAAATATTTTTGATAAAACTTGTGAAGATAATATATTCATATTCTTCTGAACGGTATAATCATGGTTCCTATCAACGGGTTTCTTACATACTATAGTAAATACTCGTAAAATCAACGTTTAACTCTTTTCAATTTGCATACCTTTGGACGAAATTTCTTCAAAATACGGTATCCCAGAACAGTCACTAATGACTCAATATTTATGTAAATAGGTTATTAGAATTAAGTGTTCGATGTTAATCTAGTTCTCCACTTTCTAAAAGTTGACACCTTTTAATTCAAATTCAAAACACAAAATTAATACAATCACGATGGGTATGACAGAAATAAAATGAGATATTGTAGACTGCAATTATACTCAAAAAATGAAACAAATCCTTTTGCGTAATTTGAGAAACATTGCTTTAAAATCACGCTTGAACGATGCAAGGTTATTCCTAGCAGATGGTTTTAGATTCAAGCGATTCCTACGAACTTTTTCTGAAACATTTGGAAAATCAACTATTTTTGTGACGTGTTTATTTCAATATGAAGTGAAGTTTTGCCTTTATTTCAAAAAAAAATATTTCTTCTTTTAAATGTGAAGTTGTGTTTGGTTTATTTCTGTAATTGTTTTTAAATGAAAAGATATATGAAGAAAAGGCTTTAACTGCTTTGAATGGCAAAGAACCTGAGAGCTAATAATGGGTATCGTATATGGCCAACGTTTATGATCTTTCGCATTTGCTTACAACTTACGCACTAACCACTTTACCCAATCACAGGTTGTTCTCTTGCATTTAGAACAGTGGTCAACCACTTATTTATAAATTCCATTACACGAACCCAGACCTGGTAAACTGACACTAAATAAAAAAAATTTTATACACGCTAACTATCCGGGTTTAGCGTGAATTATAAGGATTTAGCGATAAAAATTTTAATGAAGATGCCAATTTTTAAACTTTAATAACAATTTTTTTATCTATTTCATAGCATTGTTCTTTTAAAAATCTATTTCATGCATTATCTTATAGGTCTAACTTTTTTACGCAATCCTTCGCAATCTCCGAAGTTTGACGCATTCCCTCGCAATCTCCGAAGTTTGACGAAATCTAACCTTGGTGTAAATCTTTAAAATCCCATAAAATTATGTGGAATTAAAATTATATGCAGAAAGGGCAGTGAGGCGAGGGTGTGTGTTGGCCTTTGGGGCTGATTTTGTGTAAATCTTGGAAGAGAAGTGAGAATTTGTTTGATCTTAATTGGGCGAGAGTACGTTTGCTTTTGATTGGCAAAGATTCTTCAGATTTATATATGATGGGTGGTGTAGAGTTAAGGATTGGTAAGATTGAAAGTGAATTGAGGTTATTGGTGACCGCTTGTATGTGGATTGTTTGGTTGGTGAGTGCAGGGGTGTATGTGTTGTCTTTGTGTTGACATGTGAGGAGTAAAATGTTGTTTTTATTGTTAGAGTGTGCTTTTCATGTGTCTATGAGGTTTGGGGCAGTGTAGAGGTTGTGAAGTATGTTGGCGGCTTTGGCTCTGAGGTTAGAAATGTGTATGTTAATTTGGCATTATATTATATTTTGATAAGTGTTTCTCTGTGTAAGTGTTGTGTCACATGTGTGACCAGTGGCCAATCGGAGCTGTGTTTTGTGTTGTTGAAGTTTGGAAAAGTTTGTTTGAGAGATAAAGTGTCCCCATATTGTGGAACCGTCCTTTAAGAATGGACGTGTTATAGCTATATATGCATTTGTTATGGTTTCTTTGTATTTGTTCCAGAAAGGGCTTTGAGTATATTGAGCGTTTTACTTGCTGATTCTTTGGTGTTGAGTATGTGTCTGTTGTATGTGAGTTTGGAGTCGAATGTGATGTCTGGGATTTTTGAGTGAGTGTTAGTGTCTATGATAGTGTCGTTGATTTTTATGTTTAGTTTTGTGTTGTGTTCAGAATTATATTGTGTCCAAAGGTAACTGTCTGCATCGCTTAATTTCACTTTTAGACACTATCTATGTTTTTTAAAAATACAGGGCTTGTAAAGAAACTTATTGATAAAAAATGATATTTTCTACATAACTGTTATATTTGAAAAGCTAAATATAGTCAACAAACAGCTTGAAGAAAGTAATTACACGTTGTTTTACAGAGAAACAATTAAAATATGCAATGGAAAACTGAAAATTTTCTGGTCAAATCCTTGAAGATAAAAATTTACAGAGCTTCCTTCTTTAATTGGCATATCTCCATAACTTATAAATGATGATAACTTACTTGTTTATGTAAATCATCTGAAGGAGTTGCAAAATAAAATGGAAAATCGCTTTTTTGATTTAATCCAAATGAATATACCTCATTCATTTCTTGATTCATCTGAAATAGATATTGGTATACAAGAAAGATTTATTGAACTTCAGAACAACATAGCAGCAAACTCAAGATTGAAGTATGGAGGATACCAAAAGCTTTGGAAAAGTACTACTGTGGAAAAAGTTAAATTGCTTTTAATTGCATTCCCCACAGTGAATTTAGTAGAATCATGTTTCAGTCGAGTGATGCCCTTCCCTAATAACTTTGACACCAAACATTGACAGTTTGGTAGTCCTGCATCATTCATAAGGATCACATTGAAATTGTGTAACTATTTTATTATCCTATATATACAAATAAAGAATGCAAAGGTATTTGTCAACAAATTTAACAAGGTTTTATAGAAAGTTTTATATAATTAAAATTTTAAGAAAAAAATGTGAACATATTGATATCTTTTTAAAATTCTTCCCCAACATCTGGTCAGATTTGGAAAAGGTGTCGTGAAAATTTAGGTCGTTCACCTTCGGCATGAAAAAAAATATCAGCTTATTTTTGAAAAATTTTGAAATTTGACATATATATTTTAATTTGGAATATGATTGGAGTAGGTCTTTAGTTTCTTTGTGCAAAAAAATTTATATTCATAAGCACCAGGAATGATCAAGGACCAAACTTGAAGTAAAATTTATACCTCCATTGTAGAAATCACGTCATTTGTGCTTAAATGTTCAGTTGAGCGAAGGCTTTGGCGCTAAATTATAATTTTTTATATTTTTGCTTCTCCAGGTGAAATAAAATTAAGAGAATTTAGGAAGGGAGGGGCAAACTTTTTTTTTAATTTTCAAAATTTATTATAAAAGACCACCATTATTACATGACATTATACTTGCACGGTAAGCTCTCAATCCCAACCACAACGGCACAGATTTTATCAAGTCAAATTACCTTGTTTGTAATTCTGGTTGCATCAACCTTCTAGCTCAGTGGTTTTCAAACTGGGGTCCGCGGTCCAGCCAAGAAGTTCCATGGGGATTGAGAAGTGGACACTGAGGGAAGCGTTTTTCGGAAAATATTGCGCCCATATCGGGTCTTTTGCCAATAATCACATTTAAAAAGAATAAATAAGTTAGTCTTTGAATTGAGTACTATTTTTTTCTTTTATTGCTTTTCAGTCCGGATTTGTAAATGTGCTTTTTTCTTAATGGCTAAAAAATGAAATATGACGACTCACACTTGAAATTTCGTTTTACTGCATTAACGTCTCGTGGGCAAGAGGAGCATAGGTGTCCTTTGTGTTAGCATCCACTTTTTAAAGCCCGTCAAGTGAAGCTTGCGCTGGTAGTGAAGCACTCGAGTTCGGTAAACAAAACTATTGGCTGAACGATTGCACAAATTCATGTTTGATAAATAACATAGGAATGCTTTTGCAAAATATTAAGTATGGTTTGAAAAGTTCCAAAAAAATATCTCTTGTCAAAAAGTCCCACGACATAGCAGAACAGTTGCTATTACCTTGCTGCGAAGATATATTCAATGTGCTAAGAAGTTCTGAAGTTGAAGCATATCTTCCTGTCAAACGATACCGTTAGAAGGCTAATAGGAGAGATGTCTGATGACATGTCAGACGTGGTTTTATTGATTGGGAATTCGATTTTCAACTTTTTTGCTCAGTTTGATGAAACGATGGATGCTGTAAACTTATCTCAGCCTTGTGTTTACGTACAATATGTACATGACAAGAATCTGGTAGACAATTTTTTATTTTGCAAAACTCAGCAATAGAACAACTGTAAGAGAAACATTTGACAAAGTGATAAAAAAATTTTACATTCTACTATTATTTGAAAAATGTTTTCAATGAAGTCATTATGTATTTCATTAAAGCAAATGCTTCAACTCTTGTTTGTTTTCAGATGTGAAAAACTCTTGCTGCACTCAAACGTGAGGTAGCTTTCCAAAGGAAAATTTTCCAAGTGATACTATGGAAAGAAATCCAGCAATTTCTGGAAGGCAAACTAGACATGCATGTAGAATATTCTGGTGTCCGTTTTCGTATATTTCTATCATTTTTAATGGAATTTACTTAGTTTCAAAAGATGCCCTTTTTATTCAGAAAAAAGGATAAAGATGGGCATATAGTTACAGAGTTGTGTGATTATAAAATATTACTTGTAGTAAACTAAATATTTCAATTTTAATTTCTTTTTAGCTTATTTTTCTGTTTTAAATTCACTCATCTAAAACTAAATAAATATAATTTATATATTCTTTTGAATGAGTAATACTACTTTGAGTGACAATTAATACAAAATATTCTCACTGAGGTTATAAAAAAGTACCTGTTGAAAGCGTCTTATTGACTCAATTGACACATTTACACATGATTAACGACGATCGGGCATCTCTCGCTCAACCATAATTGCTAACTGCTTCAAACACGCAAGATTGCAACAAACAACAACAACACATATGATGACTTTGATTAAGATGACATGCCACTCTTGGGTTAGTAAATAGAGCAAAATCTGCAGACGTCGACTAGCATGCGACTTTCAACAACTTTGCAGACAGACAACGTGTAGAAACATCTGAATGACTAACTGATGCGACATCATAAAAGCAGTTACCAAAAATTCTACCCCTGTTGGTGATGCGCATGAAGATGATGACTTGGTTGAAAGTCTAGAACATTGTAAAAAAATAAGAGATAGCCCCCTCCTGCCCTCGCTGGCTACGGGCCTGGCACTACAGTATTCAGAGCCTATAAAAAAACTGAGTGTGTCAGAAAGTCTCCATTTATGTGATAAGCAAGATTCTGTGTACACTAAGTGCTTGAAAAGCTTTCCATATAAAGTGAAGAACGATTATAACGTCGTCCTTTGGATGCAAAGTACTCATCTACATTAGAGGCCTAGGTTATCTACTCACAAATATGAAGGAATTGCTGTTCCAACGCTGTTACAGAAAAATACACAAGTCTAGTAGCATTCTATTTCAGAAGTTCAACGTTCTTACCCAGTGTCTACATATAAACAGAAATAAATCCATTTTGAAATCTTAAATAAATCGATTAAATCTTCTTGATTGTGAAAGGAGAAAGCGTAAAGCGCTGATTGAAACAGATCAAGAACAAGTTTTTTGAAAGCAGAGATGATTAGATGGTTACAAGGCTGGATTGAATTTATGGTGTTTTGCAGGTAAAGGGCAGTGATGTTGCTGTTAGCCGTAGTCAGGGTAGAAATAGGCGCGTGGGATGAGCAGTTGTATAATAACAAAACAGATTTTGGATGAAGAATTTTGGAACCGAGATAAATTATGGTCGAAGAAAAGTAGTTTTGCCTAAAATAGTCTTCAAGGAACGGAGTAGTCATCCAAGCGCTTTTGGTTGACTTATACTGAATTGGCATGAAAGTCACGTTGACATATTGAAAACAAATGGGCTTTGCAAACTTGCTAATGCAGAGAGGTTTCAATTTGTGATCACCACTCTGGTTGCAGCACTTCACCGATATTTGAAAGTTTTATAGTGAGCAACACGATTTTGTTACACCCGAGAGCATAAAATCGTGGAGTATAGGACATGTAAAGGCAGTTCCATAAACATTGTAGCCCGGATCTGGAAAGAAGTGATGCTCATTCATGCAGTGTTCGCGGAAAAACCGGCAGCCGCGGTGTTGTTAACCTATTTATTCGGACTAATAACAAAGCTTTGTGTATACAATCAGGGGGCGTTTCTAGAAGCGTTGAAGAAAACCTTTGCTGACAGGATCATAAAAGGTAGTGTCAGAGGAGTAGGCAACAGCAGATACAGTAAAAATGAGTTTTTACGCTTAAGAAATGATTGGACCTTGTAGTGGTGTGCCAGTACTGGTTTCCTGTTCTACCGAATTGTACAAAGCGTTGTCTAGTTGGGGTTCAGCAGAATATACGCGTCATTACTTTGCTCAAAATCACGAACAAAGCCTTGCAGCTGAATACGAGTAACAACTTGTAGAAGGGGTGCAGATCGAAAGGGAGACAGCCCCTAAATTATATTTGTCATTAAAAAAACTAGAGCCTAAAAATACAAGCCATGGCTTGAAGTCAGAACTGTAACATTTTCTTTTTAGCATGTTTTTTGCAAATAATATAGTTCCCGAGTATACCGGTTCTTGATCGTATCATTTAAAATTCAGCTTTTTAAAAATTATCTAAAAAGAGATTCATTTCGTCAAAAAAATCGGTTGTGCTTATAGAAATAGATAGGTAAAAGTAAATCCTGGAGCAAGAGCAGCTTATTTTGCCCATGTGTTGCACAACCGTGCCTTGGAAAGTTTGATAAGAATTTAAAGCACATTTTGTATCAGTAAACGGAGAAGCAATTATAAAAAGAATAAGATAAATCATTGTTGACACTTCAAGTTGTTTCAGACTCAGTTGTTACACAATGAAGAAAATGGTGGCCCAGTGCAGAAATGCACTATTATGACCACTTTGGGGGATCTCTTAAAATATTTATACTAATAAAATTGAATAAAGAAAAAAAATAATTTTTTATTTGCAACTTCATTTCCAAAACGATTCGACGAACTTCGAATAAGTCAAAAAACTTTGATGGGCCAGAACTTCTAGTTATGGAAAATTTACTGTATATAATTATGACATACTTTCATATTTACGTATGATAATAAAAATCAAACTATTTTATCTGTGCTATATTTTGCTAATTGTCCTTTTTCAATTCTAATTTGTCTTTTTTAAGTTATAAATAGTCTTTTTTCAAGTCTAAATTGTCTTTTTTCCATTCTAATTTGTCCTTTTTCATTCTAAACGCTATTTCTAAAATACAAAATAAAATAGAAAAAAAGACAAATTATAACTTAAAAAAGACAAATTAGAATTGAAAAAAAAACAATTTCAAGCTAAAAAAGACAAACTAGAAGTAAAAATGGAATATATAAGAAAAAAGAACAAATGAAATTGTTGGCCGTATATTGAGTAATTTATTTTCTAATCAATCTTGATATTTGATGCGATGAATTGACTTTTGTGGATTGCATCTGAAATGTCATTCATCTTTTCTTTTCTGTACTTGATAAAACGATTTTAGCGATACACAAAATATTCATGACAACTTAATTTTCATCAAAAAACCAAGAATAAATTTAAGCGTGAGAAAGGAGAATTTGATGATAAAGAGTTTAACAGGCCGCTTCAGCGCACTCTCATTAAAATAGAGGGAAAATGGAAGGAAAATTTATTTAATTGAGGTAGGGTAGGATTAAATTTGGCCACAATGAAGAAGAATTGTTGCATCATCGCAATATTTCACAAATGCCAACTAAAATTTCAATGAATATTAAAACGATGACCATCCACTCCAAGCGAACGTGGTGGCGATCATTGATATCATCCATGACCAACTGAGTTAGTTCTTTGCAGTGATCCAGCCTCAGATTGAGTAGCGTGGTTCGCTGTCGAATCAAAAAGTAGGTGCACACCTTATTATACAATTTCTCCAGCTCTTCGCGGTCCCAATAAAAGTCTGGAGTTTCAAGTAAATCTGAATTGATATTAATCAGATGCTTTAACGCAAACAACTCCCCTGTTTTCATCAGGATGAAGCGTTTTTTGACGTTGCAAAAGAAGCCACGTTTCAGATTATCCGCAATAAATTCTAGAGAATCCGCTATCTCGCCTAGTTGTGCTTCCCACGCTGCTAGCATGACTGACAAAGCTAGGGAATTTGAAAAGGTATAAATCTTTAAAACACTATCATCATTGCTTTCATTAGGATTACTATAATCAATGTGAACAACACCGGATTTAAAGTTATAATTCAATGAGTGATTGTTACAGACAGAGGTTTGATAGAGTTCTTCAGACAGGTCTAAGCTATCTGCTTCGTCAGTGCGAATTTTGTCGTCATACACATTGATAGCAAAGCGCCTAACTAATTCCAAGTTCTTTCGTATTTCTTCCTTTTCGCATCGCCAAAACACGCAAACGCCTTCACTGAAGAACAAAACGTGCTTGTCTCGTTTCATATCACTTAAAATGACGACATCGTCCAGCTCTTCTTCGTAAGGAGATCCAAACACGCGGTACACTCTGGAGGATGAAAAATGCGCTTTGATCTTGGACAAGTCGAAACTCTCACAAAAGGGAATGCCGATGATGCCTTGCTCGCACAAGATGTTTTCTTTAGTCTTCTTCAAATTGGAAAATTTCTTCAGAGTCTTGGGAGGCGCTCTAGATGCAAAGGACGAGAAGAATCGCTCAACTCGTACAGAAGGAAAGGACTTTAGTGAAAATAGCCCTATCCCACCTTCTGTGTGGAAGAGGTACCTGAAAATGCCGTTAGTAGGCATGCTTTAAGGAAAAAACGCGAGTTATTGATTTGCTGTATTCAACATCTAAGGCCAAGATTCTGGCTTTCAACAGGACTATGTGAAGATATTCCATTCCTTTATAATTCAAGTTTAGTATTTCGGAGTATTTGAATCCTTGAAATATACATGGGAAAATTTTGTTTCGCAAGCCAAATAAAATATATCTACTTACCAATTATATATAAGTGAGAACTTTCTCTTCATACAGGATATATTTTTAAAAAATGTGAGATAAGTGGAGTAGCTAGATTTTCGAAGATGAGGTGAAAGTTTTGGGAGATCGGATCAATTTTTAGAATTGTTAGGAAAGGTCAATAAAGACTTTCATTTTTAGTTAGCAAGAATAAATTTTATTGAGTAAGGAGTCATTCACAAATGATGTAATTTTTTTTATAATTTTTCAACACATTCTCCCTATTGTCAACTTTTAACTAAATTTGCTCCCCCTCCCCCAAACTAGACATCATAAAAAAACAGGCAATGTAGTGAAAGCAATAAATTTGGACTTTCATTTATCTGACATATTAACAAATTTTTGACTAATAAAATTTAATTTGATAATAAAATGGGTACTGTTAAAACATTTAAAATTTTATTTAATTTAAAAAATTAGCATTTACACATACGGCAATATATATATTTTTTTATTCAGAAAAAACATTAATCAATTTTTTCAAATATATTTATAATAAAGCAATCATCGATAATTCTTTCATTTTTTTCTTTCTTGCATTGCCATCTATTTCGTTAGTTGCTTCCAAATTAAAAGTTCTAAAAAATCGATAGCGGTAACACTTGAACAGGTACGTCGCTTTAGCAATGTATCACCTTTCTTATTTTCCTTTTGTAATGAAGGCAAATATTGATCAAACCAAGAAGTTTTGATCCGGAGTTCAGAGCTTAAAATAATGAACGAAAACGGCCATTTATTTTTTTATCAATTGATGAGCCAGTTGCAGTAGCACTACTGTTTGGAAGTGGAGGTGGAAGAAATCTATTAAATTTCAAAGTTGAGATTTTTTAAAATTTTGACAGGTTTTAAAAATAAGAAATGTTTCCATTTTTTTTTTAAGAAATTGAAATTAAATGGCCTATCCCTTTATTTATCAATTATATCAAAAACTAGAAAATTAACGATAATTAATATACATATTCCCTACATAAATATATGTTTCAAAAAGGCATGTATGCTGTAAGTGTTAGTGAGGTATAGCTGATTATTCTCATGGTATAAATGAACAAACAGATAGAAATTTAAGAAATACAAGTAAACTTTATTAGATATATCACGTAATAATTAAATTACCTTCACCTTTCAAAAAGATAAAATAAATCAAGCTGTTACCAAATTTTTTTGAAATTTTTAATGTAGGCACGCGTTTTGTACGAGGTTATACCCAAATTAAAGGCTTTAGAATTAACATCATGTGACAAAAAGGGTGAATCGCAATTCACATAACGATAAGAAATATCATCTTTGCAAGAGCCAGGATTAAAGGATTTCTGCATGGATCTTTTCGACGGTTTGTTATGAGGAATTCTTTGATCTTGGCGATATATTGCATTGAATGGATGCTTACCGCCTTTATGAGGAGATAAAGTTCCCTTCTCTGACTTCCAAACTCGAAAGGTTTTGTCTGTCACATTTATCTCCTTATTCCCAGCATCATCAACAGCAACCAAGACTCTTCGCAAAGTTTTATTTCCACACCTTGGACAAAAAAGAGATCTACACTTAGAAACTGTTGTTTGGAGATAACAGGCTTTACAATATAAAATATAGGAGCGAGGAGTCTTAATTAACATACCTTGATCAGGAGATATGACATGAACGCCAGCTTGGATTAAAACATTCTGTATGCTAAAATCGGATGTACAGCAAACCACTTCAGGAAGAGTGCTTGAAATTTTACCATTTTTTATATTATCGACTAAAGCAAATTGGTTTACATTATCAAGAGTTATCCATGAAGAATCATCAGAATCACTTTCAAAATCATCCTCATTTGATTCAATCTTTTGTATGTTATCAGGATGAAAACAAAAATCTTTGTTTTCAATAAATTCTTTTTCGATGACACATTTTTGATCAAAAGAACTCACAACTTGATCTAAAACGCTTTCTAGAAATTCATTAACAACTTTTTCACTACAAATCGTATCGTCTATTTCATTTGTATCCTTTTTATTTCGAGGATAATAAAAACCATAAGTCTCATTAAAATCAGATATTCTTTCTTTTTTACAAATAACTGAATTAACATGATCAGGAGCACGCTTTAATGAATCTATACCGTAAATTTCACAATGTATATCATAAACTATAGCCATTAGTCTAAGATCTACATTCGAAAGATTAAAAAAATCACCTGTTTTTTTAGCAAATTCTAACATAAATTTAATGGCTTCAGAGGAAGGACTTCGAAATTCAATTTGAGACTGTAAATTATTTAGATTTTTACGAGACTTTTTATCTTTTACCTCATTTATTACTTCAGGAATTGTACAAATTGATGTACCAAAATCAAATATAGCTGGATTTTTTATGAAAGCGTTAGCATCAAAAACAACAGTTTTGTATTTGTTTAAGATAGGAAAATCAGACATTGAAAATTACTGTATTATGTTGTAATCAGGAAATCAAAAAAAATATACAACAAAAAGAAAAGTATGGGTTAAGTTAATATTAAAAAGATAAATTTACTTGTTTTAAAATAAAAACTAGTTATTTTTTATTAGAAAGAAAACATTATTAATTGTAGATCAAAATATTCATAAAAATAATAACAAAAAAATAAGAGAATTTAAATTTTAAAATTTTATCTTACAGACTAGAGATGGATGCATACGTTATTGTATTCAGACATCTTTATTCTATTTTCAAATCCTTCATTGTCAAGATATAAAAGTTTTTTTTTCCTCTAATTTTATACGAATAATAAATTTAATTAGTTTCAAACCCAAGCCGTGAAATTAAAATGTATTGTTAAATTCCTCCAATGTTAAAAACGAATGGTGACATGCAGCCCGCTTTTAAGCCTGTATAACCATTTTTTTTATCAAATTAGGCCTAAATATATTCAAATTTAAAAAGGCTTTAAACTAAAGGCTTTGAATAAGCTTATGATATACAAACTTTTTCCTTTTGGAAAAAAATGCATTGAAATCCTCCAAAAATTATCTATAGTTTAAACTCTTCTTATACCTTACAGTTTTACCTATTTTCTTAAATGCTTTCTCCTTTTTACCAAATACAGATGTTACCACCATCGAATTTTGTGTAGGTAGAGTGTAGATTTCTTTGTCCACAACTAACCACGCTATTGTCTAATGCGGGTTGAATCTATATAATGGTAAATTTTCACGATGGACATTATGATTTTTACATTATAATGGTAAATTTTCACATTGTGTAAGAACTCGGAATTAATACGGCTCACAAGCTTGTTCTTTTGGTGTGTAAAACTGGTGATATTTAACCCTATTACTGATGGGTTCTAAAACGCACCTCCCAATCAACTTAAAAAAAATTGTACAAACTTGGCTAAAACATATCCCTTCAAATTTGGTGGCTTTTTCTAAAATCGGTAGTGCATCTTTTCATACCATTTTCATGATAGTTAAATAGACCTTTCATGTCAAAAACTGTCAATCAAAATCAGAAATTAAAATTTTTCAACATAATTTTTATATTATCTGTAGTTAACCATATAACTAATTTATATTTATACTGAGATATGAACGCATAACACTTAAAAATATTTAATTTTATCAATAAACATGGCAATTTTTTTAGAAAATATCAATAAAAATTTTGATAATGTATAAATATATCAATATAATATTCATTCAAATTTTACATAAAATGTATGTTTTTTTTTAAATCGGCCATCAATGTTTAATTTCTAGGCTTAGTTTTTGCATTTACGGTTTTAAAATACCTGAAAATGTCAATCTAATTTAACGTTTACGTATAAAAATTGTCTCCAAAAATAATCATCCAAATTTTACATAAAATGTATGTTTTTATACCAAATTCACGATGCTAGTTTCATTTCTGGACCCAGTTTTTACACTTAAGTTTTGAAAATATCTTAAAATGTCAATCAAATTTGCGGTTTACGTCTGAAAATTCTTTACAAAAATATTCATTTAAATTTTACATAAAATAGACCCTTTTATAGCAAATCGACTATTCTCATTTCATTTCTGGACTCAGTTTTGCAATTAGAGTATAAAAACGCGTGCAATTACCAATCATATTTGTAATTTTTGAAATTAAAGTCTTATGAAAGCTTTTGTTCTGATTTATTATACTTAACAATCATTGAAATAGTAATTAATTAAAACGAAAATCTTAAATATTTTAAAAATATTGAGCTTATCCCTAGATAATTTATAACTTAGTGTTTATTTTATATACACTCTAGAAATTTATACATTAACCTCGATTTAATGCCATCGATCAGTTAAATGAGAAGCTGGCGGATAAACGAGGTGGCAAAAAACTGAGGGAAGGCTGAAAGAAATTTTTTTAACAAACCGATGACTTTTTTTTCAGTCAAAATTTATTTGAATATTTGAAACTATAATTTTTTTGAAAAAACAAATAAAATTGATGTTGGTAAAACTTTATTTTGATTTTTAATAAAAAAATTTTATTTGACAAAAAAGTCTGCAATACTTAATTGCTTATATCTTTCTGATGCAGCAAAACTCTTTTCTAAGCTTTCCACATGTATGAGATCTTCATTTGTCATACGAACATCTGATTTAATCCAAGTTCTTAGTTTTTTTAAAGCATCATCTATTTCTTTTCTTAAAGGTTTATTTTTTGGCGCGACTTTTTCTTCAACATCATCTTCTTCTTGGGGCAAAATCGCTCAATTAATTCATCATCTGTCATAACAATATCGACTCTTTCATTATCAATATTTAAAAATTCTTCGTCATTCATCAAAGATTCACTATCAATATTAAGTTTTTTTACCAGTTTCCTCAATTAAATTGTTTATTTCCAAAATATTATCTTCAATACCATTTGGAGCAACTACGTTTGTGCTTGGTTCGCCAGCAAGACACGTATGTTGCTAACATTTTAATATAGTTAATGGCTTTACCGAATCCCAAGATTTTTTAACATAGCGAATGGAGTCTGCTAAAGTTATCTTATAAGTTCTGGTCTCATCCAAATCCTTGATTATTTATTTCAAGAGCTCTTGTTATAATGAGTTTTAAAATTGCATATAATACCTGCATCTAAAGGCTGCAAATGGGAAGTGGTTATCGGTGGAAGGAAATGAAGTTCAATGTTTGTTGTATCTTTTGGCACTACGTGTCCAGGCACATTATCCAATAACAATAAAATTTGAACTTTCATTTTTTTATCAAAGTTTTGAAGCCATTCATTTAACGCAAGTGAATTCATCCAAGCATTTTTATTATAACGATAATCAACAAAAAGTCTAAAGTTGAAGTTTTTAAAGCCTCTTGGTTTGCCAACTTTTCCAATAAAAAAAGGGCGTAACTTTTCGCTTCCATCTACATTACAGGCTTGAGCCACTGTAAGTCTATACTTCTGCTTTTTCCTACCTTTTGTAAATTCTTTTGTTGTTAAAGATTTGTTTGGAAGTTGACGATAGAATAGACTTGTCTCATCCATATTAAAAATATTTTTTAAATCATAATGACTGATTTTTTCTTTAGCCAGAGATAAACCATTAGAAATGACATTTTCATCCACTCCTGCATTTTCACCAAAAAGATTTTGACCTTTGATTGCATACCTTTGTTTGAATCTGAAAAGCCATCCATTTAAATATGTAAAATCTTGTATTTTCAATTTTTCGCCCAGTTGTTTAGCTTTACACCTCATTAAATCGTCTGTTATTACACCATTATGGCTTCTGATATTTCTGAACCATAAAAATAGAGCTTCTTCTAAGTTTACATGCTTAGCTGTTTTTTGGCGTTTTGCTTCCGATTCTTGATTTCTTTTAAAATTTTCTTTTTGCTGAATGATTTCGCCAATTGTTCTCCTTTTTATATTAGTAAAACAATTCCTTTGATTGGCTTTAATACACAGAAAAAAATGAAAAAATTTGCTTTGAAAAAAAGGTATTTTCATCGAAAAGGCACAATTGGGCCGCTTGTATCGAACTATGAAGAAAGCAAGCTTGATGCAGGATCGAACCCAAGACCTTGAGTTATCGAATCCAGCATCTAACCAACCTGAATGACTGAATATTCTTCAGCACAGTCATTCTTTTCTTACATTTCTTAATTATTTTGGCAGTGATCATATGTATTAATTAAAACCTTTCATAGAGAGGTAATTTGGATGTCAAGTTCAAAAAGTTAATAGCGAACGAGTGAGATGTATTTTCTATAGATAAGTATATAAGTGTTCTCTCACTTTTATTGGCAATGGCTGAAAAGAGGGGGGGGGGCATTAAAGAGGTGTAGTTCAGAATTGTTCTGTATATGAAGAAAACTGGGTTTTATGAATTATGGCACTAAAGTGAAATGGCATAAGGGCGAGGTCAGAGTTTCAAGCTCTTAACGCTTTTATATCTATAATTTACATTAATTAATTATTGGGCTATTTCAGAAAATTTTTAATTCCTTCAATATCATTTGGAGCAACTACGTTTGTGCTTGGTTCGCCAACAAGACCAGTATGTTGCCAACATTTTAAAATGAACCTTAAAATTGCATATAATACCTGCATCTAAAGGCTGCAAATGGGAAGTCGTTATCGGAATTTGGAAAGATTGGAAAAGAGTTTTGCGGCATCAGAAAGATATAAAGTGGGTAGATGTACATTTCAAAATAATATGAAAAAAGTAAAAATTTATAAATTTGGCGTTTCAAAAAGTTAAGGAAGGACTTAACCCTATTAGTGCTGGGCAAAATTTGTCCGCTCAAGTGCTGGGGGGCGGGGGGCGTAAAGTGCCCCCCTCCCCTATTTTTCTCAGAGATTAATAAGTTTTTATAAATATTTTTAATGTTACATATATATTTAAACGATGCTGAATTTACTGGTGATGTCCATTTTTTTATCAAAATCAATCAAACCTGTCAAAAATTTGATTTATATTTGACAGCTCATCTCAAAAAGGAACTTTTTATCTAAATAAGTATATAAAGTTTTTTACACATCTATACCCATTTTCAAATATGCTGAATTCAGTGGTGATATTTATTATTTATGAAAATCAATCAAACCGGTCAAAAAATTGATCTAAATGTGACAGCTCATCTCAAAAAAGAAACTTTTTATCTAAATAATTATATAAAGTTTTTTACACATGTATACCCATTTTCAAGTAAGCTGAATTCAGTGGTGATATTCATTTTTTATGAAAATCAATCAAACCTGTCAAAAAATTTATCTAAATGTGACAGCTCATCTCAAGAAGGAACTTTTTATCTAAATAAGTATATAAAGTTTTTTACACATGTATACCCATTTTCAAATATGCTGAATTCAGTGGTAATATTCATTTTTTATGAAAAACAATTAAACCTGTCAAAAAATTGATCTAAATGATCTCATCTCAAAAAAATATAGAGAGAAAAAAATAGAGAGAAAGCTCATCTCAAAAAGCAAACTTTTTATCTAAATAAGTATATAAAGTTTTTTACACATGTATACCCATTTTCAAATATGCTGAATTCAGTGGTGATATTCATATTTTATGAAAATCATTCAAACCTGTCAAAAAAGTGATTTACATATGACAACTCATCTCAAAAAAGAAACTTTTTATCTAAATAATTATATAATGTTTTTTACACACATATACCCATTTTCAAGTAGGCTGTGTTTACTGGTTATATTCCTTTTTTTTATAAAAAATTAGTCAAACCTTACAAAATAATTTAAATATGACAGCCCATGTCAAAATTAAAATTTTGATTCTTTTAAAGTTTTTTATACATTTCAAGTATGCAGAATTTAATGGTGATGTTCATTTTTTATGAAATCAATAAAACCTGTCAAAAATCGATTAAACCTGTAAATCAATGTCAAATATATAAACATAAAAATAACTTCTACTTGCAGTATTTCTCTGGTAATTATTTTCTTAATTTATTTAATAAACCAACTTTAGGTGTTTAATTCACTCAAAATATTTCATTCTACAGTAACTTATGTAACTCGATAGGACCTCCATCTTTTCGGCTACAAATTCGTTATCGGCTCGTAGTCTCTACCTCATATTATAATTTACAGTATGTAATTTTGGTATTCATTCTATGATGATCCTTTTTTGGTAGCTCTTTTTTCATTAGAAATTTATATTCTTCAATGTGTGTTCGAAAATTTTTTTATAAGGATAAAATTACTTTTTTCCTCTCTCAAAGCATTCTGATTAAAGAATCTTCTTGGTGATCTTAGACTTTTTTTATCAGTATCGTGTATTTTATTATCAAGCCTGAATATTTGTCAACCAATCTTATTTCAAAGGATTTTTTCTAATGAATCATTCGTGATGTTGATTGTTCAATTACAAAAAGTTGTCAACGTTCTTCATCTAAAAAATTATCTCTTTGACACAAAAGGAAAAAGATGGACAAATTTAATTTAAATTAAAAATATCTTGATAGTGACTAAATTCTCACATATTGGCACCTGTGCCATTTTTGATAAATCTGACCCATTCTAAATTTTCAGAAACTCAGTTAACTCATCCTAGAAATTCAGTTAACTGTAATGCTAGATGATAGATTTAAATATTTCTTAATAAATGATTTAACTTTTTTTTCACAGTCAAAATCTTTTTTGAAGCATCTAATATTATATAATTAAACCACTTCCTAGTTCATTAGAACATTGTAGATCTTCCATTTAGTCAAGATACATATTTTTTTTAATTATTTGTTTTGATCACATGTTCTCTTTTCAATTAGTTTTCAACTTGGTTCCTTCTCTCATACAAATTTTCAAAAGATTTTATAATACGTTTTATTTTTTTTTAATAAATATTTCATACTCAAGATGATTGTAGAAAGTATTATAAGCCAAAATATACAAAAAAAGAGTATATTTTTACTATATATCTAATATGCAGCCGTTTTTTGAAATTTTTTTACAGAACTGTTTTTCAGGCATACATTACTAATTCAATTGCCACTTCGAGATATTTTTTAACCGTATTATCCAAAATCCAGTACAGAAATAAAATAAGCATAGTCGATTTGGTATAAAACAGATATTTTATTTTTTTGAAAACAGTATCTAGAAGTAAACCGCAAAACTTATTAAAAGCTTTCAGATATTTTAAAATCATAAATGCCAAACCTGAGTCCAAAAATGAAACCAGCATCTTCCATTTGGCATAAAAACACATATTTTATTTAAATTTCAAAAATATTTCTGCAGACATTAGACGTAAATCGAAAATTTATTGACACTTTCAGACATTTAAAACCTCTAAATGCAAAAAAATGATTTCAGAAATAAAAATTATCATGGTCGAATTGGTATAAAAACATATATTTCATGTAAAATTAGAGAGAATATTTTGAGATATAGTTTTCAAACATAAACCGCAAATTTGATTGACACTAGCAGTAAAACCTCTAAATGCGAAAACTGTGTTCAGAAATGAAATCATCATGATATATTTGCTATAAAAACAGATTTTAGAACTAAACACAAATTTAATTGATACTTATATTTATTTTCAAATTCAAACTGCAAAAATTGAGTCCATAAATGAAACTAGCATGGTTGATTTGGTATAAAAACATATATTTAATTGTAAAATTTGAATGAATGTTTTTGGAAACAATTTTTAGAAGTAAACCGCAAATTTGATTAACACTTATATGTATTTTCATATCCTAAACGTAAAAAATGAGTCCAGAAATGAAACTAGAATGATTGATTAGGTATTAAAACATATATTTCAAGAAAATATTTTTGGAGACAATTTTCAGAAGTAAACCGCAAATTTGATTAATACTTATAGGTATTTCCAAATCCTAAATGTAAAAAATGAGTTCAAAAATGAAAACAGCATGATCGATTTGGTATAAAAACAAATATTCCATGTAAAATTTATAGAATATTTTTGGAGATAGCTTTTAGAAGTAAACCGCAAATTTTGACTGATATTTTAAAACCTCTAAATGTGAAAAATGAGTTCAGAAATGAAATCAGCATGGTTGATTTGGTATAAAACATATATTTCATTGTAAAATTTGAATGAATGTATTTGGAGACAATTTTTAGAAATAAACCGCAAATTTAATTAACACTTATAGGTATTTTCAGATCCTAAACGTAAAAAATGAGGCCAGAAATGAAACCAGCATGTCCGATTTAGTATAACACATATGTTTTTATGTAAAATGTGAAGGAATGTTTTTGGAGACAATTTTCAGAAGTAAACCGCAAATTTGATTAACACTTATAGGTATTTTCAAATCCTAAATGTAAAAAATGAGTCCAGAAATGAAAACAACATGATCGATTTGGTATAAAACATATATTTTATGTAAAATGTGAAGGAATGTTTTTGGAGACAATTTTCAGAAGTAAACCGCAAATTTGATTAACACTTATAGGTATTTTCAAATCCTAAATGTAAAAAATGAGTCCAGAAATGAAAACAACATGATCGATTTGGTATAAAACATATATTTTATGTAAAATGTGAAGGAATGTTTTTGGAGACAATGTTCAGAAGTAAACCGCAAATTTGATTAACACTTATAGGTATTTTTAAATCCTAAATGTAAAAAATGAGTCCAGAAATGAAAACAACATGATCTATATATTTTATGTAAAATGTGAAGGAATGTTTTTGGAGACAATTTTCAGAAGTAAACCGCAAATTTGATTAACACATATAGGTATTTTCATATCCTAAATGTAAAAAATGAGTTCAGAAATGAAAACAGCATGACGGATTTAGTATAAAAACATATATTTTATGTAAAATTTGAAAGTATATTTTATTAGATATATTTTTGATCAATCAAAATATTGATTGACATTTTCTAAAAAGTAGCCATGATTATTGAAAAAATTAAATATATAAAGTGTTATGCGTTCTAAACTGTATATAATTATAAATTTTCAGGGTATTATATAATATAGATCCTAAGTTATAATGTTAAGTACAGATAATGTCAAAATTTTGCTGAAAAATAAAAAATTTTTATTTTGATTGACAGTTTTGGACATGAAGGGGTCATTCAACTACCATGAAAATGGTTTCAAAAGATGCAGCTAGCGATTTTAGGAAAAGTCACAAAATTTGAAGGGATATGATTCAGCCAATTTTCTACAATTAATTTTTTAGCCAAGGGGGGGGGGGGGCGTTTTACGCCCCCCGAGCACTAATAGGGTTAATGTTACTGATTTTCTGCAAAAAAATTTATAAAAATTTCGCGTATAAATAGCGAAAATATCAAAAAATTAAAAACAATACATGTCAAAGTAATATAAATATAACAAAAATATAAAATTTAAAAATTTTAAGGAAACAGAATTGCAAAAAGACAATATAAAATTATAAAAAGACAAAAATAGAATTGCAAAAAGGCAAAAATATAGAATTGCAAAAGGACAAAATTTATACAAAAAAAGGTATATAGTAAAATCTCTTTGTATCGAAGTCGGATATGTCGAAAATTCGGTTAAGTCAATGTTTTTCCATATGTCCAACCCATAACACGAATATTATGTGTTAAACCCTAGGCTTATTTCTTAGTTGAATAAGTCCAACATTGTCTTGACTCGAACCATATTTTTTGTCCATGGTAACATAACGGCTTACGGCTGAAAGTGTTCATTCAACCAGCCAACCAAAGTTAGTTTGTATCAATGAGCATTTCAAAGACAAGTTAACGTTTTGAGTCTTTCTAATAATAACTCATTATACTTTTTTGATTGAATTGCAATAAACAAGATTAAGAAATATGGTTATAACTTTTTCAATAAATAATTTGGTATTTTTATTAGCAACTTTTTTATATAACTTTTTATAAATAAAATTCATTAAAAATTTTAATATTCTAAATTAAGTTAAATACTATACTGATAAAGATTCAAACGACTCACAAGAATCGACCAAACAAGCACCAAAACCGTCTTGTTCATTAACGTTATGCTTTCATTTATTTTCTATTTTCTTAAACACAGGAAAATTTCTCTAATTTCTTTAACTATGTAGCTAAAATAGAAAATTTTATTAAAAATATTAAAAAAACGTGAAGAAATGTGTCATAGAACATTTTTTTCAAGCCAAAATTCTCATTTGATTTATTTTCTTAAATTTTGAGCTAGATAAACTTATGAAATGCTTCTAAAATTTTTGTATATTATTCATTTCAAAATTGGTATTTACCAATAATATAAAAAAATTATTACATTTTGTTTGTCTGGAACTTCGTTTATGTCGAAATTTTTAATCGTTCCTTGAAGTTAGAAAACAAAATGTATTTAAAGTAAATTCATTCAATCACTATATGTAACAGTTTTAACTATAATATGTGTGAAGTCATGATAAAGAAATGGAAAAAAAACATAAATTAAAAGTAGTAAGACAGTGGTTAAGAAGGCTCTAAAACTGCTGAAGAAGAAGAAGAAGAAGTTTATTAATAAAATTAAAAGTATAGCAAAGTAATTGAAAAACAAACATTTCATAGAGACAAACATTCAGGAATAGAAAATAAATGTAAATACAAATATTTATGGAAACCCTAAAAATATAGATAAACAGGAATATTCTAAATGTAAAATTAGGCTGATGTTGACTAGCTTGTTTGTATTTAAAAATAAATTTCAAGTGGATAAGAGAAAAGTGAATAATTTAAATGTTTGATCTAACTTTACAAACCTCATAAATAAAAGGTTAATTTAATATATAGTCTATATCTTATGTATTATTACACACAATGTGAATAAGAGAGTATAATAAATGTGTACATCGAATAAGTGTAATACTTCCTTAATAAAAAAAAAAATCGAGTTTGGAATTTCGCAAAAAGTGTAGAACAAGGTGCGAAAGTTAGGTGTAGTAGACACAGTAAACCTAGATAACAAGTTTATATGAGAAAATATACAAACATCATATTATATAACATAATATCAAAAAAGATATGTTTTCACTGTTTATGTTCTAGAGCAGAGGTGTCCAAGAAGTCGCCCGCGGTCGACTAGTCGACCGCCAAGCTCAAGAAAGTAGACCTCAAGTAGTTTATAAACAATTAAGGAATAAACCAGAAATTAATTGTTGGATCAATTTTTTTCTTATGAATTTCCGTTTCTATCATATTATTATCTATGTGAATGTTTCATGAAGTTGCATTTTCCCAATTTTTCGCATAGTTAATAATCAATCATATTGATAAAGATTTCTTATTTTAGGCTAAAATTTTTCTATGCGCAACATCACACTTCCCTTCCATAAATAATCCTCATATTTTTCAAGATGATGAGAAAATTAAGGACATTGTATTATCATTATATGTTGGGTATGACAACTATATGTTGCAAACCTATGTATTTATGTTACCAATTAAGAGCTTTGAGAAGCTATAATATTTCCGGTGGTATGCTATTTATTTAACTTTGATTATCTTTTCTCCATGCAGTAGAATTGGTCTGATTGATGATATAAATTTTAAAAATCAGAAGTTGAACATTATTTTCAACATTGTTCTTTGCGTTTTACCACCTATAAAATTTTGCCTGTGTCTTTGTAATTGCATTAAATTTATAAATTAGTCTTTTTTTCGGTAAAAAGTTTTTACGCTTACAATGCAAAATATCAAATTTGTTTATTCTTTAATGATTCCTGGTCAAAACGTACGAAAACAAAACGTCTAAAAACTAAAACATTTGAAAAAAAAACGTCCAAAGGCAATACATCCTATGTCCAAAATTTCTTGAAATCTAAACGACTCAAGAGTTCTAAAAAATTCAGTTTAAGCTTTTTGGTTTTAGAACTCTTTAATTCTAAGATGTTTCGATTTTAAGACATTTTGGATTTCACACGCTTTTTTTCGGACGTTTTGGTTTTGAAAGTTTTCGTCTCGGACATTTTGGTTTTCGACGTTGCGACTATTAACCTTTTTAAATATTTTTAGAATTCTTTTAGACATATTGTGAGACTAAGACATTTAATAGAACTGTTTTTCGGTATATCGAAATGATTAAAAAAAATTTTACTTTTATAACTACAATTTTCAAAAAAAAAATTTTTTTAAGGTTTGAAATAGGAAAATTATATTAAATTTAATCTTATGTAATAAAGCAATAATTTATAATTTAAAGGAAAAGTATTAAGTAGAATTTTTTTGATGTGTATTTTTTGTCAGATCGAAAAATTTTTTTAATCTACTTATAATTTAATTTTTTTTCGTTAATTCAGTGTCTCATTTTGCCTTACTGAACAATACTAACCATATGCATGTTTCTATGAAAGTTGAATATAAAAAATTCTAATTTGTGTTTATAGCAACCTTTGAAGTCAATGTTAAAAAAATTCTAATTTAGTCTTTTTATATGCACGCACATGTGACACATTTACTATAATGAAGTATACTAAATTATTAAATCTATTTTAAATCTTTCAGTTATTCGACACAGTAACTTAAGAAAAATAACATCCTTGCTTGAATTTTTTTTCTATTTGAAGGGCATGCTTGTCATAATTTTATTAAATCAAATTAAAAATAGTTAAATGTAAAAAAGTGAAATTAATGAAAAAAATCATTATAAAAATAGTTGTCAACATAAATAATCAATTGATATTTAATTTAAAACCTAAAAAAATTTTTTGTTGCAATTTTGTTTATAATGTTCAACTTAATACCAATTTTTTACAAAATTAACCTTTTATAAAAGTACCTTTATTACTATCTTTTATTACCTTTTTTAGAAGTAGTTTTAACTATATTTGATTTTATCTTTGTGGCTGATAAATGAATGAGCCAGGATCATCTTTTAAAAAAAGAAAAACTTACCATTATCATAATGAATGGGAAGAGAACTACTTTTTTGTAATGAACAATAACAAGTGTTTATGTTTAATTTGTAAGTTTTTTAGTTGCATTGCCTAAAAAAGCGAACGTGGAGAGACATTTTTTTAAAGTTCACAAAAATTATTCTATTGATTTTCCACAAAATACAGCCTTAAGAAAATCAAAAGTTAAACAACTCAAAGCATAATTGCTCGAACAACAAAATAACTTTTTTAAATACAACACAAGCTCAAAATCTGCTACAATCGCTTCATTCAAAATTACTCAAACATTAATTAAACATAACAAATCTTTTAGCGATGGAGAAATAGTAAAAGAAGCTTTCATCAAAGCGGGAGATGTTTTATTTGAAAACTTCAAAAATAAGTCCGAAATTATGACATGTATAAATAACTTGTCATTGTCACGAAATACTATTATGCGAAGAACAAAGGATATCAGTCAAGATCTTGAGCAAGCTCTACAAATTAAGGTTGATAAGTGCGTTGTTCTCTCATTACAGTTTGGCGAGTCGACTGACTATATTGGCACTGCTCAACTCTGTGTTTTCATCAGAATGGTTTTTGTTGACATGTCAGCCGTAGAAGAGTTGTTAACAATAATTCCGATGAATGAACGCACTAGAGGTGAAGATATTTTCAACTCATTCAAAGAATTTATATCACTTACAAATTTTCCAATTTCCAAACTGGTTTCAATTACAACAGATGGTGCCCCTGCAATGACTGGTTGCAATAATAGCTTTATTTCTCGTTGTAAGCGCGATGAAAAGTTTCCCAGATTTATTGATTATCATTTCATCATACATAATCAAGTCCTATGCTCAAAACTTTTAAACTTTGATCATGTCATGGACATAGCGTTCAAAACTGTCAACTACATCAGGTCAAAGAGTTTATCGCGTCGAGAGTTTCGTGCTTTGCTAAAAGAGTGTGGAGAAGAACACAATGAATTGCTTTTACACACAGATGTTAGATGGCTAAGCCGTGCTAAGTTTTTGACTCGTTTCAGAGAACTATTACCAAAAGTTTGCATTTTTCTTGAAACTAAAAAAATTCAATATGTTCAATTGAGTGATTCAGAATGGCGCTGCGATCTAGCTTTTTTTTTGCGACGTTACTGAGAAGATACGCCTACTAAATACTCAATTACAAGGCAAAGATAAATCAATAATTGAAATGGTTAGTCATGTAAATTCATTTAAAGAAAAGTTGAATATACAACTTAAACAAATGGAACGTGGCGACTTAAAACATTTTCCGAATTTAGATGAGGAAAGAGGTGCTGAAAAAAGATTAAATGTGGATAGATATGTAGCTAGTCTAAGAACTCTCATGAATGAATTTGAAAAAAGATTCGAAAGTTTTAATAATATTGAAAGTATCACCACTTTTCTACTAAACCCCTTCAAGGACGACGTGAGTATTGAATTTTTAGCTAAAAAAATTGGCGACTTTCTACAAATTGGCAATTTGGCTGAATTAGAAGAAGAACTTATAAATATAAAATGTGACTTAAGTCTTAAATCAATGCATGGGTCGAAAGATTTTATAAAATATATTTTTAAAGATAAATACCCCAACATTTGGCGGGTATTTGCGAGTTTCCATTCGTTTTTCGGATCCACATATTTGTGTGAATCTGCTTTTTCTTCGATGAATAGTATAAAAACAAAACATAGATCTCAATTAACTAACGAACATTTGCAGGCATGTTTAAGAATCGCCCTGACAAATTTCGATCCAAATTTTGAAAAACTAGCACAAAATATGCAGTGCCAGGTTTCATCTTCAAAAAAAAATTAGTTTTTATAATTTTTAAGTTGTATATTTTGAAGTTAATAAAATTTTTTTTTACTTATATAAAATAACAAAAGTTATATTTGTTTTAAGAATATTAATTATTTTTTATACTTACAAGGTAGACCGCCAAAAATTTCTAAAAAAAAAGTAGCCCTTATATAAAAAAGTTTGGCCACCCCTGTTCTAGAGCATATAAAACTATACAGCACTTTACAAGCTTCGTACGCATTGATAAAAAATTGTTTATTGGTTTTTTTGAAATTATGGAAGTTAACTTGATCACCGTTTTTGTTATGTAGAAAATTATTCCAAAAATGCAAAATTCTATACTTTGTACTGCTTCTAAAACTATGATTTTTGCAAGTTGGAACATAGAATTTGAATGTATACCTCAAAAAATATTCAGTAGAATGGTGGATGAAGCAAAGCCAATTATTATCAAATACTGATAGAAGTGTAGCATGCACAAATTTATAATAGATAAGTTTTGACATTTGAACATGATATATTTCCTACATTTTGAGAAGATTTTTTTCAATGAAAATTGTAATAGTGTGTCTCTCAAAACTCAAGTTAGATACTTTCTTTATTATCTTTTTTGTAAAGGTTCAGTATCATTTATATTTAAATGACCCCAATTCACCCCACTAGACCAAATTGAGGCAAGACTAATGTATTATTAAAATTTCAACTTTTATATCAGTTCTAAAAAAAATTATAACTTTTTAAAAGTCCATTTATGCTATGTAATTTTGTTGATATATATTTTTTGTAATTAGTCCAGGACAATTTTTCATAGTCCCAATAGTTTTCTACGATCTCAAAGTTATGGTAAAACTATTTCGAAAAAATTATTGATTTTGACTTATTATAGTTAATATTTAATGAATTACTTTTGAGGCAATCAGAAAATCGGCATAGAGGAGGTAATCAAAAGATGAATCACAGCCCAGCGTTTTGAAAAAAAAATTTGATGCAGGAAGTTTTTTAACTGAATATATAGTATTTTAGCCTCCTGAGTACAAATCTGGCCTTATTTTTTCTCAATCAGGTCGAACTTTTTTGCAAAAAATGTTTTTTTATTTTTCTTATCAGAAAATATCTCCACAGATTTAAGTCTATTTTTTGAATAAATCAAAAAAAAAGTACCCTTTAATATTCAATAGTATATTTATGCTGATATTTTTATAATGAAAAATACTAAAAGGTGAGGATCATGATATAAATTTATTTTAAAAACGATGTTTTAAGAGATTTTCTTTTATGACTTTCGTTCTTTGAGTCTCTTTTTAAACACCAGCAAAAGTCAGCCAAAAAGTTTATATCCCATCTTCCTTGATATCTTTCTTCCATGCATTTGAGATCTTGATGAAACCTCTCTCCTTCTTCTTCACTATAATCGCCACAGTTTTCTGGAAAGTAGTCAAGATGCGATCTTAGAAAGTGAAGTTTTATAGACATTCTCACTCCCAATAATTTAAAATTCTTTATTAAACCTTGCACAATGACATCATATTCTGAACTTCTGAAGTTTCCCAGGAAATTATAACAAAGTTTTTTAAAAGATATCCAAGCCTCCTTTTCTGCTTCATCCATTACTTCTGTAAAGTTAGTGTCCTTCATAAGAATTCTCTTATTTGAGGACCATCAAAGATCCCTGCTGCTAACTTTGCATTACTCACTTTTGGAAATTTTTTGGCAATAAATAAAAGTGCTTGGCTCTCTTTTTTAATGCCTTCACAAAGCTTCTTATTAATCCTAACTTTATATGAAGTGGGGGAAGTAAAATATTGTTTGGATTGACTAAAGGTTCATGTAAGACGTTGTGAGATCCAGGATCAAAAGAGAGACGTGAAGGCCACTCTTTCCTTTCATAATGTTGCTCATCAGCTCTACTATTCCATAGACAAAGAAAACATGGATATTTGGTATATCCTCCTTGCATTCCTAGTATTAGAGACACAATCTGAAATATAAGTAAATATTTTTAGAACAAGGAATGCATACATTCACACTTAATTTATAACTTAAGATCTCCGCAAATCTTCCATTTATGAAGATTGTACTTCAAAGTATCCAATAAAGTTTTCATAGTTTGATAGTTCTCAGATAAATGGATGGAATGAGCAATTGGAACAGACGATACCCGGTTGCCAATATGCAGAAGAACAGCTTTCAAACTTTTAGTGGATGAGTCTATAAAAAGTCTCTATTCTTGTGACTTATATTGTAAGCCAAGAGTTTCAATTAATCCTTGAACACAGTAAACCATAAAACTTTCTTCGTGGATAAAGAAAAACTTTCTAAATTCTTCATCTCTGCTACGATACCAGTAATACGTCGTTCCTGAGGAGAGTAAATTATTTTCATCTAATCTTGAAGCAAGTAGTTGAGAAGATTCTTTCGATAGACCCAAATCTCGGGTCAGGTCGTTTAATTGAGCTTGTGATAGAGGTTTTGGCTGTCTCAGCTCAGAATTTTTAATCATATATGATGCAGAAGTGTCTATTTCTTCATCTTCATCTTCATCAGTATTTTCTACAAAAAGAATCACTGGGGCTTCTGGTATGGGTATAGTTGTACTATGAGCTATTGGCTTTCTAGCTGAAGGAAGATCTGGGTAAATAACGTGCTTCTTGTTTTTTTTATTAACTCCTGAAATCAAATGGTAATGATTCTAATATTTACATTGAAAAGATGAATGAAACTCTTACCAGTTAAATCTGTGAGACAAAAATAACAGTCTTCAAAATGATCTTTGCTTTCTCTCCACTGCATTGGTATACCAAAAGATAAAGATTTTGTCAAGCCTTTAGTCCATCTTCTAAGGTTTTCGACACATGTTTTGCAACAAAAATGAGGAGCAAAAGTAGGCATGGTAACTTTTTTTTACAAAGGATGTTATATTAGAAAACTGGCCAGGTAGTGTAACTTGTCCACAAATATAACAAAATTTATTAGGATCATTTCTACATTTTCTATTCATTTTTATATCTTAAACAAATAATAAAACATTTAAATCCATAGTATTTAAATTTGGTATATTGTAAATAGAGATACAATTAAAATATAAATTATAAATAGAAAATATAATTGATTTAGTATATTGTAAATAGAGAGAGTATAGACATTTTAAAAAATGAGATTGAAAAAAAATTTGACCTGATTGAAAAAAATAAATGCCAGAATTGAATTCAGCGTACTCGAAAACATAAGAAAGAGCTAAAATAACTTAGACAGCAAAAATGTCGCAGGTGTAGAGATCGTTGATGTCCAGTCTAAAAAATAGTGTAAAAATAAAGGTCCTAAATTGAAACTTGTCGTACTCCCAATGGTATTATTTTCGAAGATGAGTTATCTATACTTACATATTGCATTCTTTGTGAAAAATAGGATTCGAACAGCTTCAGGAAAGATGGAGAAAAGCCACAGTATTTCAACTTTGTCAATAAATTTTAAGGCTATTGTTCCAAACGCTTTACTCAGATCAATGCATAAAGCTATGGTACCTTCATAATTTTCCAAATTCTGATGTATTTTATCTTGAAAAATTGTATGCAAAAATTAAGTTCTAAAATTCGGTATGAATCCAGACTGATAAGAGAAGACAAATTCAATGGCTTAGTTAGATGAACAAAAATTTGTTCAAATAGTATCTTTTACCAAATATTTTTGAAAGTGTTGTAATTATGCGAATTCTTCTATAATTTTTAGAATTGTTATCATACTTTTTAAAGACAGGGATAATTTTTGTTTCATACCTAACCTATATACTGAAATTTTATAAGCATTACAAGTTTTTTCGGATTTTATGTTATTCATTGCACTGATAACATCTTTCGCATTGCTCTTTCTCAATCCAAAAATGTATTTCGTTTTTAGAGATCATTTACTACTATTTTTTCACTCATGTTGCATAAAAAGTGTGAATTGAATAGTTCTGCGGTGATCCAGTAGTTTCATTAGCACTTTCGCATTTGGAGACAACGAGATTTTGCTGTATATGATATGCTACATTTATGTTATCTTCATTATATAAATTGGCTTATACAATTAATCATGAATTTAGAAGCATCATAGCACGCAACAATTGTTGTCATTACCAGTGAATCAAATTATTGATAAATATGCTGAAGGCTATTAATTCTATCTGCATTTATTGACTTTTCTAAAGCATTTGATATCATATCACATAAGCTTTTACTCCAAAAACTAAGATTATATGGATTTCAAAAAAGAACATACTTATTCATGGAAGCATACCTTTGATCAAGACAACAGCAAGTATTCATTGAAAGTGTTCTTTCTGATAAAAAAAAACACATAACCACTGGTGTTCCCCACGGGTCTATATTGGGTCCGTTCCTTTTTTTAATATTCACCAATGATCTATGTTACTTTGACTCTAACTTGAGCTATTTCAGTTTTGCAGACGATCTAACTTTACTGCTATCGTTTTTTCCTTCTGATGTAACAAACATTAAAAAAGTTTTACATGATGAATTGCAGATAACTTTATTATATATATATATATATCATATTTTATGTTATTTCATATGAGCGGCTTCATGACCTTTTGAAATAAACAATTCCTTATTAGTTACCTTAATTTTGTAAATTTACAACTATGACTTCTCATAAAAGAGGAACTGCTATTGTATTCATTGATTGAATTTCAAATAAATTTCTTCTTCTTCTTCTTCTTAAAAGCCTCTCGCTTTCACGTAAAAAGAAAAAGATGGAGAAATTCAATTTA
This sequence comes from Nectonema munidae, assembly GCA_030549495.1. Taxonomy (NCBI): domain Eukaryota; kingdom Metazoa; phylum Nematomorpha; class Nectonematoida; family Nectonematidae; genus Nectonema; species Nectonema munidae. Next base: position 870,705 of record JAUIRK010001043.1, on the reverse strand, counting down.
AATTTAAAATTATTTTGATAGTTTTGATAACTATGACCTATACTAAATTTTCACATTTCCTACCCATCTTAGTGAAATGATCATCTTAAATGATAAGCAATAAAGTTTTAAATTCATTCATTTTGAAAAGAGGAATTTCTTTTCACGGTCAGAACCTTTTTTAAAGCACTCAATATTAGATCATTCCACCTCTTCCAGATTCATTGGAACATAGTAGATCTTCCATTCATCAAGATAGATACTTCTTTTTCTTTTGTTCACACTTTCTTTTTCAATTATTTTTCAAGTTGCTTCTTTTGACTAATCTTCAAAAGATTTTATAATAGGCTTTGTTTTTTTAAATAAATATTTCATACTCAAGATCAGTGTTAAAGTGGTCCCTAGCGCCCACTTGGGGGCGTTGAGCGAGTAAAAGGGGGCGTTATGAGGCTTGGTTGTGAATGGGGGGGGGGGGGGGGGGGGCGCTGAACGTAAAAAGGGGGCGTTGAAAGAAAAAAAATAACATGCTTTGTATTCATATAATATAAACTTGTAACAACCTAATTCATTCTATATATATGTCAATTTTGGTGAAATTTCATTTACCTCACGAAAAGTTACAACAGCTTGAAATATTGTAAATATTCAATTTTAAATACAATGTAGCTTTGGCACGCTTCGCAACATAGGAAATGGCTCTGAAGCTTTGCCAAGCTATGAATATCGATATTTTGGCAAAGCTTGGGAGGCATTTCCTAGGCCGAGAAGCAATAGCGAACGGTATAGTATTTAAAGTTAGAAAACTTTGAAAGCCAATAGATTTCTCAAATTTGATCGTAATTTTTTGAAACTTCACATAGGTGTTATGACAAAAATATTAACATCACGTTAAAATTTGGAAAGTTTTTACTTAAATTTTTTAGCGCAGCACAACATTCAATTTTTGCTAAAAAAAGTGCTAAAGTTCATTAAATTTTTTGTGTTAAATTTATACGTTCCTAATATTGATTCTCGCTCACGCTGTATATGGGCTGTTTTCATGCACGTTGTTTATCAATGCCTCCTTGCTTATGCATCCTTGCTGTGTGTCAAGAAGGAAGTCATCATGTGCGCATGCGTGCGCGTCCTACCCAACCTTGCAAGCACGCACTCATCGCACTACAATTCTAGTTGCCAAAACTTAGTTTTAGTCACTTATTTTATTTATGACCTATAACTTTCGCGTTTTCAAACAAGTTTATCCACCAAATGAAAGCTTATTGCATGAACTATACAAAGAAACAAATGCACACCTCCCAACAAACGAAGTAATAAATTCTCACCTCACAACAAAGAAACAAAGATCCCCGAGACAACACTCACAATCGTGCCCTTTATTCGATTAATTTGATAAAGATTCTTTGAAGAAGCGAAATATATCATTTTGCATTATATACTTTTTGTATTTTATTTTTGATCATGAACTATACTACTGTGCACACTATTTTTGTGTTAAATTGAAATATAAAACATTTATTTTAGTATCAGCTACTGAAAAAAGGCGTTTTTCATAATCTCCGCTCTATAGGAAGTATAAAAATGTAACTTTTGTCTTTTTTTAAAAAGTTAAGTTTTTTATATTTTTGGGCATGCATAGTTTGCAAATTGAAATAGATGTCGAAAAATCGATTTTTGCACTTTGATTCGTTTATATCAGTCTAAAATTTATGTAGTTTTCAAAAAATATGTCTTCAAAAATCCTAAATTTCTTACATATTTCCATAGTGGTATTCTAACCACATAGTGGTTGGTACTTTCTAGGTATTTCCATGTTTTTCTCCTCAAAATATATTTTGTGTATAAATATGAAATGATATAAATTTTTCGGAAGCATTTTTTTCTGTCGCATTTTTGAAAATTACCATAAAGAAAAATGAAACTTAGAATCGCGTAAATTTTGTTCAATTTATATAATCTTGAAAATTAGCACATAGTATAAAGTAGCATGAATTTTCTTTATTGAAAAATAAATAAAGTAATATGTAAACTAAAAAAGGCCTACTAATTTGTGTAAAACTGATAAATTTGATAAATGATAAGCATAAATTGCTTCGTTGAAAATATATTTGAAAAATTGGATTACGTTGCCTCCTTGGTTGTACAACAAATCTAAAAGTTTCTCCACAAATTCACAACTATTTACTTTGCGTAAAACTACATAAAAACCATGGAGGAGAAACCAATTTTCCTTATTACATGCAATTTTAGAAATTTTCAAATAATTTTTGTACATAATTTAAAATCAAAATAATTTTCATTCAAAATAATTTTTTTAGCCTTTTTAGAGTTTTTATGTGAAATTATTATTATCTCAAGAACAAAATTGTAGTTCACAACAAAATACATCTTTTTATCAACCATCATTATCTCCCAGAATCCACCAAAGAAAAAGCCCAGACAGTACTCTTATGAATACTTAAAATTCGGCTTCATCACTACACCTCATAAAGATCAAAAGCCGATGTGTCTCATTTTTGAGAAAGAATTCTCTAATGAAGCTATGAAGCCGTCAAGGTTGGCTGAGCATATCAAAAAAATGCATCCTAACTAGGGTTTGCTTCCGGTTCTGAAATACCGTGACGTTCCCGTTTCTAAAAATTTGGGAACCGTCTCGGAACCAAAAAGTATTCCCGGTTTCGAGAATAACTTAGTTGTAATTGATTTATTTCACTATGCAATTCTTTGCATAAAACTTTACTGCACTTCATTCATATAAAATCTATTACGGTAAACGGAGAAAAGTGTGCAAACGAAAAAAGAGTTTCTTTTTCTTTTTTTTCTCCGCTCCGCACTTTTGTCGTTTGCACACTTTTCTCCTAGAACCATTTTAATGAAAATGATATAGAAAGAAAAAGTGTAAATCTGTTTATAATAAATCAAAAACGTCAATTTCATTGAATCTTTTTGCTGTCTATATTTATCTCCTTAAAGAACCGTTTGGAACCGGGATTTCCCGGTTTTGTAAGTTTTTTTCGCTATCGGTAAGCAAACCCTAATCCCAACCAAGTTAATAAAGATGTTACATACTTTCATGCTTTAAAAAATAAACTGAAAAAAGAAAATACATCGCTTCTCGTATGACAAGCCAAACACAAAAAGCAATGAGGCCCTGCTGTTGGCTTACGCACGTTTTATTAAATATAATATAATAGTTCAAGAACTACTCTTTGCTAAAGAGTTGGAAACTTATACCCGAGGCACCTCTATTTTTTGGCAGTAGAATGCGTCAAATGTGTAAAGACAATGATGAAGAATTCGACCGTCTTCTTCAACATACTGCAGTCAGATGGCTTTCCAGAGGAAACTGTCTGGAGCGTTTTTTTCCTTATTTGATACTGTCGTCCAATTTATACCACAAATTAATTGCAACGAATTGAGTGATGCTCTCCTTGTCACGCAAAAAAGACATCACATATCTTACGGATTTGTTCTGCATATTCAATGATTTGAATATGCAATTATAAGGTGATAATTTAACCCTCATCAACGCGAAATCTAAAATCTGTAATTTCATAGATAAATTGTATTTTCTTAGAACAAATATGGGTCGGGAAAATTTGGTAAACTTTCCAAGTCTGAAACTAAGTACTGATGACTCTCATATTACAGAAGATACTGAGTATTGAGACCTTTTGAATTATTGAAATCATTTTAAATCTCTAAGGGAGGATATGGTCATAAGATACAAGGAACTTGATAGATATGGAAATACCTGACTGGGTCTAAAATCCATTCACTTACGATTGCTCAAATGAAACTAATTTTTTGCTTCAAGATGAGCTAATTGCGGTGAAAAATGACTTCGAGTTAAAGCCTCTTTTCAAAAAATCGTATGCTGATTTTTGGTTACAGAGAGAAATCCCTGATAGATATACAAATTTATGGGATAGAATTAAAATTTCCTTTCTTTCTTTTCTATCAACTTACTTGGCCAAACGTGGATTCAGCGCAGTTTCTAAACTTTTACCCAAGCAAAGAAATCGTCTTCAAATTGCAAAAAGAGGTGATTTGAAAATTAATTTAAGTAACTTTGATCCCAGAGTAAATGAACTAGTGCAAAAACATTATTTTCATCCCTCCCATTGAAATCATTTTATCAGAAATCAATATATTGTAAATATGGAAAAATATGCATTTCTGGAATTATTGATTTAATAAATTTTTATCAGAAATCAATATATTGTAAATATGGAAAAATATGCATTTCTGGAATTTTTGATTTAATAAATTTTTGCAATTTGTGATATATAATTTAAAATTAAAGGAATGGGCGGTGAAAAATTAGGTTATGTTAAAAGGGGCGATGGTTTGAAAAAGTTTCAGAACCACTGCTCACGATGATTGAATAAAGTATTATAAGCCAAAATATATAAAAATTAATTTCTATTTTTACTATATAACCGATGTATGACGATTTACTAAAAATATTTTAGAAAAATTTTTTTTTCAGGCATACATCATTAATTTAATTCTTCCAGATATTTTTTAACTGTATTCGTCAAAATGGAGTACAAAAAATAAAATAAGCATAGTCGATTTGACATAAAAACATATTTTGTTATTAAAATTTTAGAGACAGTTATTAGACATAAACCGTAAACTTGATTGAAGCTTACTGATACTTTAAAATCCTAAATGCGAAAACTGAGTCCCAAAATGAAACCAACATCTTCAATTTTGAATAAAAACAGATATTTAATTTAAATTTCAAAAATATTTTGTAGATATTAGTCGCGAACCGTAACATTTGATTGACACTTTTAGACATTTTACAACCTCTAAATATCAAAACTGAGTCTAAGAATAAAGTCAACATGACCAATTTGGCATAAAAACATATATTTCATTTTTTGACAAATGCTCTCATTTTTGATTGATTTTCTGCATAATTGGTATATAATAAAGAAAATTCAGTACCGCTAATCGATTCATCACATTTAAAATGTGTATGTATCTCTGTTTTAAGCATAACAATTATTAACAATTTTTAGAGAGGTGCTGATCATTTTTATTGATTTTCTTCATTATCGATACGTCTCTTTTAAAAGTGAATTTTACCAATCGATTTGACATACTTGAAAATGGCAGAAAATACCTGTAAATTTTAAAAAACACTTTTTTCTTGAATTTGAAGACCGCCAGATTCTGCTCCCTCCCCCACGCCAGTTTTTATTACTTTTAAAGCCTGCTTCAAGTATAGAGTAAAAAATTGTCTGTCCTTTCAAGAACAATGATCTCTTTGTTTGTAAGTCAAACATAACATACTTGAAGTAACTGATTAGTGATATTTATCCTTTACTGCAAACATATAGTGTTTCTAAAGAAAGATATAGATGTAATATATAAAATTCAAAAAGAGTAAACTTTCAAACAAATTTATTTAAATATAAAACAAATTCATAGGTAAAGGTAAAGGTACCATAGGGTGTTTTCATCGAGAAGGCACAATTGCGCCGCTTGTATCGAACTATGAGAAAAGCAGGCTTGATGCGGGATCGAACCGAAGACCTTGACTTATCGAATCCAGCATCTAACCAACCCTACTCACGCATTTACATCTTCTACATTTAGTACTTTTTAATAGAGACTAATCGAATCGAGAATTCATTTTATTTAAATAACTTTGTTTGAAAGTTTACTCTTTTTGAATATTGAATTGGAGTGCTATAAAATATTCATCTCATTATTTTTTCTCATTTATTTCAATAAAAATTAGAACAGGTAAAAAGATGTTTAGTTTTTAGGATATTTTATTGTTAATAGTTGTTGACTCTAGATATTTTTGCTTTGCATTGCTGAAAATAGTAATAAATTTTTTAAAACATATATTGCTTTCAATTTTAGCTTGCTTTGCTTTCTCCACAAAAAATGGAATATTCAAGCCAGTTATTTTTGATGAATTTTGTATATAATCATATTTTGAAATTTGTAAGACTAATGAATTGTAATTTATTTATGACTGAGATAGCAAATTCGATTTAGAAAAAATCGGGGAGGGGGCTAGCATAAAAAGGTTGGTAACGACTGCCCTAAATTGATCAGTGGCTTCAACTTCACCACCTGCACCTCCTTTTCAAAGGTTGATAAGACATAAAATTTTCGAAAATGGAGATTAAATTTACCCATTGTTATTTTCTATTCTTCAAAAATTTCGTCTCCAGTGCTGCCGTCTTTCATTACTTGAAGATCACGGAATTCTTCCGTGATATTGACACGTCAATACTTTCCTCAATATGCAAGAAAAACTATCTTATTTTCCGAGTAAGTTTTTCAAGCTTCTTTCTATATTCGTGTAATCGATCCGTTTTATTACACTTTTGCGAGACAACCTAATAATAGTCAATTCTTTTTTATAAAATACCAATTCTTGCTTCTAGGCACTCTTGGAATTCGCCATCAAAATGATTTACCGAATAATTTTGTACCTTCAAACTCAGACTGTTCCTAGCACTAATATACTTGTTGACATCATCACATTTTTGACAAAAAATTTCTCCTCATCTTTTAACAGTTTTTCGATTTATTTTGTGTTGACTTTGAAAACTATTGTAAAGGGATGAGTCTTTGGAGATGTAGTATCTTTTCACATTATATTCTTTAATAGCAGAAAGGTATTATATGAACACGGTAAACGCACTGCCTTTCTTTTGATTTGTATGAAAAATAGTTTTTCGTCCCCTTTTCCTGTAACACTAGGGATTCTTTATCGACTTTTCTCTTTTTTGATCACGACATTACCGCTTGGATACGTCGATAAAATAATAGAAATGCCTCACAAAGTAGCGAGACCTTTCCTTTAACTATACTGACTAGTTTTTTTTGGAAATGATACTTTTTAGTATTCCCCCTTTTACTTTCTAAAAGAATCGAAGTCATATTTATCAAAGGTCTTCGCAATTTGCAGGCTGAAAAGCGAATATGTGCGGGATTTAACCCAGGGACAACAGAGTGCCCATGCTTCGTTTAAATCTTATTTGGCTACATATTCCTATGTCTATTTGTTTTTTCGAAATTATCCTTCAATTTTCTAATTTTGTTTTGGGAAATTTAACCCATTTACGGCCAATGTTCACTATTTTTAAAAAAACGCAGACGATTTCATATTCAAAGTCTGGTTTTAAAAATGACTTTGAAGATGAAATCACTGCGTATTTTTCAAAATCGTCTGAACATTGCTTCGTCTTAAATGGGTTAAGATAGTTTTGCAAAATCGTGCAACCGAATTTTGTTAAATTGCAAACACTAACATTTCAACCACAGCTGTTTAAAACGAGACTTGTCAATCAATAGAGATTTTAGCCTTATAACATTTGGAACATATGACATTTTAACTAGAAAAAATTCGCTCAATTTTTTGATTTGCTTTTTCAGTTGGGGCAGTCAATTTTTTTTGTTTGAAGAATACGAGTATTTCCCTTTTGGTTTTTACTCAATAATTGAATGATATATAAAAAAAATAAGCTGATTTTATCCACTAAATAGATTAAAAATGTCTTAAGATTCTTGAAATCTAATAATTGCAATTTTCAGAAGCAAACTTGATTTATGTGTTAAAGGATGACATTTTCTTATTTGTTTATAGAGATGAAATTATGTAGAAATCGAAAATTCTGACGAATAATAAGGGAGATCTGTTGTGCTTAGCAGCTGTTAATTCAACAAAAACCAGTTAACATGACTTGAAGATCATGCAGAAACACTTGATGATAGAACGCAGCTTGTAGTAGTAGATAAATGGGCGGTACTTCGTGATGTAGATTGTTCCCGAAATGATGTTTTAAATGAAAATATCATTTGTAATTTTTTTCTAATAAAAGTGATAAATAGTTATACTTTATGGTTATTTATTATCTTTGAATAACAAAGGAATTCTACTAAGTTTTTAGGAGCTTTCTATTGTAAATTAAGCAGAAAAAATATGTTTCGAAGAAACGCCGCGTTTGCACGATGTTTAAAATATCGAGCTCCCGGCCTATTTTTTTAAGGGAAAGGCATGTGTGTTTGTTCTTTCAGTTAAAATTGTTTTCAACCCTTTGAAGAGGAAGAATTATTTTGATTAACAAATAATTGCATAAGCATTACAAGAGTTTGCACCGTAGAAGTAATGTAGTAGAAGTAATTTTGGGGAGATATTTTCAATTTTTTTTGGAAAAACATCTGTTTTTTAATTAATACATTTAAAAAGTTTTAAATAAAATTTAAAAAAAATGAGGGAATATGGTTTTTCTTTTAAATAATTGTAAATTTTTGAAAGTATTCATCTTATTATCTTATAAATGCTTTTTTGACTTCTAAGTGAAGTAAATAATTGTCTGTTGACCTAGCCAACGGATTAATCCTCTAACTAAAACATGTGTATTGACTGAAATATACTATATAATATGGAAGTTTCTACTTCCCTTGCATGAAACACCCTGTCAAAAAAAAAAAAAATGCATCAGATGAAATATCTTGGCTGAACAGTCTTGTTTGAAAGACTAGTGTTTCTAAGTTGTCTAAATGAGTTTTAAAAGCTATCATTCTAACGTCTCCATGTTAAATAAATAAAAGTTGTGAACAAAGTAACCAAATTAAAAAAGTTTTCAATTTTCATCTTGAAAACCATAACTAGAATTTAACGAAAATAAGAGAAATAATATTGTTATAAATGTGTTATATAGGATGAATGCGAGTTGTAACAATTTGAATAGCGTTAGCACCGAAGGCGAGCCAATCCAAGACCGGTTTCAGCGTTTTTGAGTCTTATCAGTTGGATGAGGTTGTTATTCACACTTCTGTGCCTCGATTGGTCGGCTTGCCTTTTGTGCTAACAATAATCGAACTTGATAACTACTCGCATTCATCCTATATAACACATTTCCCTCATCCGAGTATTATGCATCATGTCTTCTTAGAAATTGTATGGCAAAAGTTTTAGTGACGTCCCCTTCTCCCTATCCTGCTCTTAAATAATGTTTCTGTTATGCTCAGTGCCATCCAAGGGGCGGGTCTCATGGGCCTAGGCCCCCCTCTGAAAAATAGCTTCGTAAATTACCCTTACTAATGTATACCCTTACATGTAGAAAAAATAAATTTTTGCAATTTATTCATGGCAAAATAATGTTGAAAATATGAAAATATAGGTAATTAGTGATTCTAAAAGACATAATACAGCTTTCGTATTCTCTGAAGACTTTTAGCAAAATTGCCAAAAATTTAAATAGATTTCGCCCCCCCCCTATAAGAAATTTCTGGATTCGCCACTTCTGGGTTTAGTTGATTTTTTTTATCATTAGAGAAATTTTTTAAGAATATTTTTGAATGACAGGTTTCAGATTAAGCAATTACATCACACTTTTGTATTTTCATTTCCTTCCAAAATGATAGCAAGTTTTAAAAGTTTTCTTTAATTGTTAACAATGAACTTGTATATATTATGGATAAAAGTTGCCCAAAAGAAGTATCCCCCATTGCTTATGCCCCATATGTGAGGGCCCTGATCACATAAAAACTTTAATTCAGTGTATAACGGCAAATTGACAAATTTAATAGGTTAAGAATATCGCAAATCGCCTTCCCACGTCTTTAAGATTTATACAAGGCTGTTTCTTGGGTAGCTCTCTGCATCCTGATGTCTGTGCTGTCGTATCCTTCTTCCATCAAAGCTAACACATTACTTAGGAAAGTGTTAAACACGAGTAATACTTCGTCCAAATCTTCTTTTCTAACACACGCTTTCAATTCTTCCAGAAAAGAATGCTTGAATGCCTGAAGTTTAAAGAAATTTACAAAAAATTCAAATAATTTTTTAACCAACCTTTCAACATTGAAAATGACATATATTTAAGGCTTTTTGTGCAATTTCTGGGAAGATTAGGTTCATCATAATCACTCCATCTCCTTGAATACGGGGGCAATACACTGCTAAAGTATTCAACTTTCAAAAAAGATTTTTTATATGATGCATTGATTTGATCCAAAAAGTAACTTTTTGGGATAGTAATTTGAAATGCATTCTTCTGAAGTCGTTACATTAAAACTCCAGTAAATCGGTCACTGCTGAGACAAATGTTAATGGTCACTTTATCTAGTCTTGTTGTTGGCGTAGACGGATAATCTCTGAAGTGAGAAAATCTCTGAAGTAAGTTATGCATAAAGCGTGAAAAATTATTACTTCACAGATTTTCCATGGAACTTCAGTGATTTTCCAACTTCAGAGACTTTCCTAGAACCGTTGTTGGTTGTGCTTAATATTAAAGCTCTTTCAGCCGTTATGCTGCATTGAAAATAAAAGATCGTAATTTCGCTAAACAACTAAAAGGGGTAAAAATTATATTTGACCATTTTTTAAAGTAATAAAATAATTCAATGGATATGCGTAAGTTGAGAACTTTTGCTCAATTTTTACATATTTATTTACTACATATTCTTCTGTTATGTCCCACAAAGCAATATTTGGATAATATGTTAATGATAGAAAAAAGTTAAAATTTTTCGTTTAAGATGATTTTTCAGTCCGAAAGTGAATGCTATTTTAATTACCGAGAATAGTAATGTTATTCATGGTTGCACTAACCACTTTTATGCTTTTAGTGTGTATGCTCGGATTATGCTTGAAGATGGTTAATCACAGTTATATGTCATTTTATTTTAAGAGTTGGAAGCCCTGCGGATTGAAACACTGACCTTTAACTTTTAAGCTTAGTGTACACTACGGTTTACTTTATTATACAGAAAATAAAATAAAATTGTTAATTTTTTCAACTACGCCCCCTCAAAACAATTCCATTTGGTAAAAAATGAAACCATTAAAATTTCAAAAAAAGAATTAATGTTTCAAGTTTTCTTAAAATTATTATGCGGCTTTGTGATCTGATATTAATTTTTTCAAACATCATTTTTATTGATTTTTTTTTATAAATATTTTTTTATTAATTGTGTTAGACATTCCTAAAGCTGTTTATATAAACCTTTGGAAGCGAACCTCATCAATCAAATTTTTATCTCTAATTTTACTAATCTTGATCTATACAAAAATATGTATTTTATATGAGATGGAAGGTAAAATTTCAACATTGTCAAATTTTGTTTACATTTCATAATTATAAGTTTTCGATATTTCTTTGCTACAATTTAATTTCAATTTTTTTTTCTAAATTAGAGAAGTCGATATTAGTTAATTAGTTAAGATCTAGTTAATATTGTTATTCAGAATGATAAGAAGATTCTAAAAATATATAAAATTTGCTTTTTTGTTGAATATATGTGAAGTCATCATTTTGAGGCGGTTTGAAAGGGCATGAAAAATCAAAAATTAAAAAAATGGAAAATTCAAAAATTTTAAAACGTATTCTGATAGAGTTTGATACGCTGATTCCAAATATGTAATTTGTTTGAAATGAATCGAATGATTTTTTAATTTTTATTGAGGTCAAAATAGGAATTTTTGTCATTTTTTCAGGTTCAAAGGCTAAAAAAAGTATTTTAAAATTTTTAAACTTAAAATATTTATACATGTCCGTGATCAATATAAAATTTCCTTTAAAATGCGGTATTAAAATTGAAAATTGGATAAGTTTGACATTTTTCGAAAATTTTGTAGGGGCCCCTACAATTTTTAAAAAAATATATTTTCAAATTTTTTCACTGTAGTATGTTTAAATATTAGGTTTATTTTATAAATATGCAAAAAAAATAAAAAAAAATATAAAAAAATATGTAAATATTCATTTTACACACTAAAATATCGTCAAAAATAGTAAAATTGTGCACATTGTTCAAAGGCTTATAAAAATTTATTATAATATTTTTTCAAAAAAGTTCTTGTAAAATGTAGGTAAAAGAATATTCTTTAAGATGGGCTTAGTTTGAAAAAGAAAAATATTTTGAAAAAATGTTAAAAATTGGTTTAAAATTAATTTTTACTTAAATTTGGGCATGACTTATGTATATATACAAAAAAAAGACACTTAAAATTTTTTTTTGAAAAAGTGAAATTAAAATCTTTAAATATAAACCATATAGAATGATTTAATAAAAAAATTATGAAAAAAAGTTTTAAATTTTTGTAAAAATTGGATACAATAATCAGTTTTCAGTTAAATATTTTTGTGTACTCTCTACGTCTAACTCCCTGAAGAAAAATTGAATAATGAAAATGTAAAATTTTTTAAACTGAATTGTAGAGAAAAGAAAGCTTTATAAATATGTAAGAAAATTTTTTAATTAAATTTGTAAACATTTTCTTAAAAAGAAATAAAACATCTATTTTAGATAAATTTTTAACGCCAAAAAGAGGAAATTGAAAATTTTTTTTCAAAAATTTAAATGTTTATGATAAAATTCAAACTATTATACACTTCTTAATGTAAAAATTATAAATATAAATTTATTATTTTCTAAATATTAGCCAATCAAATATGTCCAAATTTAAATTTATGCAGACCGATCAAAAAATTTATAAAATAATAAAAAAAAAATTTCCAGCATTTATTTATATTTTCGTATATTTAGGACACGATTATGTAATTTATTTTAAAAAAATATATTTTTTTTTAATATTTTTAACCAAATTTAAAAAAATCGACAAATTTGTCAAAGTTATGTTTTTGGAGTCATTTTGCTGAAAATTTTATGCAAAAAATATAGATTTTTTTTACATCAACTTGTAGAGAAAGAGTTGGGCAAAAAAATAAAAAAGGATGACATTTTTATTTTAGGGCTCCAATTTTTCGCAAAATTGGATCTAAATTTTCATGGGGTAAAATTGACGTCATTTTTTAACGCCAAAAAGTGAAAATTGGGAAAAAACATATGAAAACTAAATATTTTTCAAAAATTTCAAATATTACGATAAAATATCACTCATTCTGCATCCTTTCATAAAAATATTCGAAAATTTTTTTTTAGTTTTTGAGCAAAATTTGATCAAAATTGTTGAAATTCGGATATTTGAGACTCAATTTTGGAAAATTTAAAAAAAAATTCTGGAATTTTTTTGACAATTATTATTCATACATATGTTTACTTTAATTGCATAAAAAAAGTTTAAAAAAAACACTTAACACAAAAATCGCAAAATTTAGTTCTCTGGCACGGGTCATTTACCTCAGTTTGGCGTCACGCAACTATCACCATCAAACTCAGAATCCAAAATAAAGTAGATGTGGATAAAAAAAATTCAAAACCCCCTTTCATCATATAAAAATTTTAGCTCAAAGTGAAAAAATGCGAAAAAATGTTATATATATATATATATATGTGGAACCTTGATATGGACATTCACGGTTCAATAACAATTGTTATATCAAGGTTGTCCCTAGTATGAAGGTAACTAGTATCCGTAGTATAAAGAGTAGAAAAACAGAAAAATTTTCAATTGATAAACTTGTCTATTAATAATTAAAGTAAAATTTTTATTTAATTAGTTTTTCTTTTCAAAAAAGTTCAGTATAGAAGTTTGCTTTTGGAACTTCCCATTGCTTGCTATTTGTTCCGAGCTTATTTTTGAAGGGAAAAGATTGAAGATCTGAAACTGCCTTTAAAGCCATATTGATGTTTTTAATTGGAGATTCGGATACTTCAGAATTCTTCATTTCTTCTTCAAGTGGAGTAGCATCCGAACTTCGGTCCTCTTTGTCCAATCTTTCTTTGAAGCCAATGTTAAATGTTTCTCAAGTTTGAACATGCTCATCTATTGAAATGAATTCATCCACCGACATAGGAAATACAGCTTTCTTCCAGTTTCAACAATAAGATTATTAAGCAAAATATTATCTGTTTCTTCTGAAATGTCATTCTCCAAGGTATCGTCACTGGAAGACGGCATCGTGAATCCGCATTTTATGAAGCATTTTTCAACAGTAGATGCTTTAATCTGACGAACAACTTGACTGATCCACATTATTGCTTGTAGAGGAGTCACTATTTCTTTGATGGAATCATTCTCAATGGAGCAAAGAACAGAGCGTAACTGAAGTTTTTTTAAAATTGCTTTTGAAATTTGCTATAATGCCATTATCAAGAGGTTGCAGAACAGTTGTAGTGTTAGGAGACGAGAAACAAATTTTTATGTTCGAAAAACTAGCTTTTATCGCGTGGCTGGGTGCGTTATCAACAAATAAATTAGTTTCACGTTTTTCCTTTATTAACTTTTTGTTAAAAATTTCTAAAACGTTGAGGAAAATTTTATTTGTTACCCATGCTTTTGAGTTGTGGTGATATTGAACAGGAAGAGAAGAAATGTTTATTTTTTAAATGATCTCGGACGAGCAGATTTCCCGATTACAATTCGCTTTTCAATTTCGCCAGTCATAATTGTAAGCAACGCGACAGTCAAACACTCTTTGTTTCGTTTACCTCCAGTGCATTCTTCCCCACAAACAGATAACGTACGACTTGGTAAAGATCGGAAAAAAAGCCCTCGCGTCCTTGTTATATATATTTTTAGGTGAGTAATCCTGAATAATTTCAGGTAACCTTTCTTTCCATTGCTTTACGTCTTCTAAAAACCAATACATCTATGGTGGTAAATGTTCTCATCATTAAACCTGTATACTAAAAAAACACTTAGTTTTTTAACCATCTCCCTTCGAATTAAGTTTTCATGAGAATTTTTTATGGTACCCAATATTTGTTTACAAATTAATAAATTAATTTTAAGTTAAAATTTTGATTAAGACTTGTTTATATGAAGATAAGATAATAGGAATTTTAGTTACTTATCGGGATATGAAGTATGAAATATGAAAAAAGTTTATTATGCAAAATAAAATGGAGTCTCGATCGGAAAAAGCATCACAACGTTTCAGAGAATGCTGAATTAGTATTAGATTTTAAAAGTCTTAGAAAATTTTTATCCGACGTTACTTGTCTAAACTTCATTAGTTTATACTTAATGGTTAATGTATAAAAAAAATCTCAAAATTCAATAAATTTTTTTCAACTAAATTTTTCAATAAAAAGAGACATAGTAGTTCTTATTTAAAAAACATTTTATAAATAAGAGTTTCGGGATACTTTATGAAATAAAAGTTGTAGACAAAAAAATAATTATTTAAGCAAAGTTTTTATTCAATAAAAAGGTAGAGTTGCGTATGCGCAAGGAAATAATGACCTGAAAAATCAACTTTATATTTACCCCTTTCGGAGGGAAATTGTACTGGTCTTCATGATTTTTAACATAAAATGAAATGTTTTAAAGATTCCATAAAATTGGATATGCTAAAACATTTCATTATACACTGATTAAAAAGACTTGAAGTTAGAAAGTATAACGTCTCTAACGCCTCTTGTTTCACCAGAGATCATGGCACAATGTAGAGTACGGAAAACTTTAAAATTATGAAGCCAACGATTTGAAGCTTTGAATGACTTAACATTTTTAGCTTCTGCTATTTTTCGCCCTTGGTCGTTCAACAGAGGTCCGGTTACGGGTACATTGATGTTTCTACAACGACAATACCAACACCATAGTTCTTCTATTTCTTGAAATGGTCGTGGGTATGCCCTTTTTCGATTATAATTAACATTGTTGAAGTTTTGAGCTTCAATTTCATTGAGATTTTTTAATATTCAACTGATTTGGTTTTTACTACAACCAAATTCATAAGCCAGTCTGCGCAAGCTTTTTTTAACGGAATATTTTTTTGATTACTCAGAGTTTTTTTTCAGGGCAATTCATTTCGTTTCCTTTTTATATGAGGCATTGCGAACAGTGAATATTAAAAAATGGCTAGTTATAAGAAAAAATAGAAGCAGCGATGTTCCTTTTATTCGATATAAAATTCTGAAAAGTGATATAGAAACAGCAATTTATAACAAAGCAGCAATCCAAATAAAGAGACAAATGAAACTGACATCTTTGCAAAAAAATGATATTGCAATAGTACCGTATAAATAATTTTTTGCATATGCAGTTAACCATTATTATGCAAAAATGATGTCGAAACGAACATTCATATCAAAGTAAAAGCTTACAATAGTGAAATGTTTATCAATGTTGCACAACCATTTTTACTGAATTCATTTCATATCATAAGGGTTCTACAAAAAGTTAAAAGATTATTATGCATACTTTTTCTTATTTCGTTAGCTAAACTGTTGTATTTTGGATCAATAAACAACAACCAATTTAAATACAAGTATAGCTTTTAAATGAAAAAGTTGTCCTTAATAGCAAAGTTTTTGTCAATAATAAAGTATAAACGTGTCATTAATTCCCAATATTAAGGTTGTCCCAAATATTGAGCGCTATTTACATATAAAAACCATTATATAAAAACGGTCCCCAATGAATTGTCCTTATTTTTGAGGTGTCCCTAAACCAAGGTTTTACTGTATATATATATATATATATATGATTCTCTTACAATCTTTATAATTATAGAAGATATAGATGATTATTATATGTTTTGTTAACTGAAATTCTTCGCGCATTTTTTTTTCAATTTTGCATAGTAGCTGCCAACTCGTGTTCTGAAATTTTTATCTGCTTCGGTATTTTCAGAATGAAACGCCGTTCTGCTTTCCCACTAATTCATTATTTTTTAATTTTGCTTCAAAAATTTTAGCAAGAAGAAATTTCAATAAAAAAGTAAATTTGCAATAATTGCGCTTATAAAGGGTCTAAATAAATGAATATCAATCTGAGACTAAAAGTCATCTTTATAAAGTATACGACTAAAAGTTAACGTAGAATTTTTAAAGAAAATCTGATCCTTGAATATGCTATATCAATATAGCCTTGAAGTCAATGCTTGCTTCCATGCTTTACTTACCAATCAAGCTCAAAGCCACTGACCGGAGGTCAAATTAAAGAAAATCTGTCCATGCTCCACTTACCAATCAAGCTCACAGCCACTGACCTAAGGTGAAATTAAAGAAACGAGGTGGAATTAAAGTTGCCATAAACACGAAATCACTTCACACTATACAAACTTTACACTTTTGCTTCCCATAAAGTTGATTTGAGCCGAATAAATCTTTCTTGTTGTTTTTTCTTCTAATTTTTACCGTATACTATTGAAGATTCATCTTTAGCGTTGCTTTTATAAAGATATTTAAAGTATAGTTTTATTGATTGGTTATATATCACCAAGCTGCCTCAAAAGGCTTTGATATTTAGCTTCAAACATCACCTTATTCTTATTAAGAATTTCTATTTAAAACATTTCCTCTTTCTAATTGCAATTATACACTTGTTCTCTATATCGTTTTTCTCTTGTTTGTTTGAAAAAACTTTCTTTCTTTCTTCCTCTATCGTATAGAACTATTCAATTTCTTCTTCCTTGTTTTCTCTTTCTTGTCTATGGAGGAATAGGGAAATAGACATTTTTGATTCTGACAAAAGATTAATTTGGATTAAGATACTTTTTAGAGATATATAATTTTAATCGAAGGAATATTATTTAAGATTAATACTATGAATGTTTCTTCCATGATACTGATTTCTTGGGGATGAGGTAAGTATCTTTAGAAATAAATTAAAGAGGTGCGCACTAAAATAAATAATTTATTGAGCACAAATTTTTAAAAATGTAACTTTTCGACGACAGTCCGCTTTTTCAAACATATGCGGGAGAAATCGATGTAGGTTGAGGCAAAGAGTGATGGAGAGAGTGTAGACAGTGCAAATGTGAGAGATTAGTGTAGTATGAAGGAAAGTTAGAAGATATAATAACGAAGAGTGCTGCTTATAATCGTGAAATAGGGGAAGGGGTGTTTGTACATAAGTATGTTAGAAAAATGAGCATTGAAAAGATGGTGAAAGTGTGACACTAAATCGCCTTTTACGAGATGTAGTCGTACAAAATAATTATTCTAATCCGATTCTATACGGGGATTATTTATTTTAGTGTGCATCTCTTTATTTTATCACTAATTTTAATGGGCCACCTTCGGCACCAGATTTTTATATCCTTTAGAAATAAAGTTCTAAAAAATGCTGAAAACTATTCTTAGATTGGTGTAACTTTAACGATAAAAGCAAATGTATATCCATTCAAAATAATTGGACCTTTTAAGCAACTAAATTGTAAATGTGAAATTCCGCGAAGTAAATATATTTACTACTGAGCAAAAATCCTCAAAAAAGACTAAGAACTTTGTCCTATTATTTGAATTTTCACTTTCAAATTTAATATATTTAATACTCTGTCCCAGTGACGGATCCATGAGGGTCTCGTGGGCCTAGCCTCCCCCCCCCCCCTATGAAAAATGGCTTTGAAAATTACCCTTACTAATTTTGCTTTTTTCTAAAAGAATACTTGTTTGTATTTGATTACGTTTATATCAACGATATGACAAGTCGAATTCCAAAAGACATAATACAGCTGTCCTATTCTCTGAAGACTTTTAGCAAAATTGCCAAAATTTAAATAGATTCCCCCACCTCCTATAAGAAATTTCTAGATCCGCCACTGCTCTTCTCAGACACGTTTCACGCATTGTCTTGGCAAAGCACTAATAAATATCGTAAACGCGAAAAGGCATTTTGGTATTTATAAGTTATTTTCTATTTTATTTGCCTGTGTGTTTAATTGCGTGTTTGGCTTACAAGTTACCAAAAATTTTATGTTATGTTTTTTATAAGTAACACAAGCTTGTTAAATACTTTGTTAATTCAGATGCTTCTTTTACTTATAAATTTTTTTAAAGAACTTAACTAAAGATATTTTTTCCTAAAATGGTTGTTAATGTATTTAGTTTCATTATTTTTTGGACCATTTGTAATCGAAATTAAATACTTTTTGGTCAGAATTTTTTTGAATGAACATCTCGATCGAATCATTCTCCCTTTGTCTTCAAGCCTGGGATTTCCTTTAAAATGTTGTGCTTTAAACATTCAGTTCAAAATAATTTCACGAAATTTTATATCTTTCATTTACAATAAAGTGGTGTTATTATTATTATTAGAAAATACAAAAGTTACCTGTACTTACCGTGAAAAAATCTTTGTTGAAGTCAGCAATATTTGTTTTGTGATGCATTCCCATTTTTCTAACGTTATTCTTCACCTCACCTTCTGTACCCATATACAGTGTTTTCTTTAAAAAATCCATGAACACTTTTGCGTAGAAGCATAACGCCACCTTATTGTTAATGTTATTTTTGACTAAACATTTGTGGATGGCTTCGTTCTTTTCAAATAAGCTAAAAATTAGATATGTCTTCAGCATAAATCTTTGAAATTTTAGGCTCCATAACTGATCATCCTGCAGGTATTCACACGGCTTATTTATTGACCCAAAAAAAAAAAAAAAAAAAAAAAAAACAAATTTTTATAATTAAAAAAGAAAAAAAATTATTATTTAAAAAAATTTTGAAGGGTTAACTGGCTTTAATTTGACCAAAGTATACTTCTAACGCTTTGATGACCACAATTTTTAAAACTAATAATCTCCTTTCTTTTTCAATGGAATTTAATACCTTTAAATCCGACGATTTTCTCTTCTAGGGACACTAGTGTCACATTCGTTCGCAAAGTGTTACTGGATATGCAAATAAAAGTTGCCAGATTAAAGTGGATGGAAAAAAGGCTACCTCCTTAACCTGGCAAAAGACAATTCGGCAAAGAGTCAAAATGCCATCAATTTGTTATCAGATGATTGAAAAATGAACAGTCAACGATGTACAATTTTTGACTCAAATCAATAGAAATACAATAAAGTGGTCTGCTTTGTCTGATAATAAATTGAGGGTTGAAGACGCGCACTGATCAACTGATTTTCCGCTCTATTTTTCTTTATTTTAAGACCTACTGATCGCCTGCCTTTTTAGTCTATCTTTTATTTTTTAACCCTTTTAGAAGAAGTGTTTCACCAGTTTCTCAAGAAATGAATTGTAAAAGAAAGTAGACCAATAGTTTTCAAAAACTTGTAGCTTAAAGTCTTAATACTCTTTAATATTCTTAGGATCGAATATCGAAGATATACTCAGCGATAGATCACTTGTTTTGTTTGAAAAAATGGTATTTTAGAGAATATAAAATGAATTTTTAGTGAGAAATCCTTTCCTTACATCTCCTCCAGGATATAGAACATCCTGGTAATCCTTTCCATCCAGGAATTTCTCCAGGATAATCCTCCATGAGCGTCTGCAGAAGCCCCTCCCCTCCCCTCACCCCAATTTATGGAATATAAAAAATGCAAGAAAGATAAAAAATGAAAAAAATTACATGGAAAAGGAAACTATTTGAAATAAAAACCTTTTTATGATTTCTTAAAAAAAAAGTGGAGAGAGGGTGGGGTGTATGGTCGTATCTAGAAAGTTTTTAAGGGGCGTTCCAAATGACCTTGCTTAGGAAGAGGACTGCGTATATTTGTGATACTGCTTAAGAGAGTTGTTACTCTGCAGTGCTAGAATTCAACGTAGATGTGGCAGCCTATTATTCCCAAAAATAATACAAGAGTTAAGCCTAGCACGTATTTCAAGTTCAATTTTGACTATCTCTTTGAAATTATAAAAGTTAAAATTATGAATACTTTATGTAAAATTTATTTTCTCAAACTTCAAAATGAGAATAAGAAAACCCAATAAAAAAATTGTGTTAAAAAAATTTAAGTATACTTTTATTAATTCATTTCGCATTGTTCGATTTTTGCGGTCCATGACACTCCAAGTTTTTTTTCTAATTTTCTCCTACGAAATGACGAATTTAGTTTCGAAATGACTTGGCTACGGAATAACTTGGTTACGAAATCTCTTGAATTCGCGTTTTGCTTACTGCTCTTTTTAATTATACAAAATGCCAAAAAAAACTCATGAAGAAAGAAAAGAAAGGGCTAATACAAAAACAAAAGTATATATTGGCGTAATATCGCTAAATAATTGAATATTCCTCTATCAACTTCTTATAGATGGGTATTTCAAAGTGGAAAGAAGATAAAAGAAGAGGGGTAAATAATAAGGGAGAGAAAGGGGTATAAAAACACGCGCTATGCCCATCTCCTCACTTTTTTTGTTTTTCCTGTTCTCGCTACTCAATTCCCACCCTACCCTCTCTGGTAGAAAATCAAGCAAGTCAATACCTATCATGGAAGACTAAAAGAACGTTGTGTGCATCAGCACCCTTTTTAATGTGTGTGTGCAATTACTTTTGTGTCTTTTTCTTGTTTTGAACTTAAATAAAGTTTCTCGTATCAATAGATACAACAAAATGTGAGTGAACGTGAAATTTATATGATAAAATTAATTCAAAAAAATTGTAGGATTACTAGTAGAAGAAATAGAGACTAAATTTAAGCTTCCTCTCAGTAAACAAACAACTTCTAATCCCTTAGACTGCAAATTATTTACTTTTACCCATTTAAGGCCAAGCAAAGCAGACGATATCTAAAAAAACGCAGACGATTTATATTCAAAGTCATTGAAAAAAGCAGACGAAGATGAAATTACTTATGTTCCAAAATAGGAACATTGGCCGTAAATGGGTTAAAGAAGGCTACCCGCGAGCGAGAGAGAAAATATTTCTTAAAAAGCTTCTATATTTTCAAAGTCAAAAAAATTAAAATGGAATTGTGGATTAGCCGTTGCAAAAGGAGCTACCATTCATTTAATTGGAGATATAAGTAATCTTGGATTATTATAAAATAAGCATGTTCCTTTTAAAAAAGAAGATGCTATGGAAGGCCTTATAAATTGTTCAAATTAGTCAGTTTTGAAACATGTGATTAAAATATTGTTGTTGTGCTTCTTGTCATTGTGGTTTAAGAAGGCGTTTTTTTAGGAAATGAATTAAAAGAAAAATAATTTCCTTGTTCTAGCCTTACTCTTCAACGCTTACATCCATTGAATCAATCTGGTCAAAAGTGGAAAAAGATGCAAAATTACAGCTATGAATAAATTTGAGTGAGATTTTTAATTAATTTAAAACAAACAGTCATTAAGGAGCGGGATTAAGATTGCCTGGAAAGAAATGAAACCTCTCCTGAAAATATTATTTCGCGCATATGTGTAATCCTATTGCAAAAATGCAAGAAAGAATTTGCACTTTTTTATTTTGAAATTTTTGGTTCCCTTATTAAATTTTCTTATTTTCATTTTAAATTTCACTATTCGCATATTCGATTAAGATATCTAATCTTATTTGATCTCTAGGATTTTTTAACTCAGCAATAAAAGTATGGAATAAGATTCCCTTTGTTATTAGAATGGATTCAAATATCAAAAATTTAAAAAAAAATTAAAAGTGTTCTTTTGTAAGGATATTCTACGCACAAAAAAACTAATTCTATGAAAGTGAATAAGCATAAATAAATAATACATATGGTGCGTGTATACCATAGTATATACCATTTTCACTTTTTTGCAATAATACTTATCTTTACTAAAAATGAAGTATCTACAAAAACCCCTTTTGAAAAACTTGATGTACAAAAAATTAGAAACTGAAATAGCTAATTGAAACTGAAATTTTTTAGAATTATATGCTTCACCTGTTAAGGTCAATGTTAAATTGTAGAGCATATATAGATAGCAATTTCTGTTAACTCCTTCAAAAGAGCTCTCAATATTGTCTTGGATGATTTACTTTTGCGTGAAGTCAACTTTTCTTTCATATTTGACTTTAAAATAGAGAAAATATTCTCTATTAAAAAAACCACTCTATATTTGTTGGCTTGGAGACTAAGATTTTTTATGGTTGCTTTGTAGGAATTGCACCACTATCCAAAATTAGCCAAGAGTTTTTGTATTCTGAGGTACTGTTCAAAAAGCACATTCAACTTCCATACTTACAAGAAATGTTTCACTGTTACGAGTAGAATTTGCAAAACGTTTTGAACGCATCACATTTTGTTATAATTAATGGCAGTAATAAGGGTTACGTTTCGACCACTGAAATAAGGAACAACTATACTAGATCTCTGCCCAAACTTTGCTCTTCCAAAGAGAGGTGGAAATTGAAGCCAGACTGACTCATCAATGAATATATATTTTTCAGGGCTTTTGGGTGCGTAATCACGATAGAATTAGCAACGTTCAGCTCTTTGTATAGATCATTTCTAGAGCATTTACTCTTTTTTTAGCTCACGTGTAGTCAAAATAAATATCTAACTTTTTATTTATTTTTCCTGAAACTAAAATAAACAAAGAACTTATTGAATAATTCACTATAAATACTTTAATGAGCTTGGAAACATTTATGGCTTGCACAGCTTAAAAGGTAGAGGTACCGTGGGGTGTTTTCATCGAAAAGGCATAATTGCTTTGCTTGTATCGAGCTATGAGGAAAGTAGGCCTGATGCCTGCGGGATCGAACCCAACACCTTGAGTTTTCGAAACGCAGTATCTAACGAACCTTACTCACGCCCCCGTAAAAATTTGTTCAAATTATCTTGCTAAACACAAAAATATATTTTTGAACGAAAATAGTTGTTAATTCTTTTCAAAGGAATTTTAAAAAAATGTGTAATTCAAAAACGAAATCAAAATGAAAAAAACAAATTCCAAATACAAACAGAAGCATTTGAAATAAAAATTAATAAAATCAAAATAAAAACTTAGAATAATATAAAATAAAAAAGACCAATTTAAAATGAAAAAGGACGAATTCAAAATGAAAAAAGGCGAATTTAAAATTGTTGACGAAATCTCATTTTAGTTTTCGACAAAATCTTGTCGCTATTTTGTGATTTCTCTTTGAAGAGAAGAATTTTGAAGAAATAGTCTCCACTTTACTTTTCAATGGAATTTTTATATTCAAAGCAAGCGATTTTCATTTCTTGGGAGGCGGCTCCTCAAATGGCTGGAAGAATGCTGGAAGTTCGTCCACAAAAATAAAGTATATAACAGTGGATGAAAAATTACAATTTTTTTTGCACACTCGTTAAACATTGAACGGCAAAAATACTTTATCATAATTATTATTTGTTCAAATTTATTTCATTTAAATGATGAAATTTATTTTAAATAAAGAAGCGCGCAATCCAACTAAAATGGTGGTTTCGTACCCACGGTTTACGTAAAATTTTGGCTGCGAAATGTCGTATTTGTGTACGAAATGCTTCAGCTGGGAAGCATCTTGTATCAGTGCAATGCAAAACAAGTGATGAGAATATCATTTTTTATCTACCCCTCTAAAATACTCACCTTATTAAAGCTTTGCAAGATAAGCCATCTAATTCACTTTCAAGGATTCTGAACCATTTGAGAAAGGTTGTTTGTGGCAAATAATTATTTGTGAGGGCAGATTCACTTCCAACCTTCTGGATAAAAGAAAAGGTACTGCAATCTGTTGTTAGATTTCTCAGTGTGAACGGTTTTTTCTCTTCCATCTCACTTCTGCTCCACTGACCCCCCATTGAAGCCTTTCAAATGTTATTTGGTTGAAGCAACTAAATTATGCCGCGTTAAAATTAAATGAAAGAAATAGTTATATAGTACTCTTTACGTACGAATGAAATGAACTGTTCTCGCTAACATGGCAAAAGATTTAGGTCATTCAAAATGTAAGTGCCTTGCACCCATTTAACACCTCATTTTCAATGATTGGATTCCAATAAAAAGCTGCATCGGTTGCTATAGCCGTGATAATTTCAAGCAGGATCTGTCACTACTTAAATCAACCAATCATCATTTTATGTTACAAGCACTACATAATTACCAGTATTATCATGAATATATTAATCAACCTCTCATCATCATTAAGTCAATCTCCCTACAATTCATTGATAAAATTGATATGTCAATGAGAGATCAGAGCAAAATGAGTCTCATCAACATCATCAATCTAAAACACCAATGTGATGATCATCATCATCATCATCATTAACTCATCATCATTATTAGCACAAAATCAAAGCTAAATAAATTTTATAGTGTATCCTTCATTCACTCACTTATCTTGCTTTCTGACTCTCTCTCCTTTTCTTATGAAGCCTAAAAAAACCTTTTCAGGATTTGTATCAGAACACTTGCATAGCATCTTTGCATCGTCATGCCTTCGAAGTGATCTCTCACAGAAAACGTGCCTTCGCATTTTTGACTCAAAAAAAGAGATCAAACTATTTCTAACTTTTTGGGAGGTGATAAAACTTCATTCTGAAAAAATTGGTCTAAAAGTTGTTATCAAGTAATCTTATTCACATATTCATTTCCTCAAGCTAAAACTTTTCTATAGGAAGGCAGCGAGATGTCCCAGATTTCCCAAATTATCTTGGCCTCACCAGAAGCTTAAACGGAATGCCGGAGCATATAGAACAAACTCCGCCTTTCATTTACTCCTTTTATAATTTCAAAAAAGTGGCTTGAAAAATGATAGCTCCAAATTTGCTTATCAATTTCTATTCCATTTTTATCTTTTTTTCATATTAGTCCTTTTGGAAAGAAAGTAAAAATTTGGTTCATAACTTTTTTAAAGCCAATTTTTTCCGCTTTGATCTAATTCAACATTAATTATTATACTTAATTTCATATTTAGATAACGTGAGTATGATTTTTATCGAAATTATCCGAAATAAACCTAAATAGAGTAGACCCTCGTTAACTCGGACCCTGATCTCGGATATCGGATAAGTCGGACCGTAACCAAAATACAAATGTTTGCCATCCTAGGCTCAATATAGCGGCCATTTTCTTTGACTTTCTTAATTTCGCTTTGGCTTACAAGCAGTCATTTTATTTGTTTTTTACTCAATAGATAGTTCGCGGTCATTCTAAATTTTGACGGTATTCCAAAGCTTCTTGTTGTTATATCAAGTTGTTGAAGTGTTCATCTCCATTTTTCTTCAATATTTTCTTGCAAAATGCCTTAAAGACGTACAGCCAACGCTTGAAAGCTTGTGACTCTATCAGTGACCAAGAAACTTGGACTTATTCGCAAATTAGAAGCTGAAGCTACTGTGAAAAGTCTTTGTGAAGAGCGTATGAGGTGAAGAAAGAAATGGTGGCAGACATTCGGAAAGCTAAAGATAAACTCCTAGCCTTTTCTTTAAAGTACAATGTGACTGAAGGTCGTGAAAATTTTTTCTCTTCGAAATAGAAAAAGGACGTGAGTTTCTAGGGATAGAAATTTAGAAGAAGCGGTAAGGGTCATGCGGTGTAAAAGTTCGTGGGATTGCTATTCAAGATGCTGCTCAAAAGTTAGCTAGACATATGCGAATTATTGATTTTGCTGATAGTGGTAGGTGGTTATACCGCTTCAGAAATAGGCATCGGCTTTGTGGTAAAGTGTTTCATGGGGAAGCAGGCAGTGACCTTCTGTTAAGTCGGACACCTTTCTCCCCCATGTAGTTCGACTTAACGAGGGTCTACTGTATTCTCAAAACTTTCAAAATCTTATTTTTCCAACCACACTAAAAATAATGCAATGTATTTAATTATTAAAAACAAAAATAAAAAAATGAAAAATAATAAAAAATCATTTTTCATTCTAAGCAGTTCAAAACATTAAAATACATGGTAAGATTTTCAAAAGTTTCGAGAAGGTTTTTTGTATTTTTCTTTTTTTTCTTGCTTCAAATATTTTGTTTACAATATAGTATTTGTCTATTTTCCTATTTTGAGAATCTGCTTCCTTCACATCACCCTATAAGCAAAGAGTAAAGAGGACAAAGTTAAGGCCTTCCAGGGAATTTTAAAAAATATATGCATTGTACATTCGAACAATTGGTAATTAATCAAAAGATATGCAACTTCGGAATAATTAACTAAATATCTATGGATTAATAAAGAACTCACTAACAATCTTCAAAAATATCAATCCTCTTGTGTGGATGTTTTTTTTTTAAAAACACACACTAAAAATGCAACATCATCATCACATCTTCATCATTATCATTATCATCATCATCACAAGATTTGCATCAACACAAGGAGTGAGAAAAGGAAGAGATTAAACAGTTCAATACTGAAATTGGAAAGCAGACGCTCACAACGGATTTTGTTGGAGAGCATTGAGGAGTCACTTTGACAGGGGTGATGAAATCGGTACCAGTGCTTCCATAATAATTGTTGAGGATGACACATTAATCAATCATTTTCCTATATAATTGCAGTGAAAAGGCTTTCATTTTCCAAGCTCTGTCTCATATTCATGCCTGTATTTTGTGTTTCCTTACTAAACCGTCAAAAACTTGAAAGATCTTGGCTTAAAGTTGCTATTCAATTAAACCAGTTTGGTCACGTTTTTTTGACATATATGGAACAATCTGACACACAATAGTATGGAAACAAAATTTTCAAAGATATAAACAATTATAAACATGAAAAGATTATGTTTTTTTCTTTATCATTTCAAAATCAAGGTAACAAAAATTTAAGATCTTCAGCGCATAAATCTTGGAAAGGCACTTCTGCAATCGCCTAACATAGGGTCGAATCTGGAAATAATATTTTGTTATAAAATTTTTCCCAACATACACACACACAAATCAATAAATACTATAATTTTTCTATTGCACACCTAAAATCTTTTCTAGCCCATTTTAGACATGTGGCTTCACTTTGAATAAGCGCAATCTAGAAAACCTTGCTCGCGCCTTACTTTTTATAAATAGTATTCAGATATGACCATAACATTTGAAATATTTTCATTATTTTTCATTCTTAATTTCATTTTAAATTTTCATTTCTATTATAAATAGTTTTATTGCTACAAATCCTGAAGTTTCCGAATATTACCTCCAGTATAACATGGACGACCCAAACTATCTCAAAAAGCAAGGTTCTATGATTATGAACCTATTCAAAGAATCAATTAAGTTTTCGAAGGAAACAGATTTGGTCGCTTTCCTAAAAATTATCAAGCAATATCAATTCAAAATGTTTGGCTATCGAAATGATTGGATACTTGTAAGCTTTCCTTCAACTCCTTTACCTCGGGTTAAACATTTTCAAAGTCCGTTTGGAATCAACCCGACCTAAAGTACCTAAGTACCGAACCAAACTGAACCACTAAGAAAGGTTTTAACAGGTTCTGAACCGGACCGTGAACAGTTCTACCTAGAGTACTCGAAGAGGCATTTTAGAGCCGTACAGATTGCTTAGCGCAAATTTAGACTGTTCGATTTTTGAGTAAATTATAATTATAAATACTTTTTCATTTATAATATATATTTAAATCTATCCTATATTTTTAATTCCTATTCTTACCTTTCCCTGGCTATATTTGTATCTTTATAATGACACGCGGGAGACCACATCCCTACGTGTCTGGCCAGATTATTATATTTACTTTAATATTGAAACCTTAAAAAAATAAACTTATAAGCAATATATCTCAATAAAATTTTGCACACATGTTAACGCATCGTTAATATCTACTCTGCGGAATTAAAAAAAAAATTATTCAAAAATTTCGTTTTTATAGGCTAATGAAATAAATATTCTCTTGAAAGCTCTTTAGGTTCGACAGGTGAGATAACCTCCTATAATTTTTATTCACTAATTAATTACACTTATACGGATTCATATATATTATTTGAAAGCTACAACACTGAGAAAAAAAGTTCACTTACTAATTAAATTAGAAAACGCTCTTGTCGAAATTTTCATTAATGAATTAGTAAGATTCAGTGGCGTAGCCAGAGGGGGGGGGGCAAGGGGGCAGTGCCCCCCCCCCCCCAAATACCTTTTCTGCCCCCCTAAATAATTTTATTTCCAATATGCTTGCCC
This sequence comes from Nectonema munidae, assembly GCA_030549495.1. NCBI lineage: Eukaryota > Metazoa > Nematomorpha > Nectonematoida > Nectonematidae > Nectonema > Nectonema munidae. The sequence goes on along the minus strand of JAUIRK010001043.1, from coordinate 842,094 downwards.
CCCTAAATTCCTTGCATGCCCCCCCCCCCCAACTTCCATTTTTGGCTACGCCACTGGTAAGATTTACCAGTTTAAAAGTGTAACCTATACTAGAAAAAAATTGTAGAATGTTAAGACTAATTATAATTATTATTAGTTATATAGTTTTGACTTCTGCTACATAAATTATTAAAAAAGTAAGTATATTTCTAAATAAACTTTAATGATAAAAAATAAACTAGAAAGTATACTTATAACAATAACTGCCCATTATACTTCTTAGTCAGCTTTGCTATTATTTATAGAGTTGAATAACACTTAAAAAAGACAAATTAGAATTGAAAAAAGACAATTTCAAACTAAAAAAGGACAATTTAGAAGTGAAAATGGTATATTTTCTTTCTTAAATGTTCTTCTATAGCTACTTTTTTGATTTTTCAAGTTGATTAAATAAACAATTCCGCTCAAAATATTTCTGCGGTGAAATGGACAAGGGAATACACATATTGGATTCAAAAAGATATAAAGCAAACAAAAAATGTCAAATTTCTTCTTTTAGACCAAAAGGCGGTTAGGGCAAATGTTCGTATGCTAACTTTTCGGTATTCGGTAAATTGCTCGAAATCAATTGCTCAAAAACAAAATGCTCGAAAGCAATTGCTTGAAAAATTTTTACTCGAACTATCAATTGCTCGAAGACCGTTTTCTTTATATATCAAGATCTCTTCATACTCAACTAGCATACGTTTATAAATGGTATATTATATCCTTAAAATGTATATATATTTGTATTTCTATGAAGAAAAGGAGTTTGATCAAACAACGAAACATATATTATATATACTTCAGGAGAAAAGTAAATGGAAAATTATTTCGATGATGATCCAAAAACTCCAAATAACTAGTCTTTGTAATTTTGTCTTAAGAAAAGTGTATCACGCTGAAAAGATGATAGGAGTAAAGCGATTCGCATATTGGAGACATACTTACTGGAGATGATGTTACAACAAATCTGATGAAAGACTTTTTAAAACTTTTGGAGTTAGTTTAATTAAGGTTAAAAATTAATGTTGACATATTCACCTGTTTTTGGAATATCCTTTTGAAATGAGTAGTGAGATTCAGACATTTAAAGTGCAGCATATGAGGACTCATTATAGTATGAAAATTGAAATCCTTATTTAAATGAAACAATCCTGAAAACTGTGCTGAGAAGAAGAAGAAGAAGAATTAAAAATATAAAGAGACAATGTATGAGAATATTCCTGTTTAAAAACAGTGAAATGATATTCGCTTATTCTTCGAAAGATAAAAGTACTTGTCAATGATGAAAGAATTGTGTTCACTCAAAAAAGTATATTGGAAGAATCCCATACAATATTTAAATGTGCATGAAATGAAGCAATATGCAAACATAACAAAGTATTATATTCAGTGCCCGCGCTAAAGCTAAATTTCAAGGGGGACTGAAATGGGGCAAAGAAACACATTTGCAAAAAATTTATTTCCTATATTACTTTATATCCTATATTACTTTGCTGAAAAGCATGAAGTACTTCTGTATAAAAACCTATAGAAATCTCATATTATACATACACATACACCAGCATTTATATAAGATTATTGTGTACAATTTTTGCTTATTTATTTTTCCTTTAAAAAGTGCATGGGGCAAAACCAAAAATTTTAGGGGAAAAAAGATTAATACAGGGGGGGGGGGGGGGGCCCCACGTGCCCCAAAATTATATAGATAGCGCGGGCACTGATTATATTGTTGATCTTGAGTTGTGAAAACTTGTAGTCATCATTTCTCGGAAGAGCGATGTTATAATGTTTTGAAGATCCAAGATGACTGCTGTCAATTAAAAGTTTTAGTTTGGTGCCATAACCTATTAAATATTTTACTCTAAATAAAAATCAAATATTTTAATCCTTTAAAAGCAAATATGAACAATTGGTCCATCTCAGAATCATCTGCATCGCGCAGTTGAACAAGTTTAGACCGTAAGACGTCTAGAACTCTTCAATTTCAACTGAATTCCAGACTCGTGTGCGAGCATTCAATATTCTGTTAACAACTTTATAAAGCAGAATCCTTTGACTCGAAAGCTTCAACTGCCACCGGTTTGTTATACTTGAATGATAAAATATGTAGCTTGTAGTACTTTAGATCTTACGTCTTCTGCCCATTTGTAATTGCGTTTGGTAGAGGACTCAAAGAATGATTCTTTGAGCGCCTTTTGCGACATACCTAGATCTACAGTTCTTCAAAAGACAACCCTTCGCCATCTATGTGGATGTCGTGAATCAGGTCAAAATAATTTTCCTCTACAGAAGATACAGTGCTCTCTAAAATCAGCGCTTAGCACGGGGTTCAGCACCGATTCCAACAGATTCTACTTCTGATTGCTTTTAAAAGATCCTTTAATATGGTGTACTGAATGTAATTTTTGTGACAGAGCTTGTAGCCTGCGACTCATCGCTTAAAAGATATCCATGAAGTCCATCATTGCGAAGAATACTTGCCCTTCTACACGAACATTACAAAAATTGGGAGCTCTGCTTTGACTACACCCATTTGCATAATTCTTCAAAAAACAGTGTCCGCCATTCATCTTATCTCTGAAACAAAAGGAAAGAAATTATTAGTTGTACAGCAGTTATTAGACATATAGTTTCATATACAACGCTTGCATTTATCATATTTCTATTTTGAAAATGTTCAAAATAATGTCTTTTAAATCTTTTCTTTCATATACTTTTCAATAAAAATTCTCTTTTATCTCCTCTCTTTCTTTTTTAAAATTAATTCTTCCTTCTGCGTCAATTGAAGTTTTTGAGCGTTTTCATTAAAAATTTTTAAGTCGTTTAATGCAGCTTTCAAAGATAAATCAAGAGAAATATCATTTACAAATTAAGTTTAAAATGATAGCTAAGACAAATATTTGAATAGAATATTTCAAGCAAATTCTGTGTAAAAATTTTATTATTTCAAAGTATACTATGCAAAATATAGAATATGGATAAGAAAGATAAAAGGTTAATTTACGTTCATAAAAATCAAAATTTACTTTTAAATGATTTTTGCAATATTTGCTTTCTAATTTGTTTAAAATAAAATACACTTACACATCTTTAAAAAACTACTTAACACCTGGCTAAGAAATTGAATTCTTGAAAATCGGAATCTAATCTATAGTAATATTTATCAAATCAATCAGATTTAAAAGCTTACAAAACATACTTTATTCTTTTTTTTCTGATGCTCAGAATTTGCGAAATTCTTGTAAATTATTATAAAAGAAAAAAAGAAGACATTTATTTACAAATCCGGTACCCACATAAAGCACACCAAAGAAAGATTTAAAAAGATTTGAACAAACGGTGAAAATATATAAACGAAGTAAAAGTGAAAAATAAAGCCATCCAATTTGTACGATGTTTACAAGACCCTTTAGAGACCGCTTGGTATACACCCAGATTGAGAGTAGATATGGTAAGAATGAATATGAGATATATATATATATATATGAAGATTAGCAGAAAGAAATGTAACCCAATTGAAATTTAGTGAACTCTTTTTCTGGCAAGAATAACAGTTTTTTATTAATTAATTAAGTTGTTTTGTGGCGTTCGCACCCATCCTTTCGGATATCGTGGCCGGCCCGGAATGCTGAGTCCAAGTCTAACTGGACTTTCCATCCCACTAAATACCTACCGGCCCTTGTTACAAAAGAATAGCTATAGGATACAATCCTAACGCGAACGCTCCCAATTTGGGAAACAAACCTATTGTCTAGTGATAGCTTGATTACTAACCACGTAGAATCGCATCGCTAGAGAACTACCTAACTGTAAAAACCTTTGAATTCTTCAGAGGAAGAAAACCAGGGTAAAAAACCGGCACAGTTTTTTTATGTTGTAAAAAAAAATTTTATGGCAGGAAAGAAAATGGAGTTTTATATATATTTTTTAATGTGATAAATATAAGGTAAAAAAAATTGAGTAGGAAAACACATCTTGTTCCAAAAAAACAACATTTATAAATAATCGTTGGTTTATATTTGTATACTTTAAAAATAGGTAATCTCATAAGATGTGAATTCCTTAGCTTAGGGAATAGGAATGTAAACTTTGTGATCAAGTCTAAGAGTTTCGTAAAATACCTAGGGTAACATACTATGAATATATTTGTAAAGAAATAAGCCAATAGATTTATAGTAGATTTCAGGTGATTTTACTAACTGATTGTCATAAAATATCTGATTAGTATGACAAGCATTATGCTTACTAAAATGATACGTAATGCTTTTTCTTGTAAAAATACCAGACTAGAAGTGTGAGAATGCCTCCAATTGATGACACTATAGATTATATGTGGTAGCCAAAGAGTTTTATGCATAAGAATGTTTATTTTAATAGGTAAAATTATTCTTGTCTTTTTTTGCGTAACTATTACACTTGATACCTTACTACTTAAATTTCATATGTGATCATTCCATGTCACAAAAATTGAGATGTCGTCAGCAAATAAAAATACATCAATATTTGTGTGTGCGTTAAATATTCCATTTATAAATATTGAAAAGAGTAACGGACGAAAGATTGATCCTTCTTTGTGGTAAACCTGATGTCACTGATGACTCAGTTGATCTAAAATTATTTATGAATATTAATTGGGATCTATTTTGAAAATAGTAAAAAAAAATTCAAAGTTTTTGTGACAAATCCACATTTTGAGTTTTTGTAATATAATTTGATGGTAGACGGAATCAAATCGATAGAACATTTTTCTTACTCTCGAGATTAATAATGATTTTATTAAAATAAAGAAAATGCAACAATTCAGTAGAATATCCTTTCCTGAAACCAAATTGAAAGCTGTTTAGAAAATTTGTAGAATCTAAATATAGTTAGTAATCTGAGCGTTTAGAATTTTTCAAATTACTTTTCAAACTGAGCAAAGTATTGATATGGGGCGGTAGCTTTTTACTTCTCATCTACTTCCTTTTTAGAGTTGCGTTGTATTCAGCTGCATCGCTTCTTTTCATATCATTTGTAGCATTGAGTAGATCTTTCATTGAAATTTGGTGAAATTTAAATTTCGATTATCTTCCCAATTGTATATCTCATTAATTGAATCACTCCTAGATTTTAGAGAGAAGTAAAGTACTTGTTGAAAGTATTTGCAACTTGTGTAAATATTTAATAATAAATATATTAAACAACCTTGTGAAAAAACATTTTAAATATAAACCTTTGGTTAAATAAATAACAACCATGTGAAAATTCCTATACATTTACGGATTACAGCAAGATGTCTTGATTTGAATTCTATCCTCCTTTGTGAAAGAGAATTGTAGCTTATTAGATTGAGAATCCTTGGAAAACACTTAAAAATCAAGAGCATAAATTAGATGACGAAATGATTTCATGATCTCAAAGTACATCATTCCGATTTGAAAAGAGATTGTCTCAGTCATTTCAAGCATCACTTTCTTATATGTTCTCATGTCGTGACAACGTTTCAATTGCTTTCCACATTTTCTCGAAATTATTCATTTCAATTTCAAATTAACTTAAAACTTAACCCTGAAAATAAGTCCATAAATACTCAGTTTATTCCCGTCAATTTTCATACATTATTTAATAGGTATAATTTAAGGATATTGATTTTCTAGCATCTCCTCTGACCTACTACACCTTGATTTCATGCTAATCAACTTACTTGCAAGGCTAATCATCTTCTTTATTCTGACCTATTTCATCGGATGATGTGATTCGCTTATCCTTTATTTAGGTGTTTAAGAGCCGTGTTCTATTGAATGAGACACACAAAATTGATTGAGTGTTTGAGATTTTGTAGAATCGAAAGGTGTTTCAAGTTTTGACTACGGGCCTGACCCATGCACTGAAAAACTTAAAACTCCAAAACAGCGGTAAGTTTGTCTGCGTTTCGCGCACCAGAGAAATGATTTTATACGTATACTCAAGGGTACCACATTGAATTTTAAACCAATATTTTGCCGAAAAGCTGCCTTAAGGTATGGGTTTTTACTTAATTCCTGTCTTTAACACAAGCCAAGGCAACTTTTTAATTAAGGGTGCAACATAAAAGTCGAGAAAGGCAAAAATATAAAGAATTTTAAAGTTTTGCTATAAGGCGGATGCAAAACTTTATTTTACTTTAAAAACATAACAAAACTTTATTAAATTATACTTAAATCTTTCAAAATATTAATGACTGAAACTCCTTTAAAATATCTCCTTCTCTTCTGAAAAAAGTTGTGCTTCTATGCGACACCATAAGTTTTCTAGTGTCAACATCTCAGCCTTTTTTCATCTAGCATCTGTTTCAAATTTCCTATTACGTTTTTGGGTTAATGATGTTTATAACCAACAACAAGTACGTCAAATTGATTTCCTCAAATCCCTGAGTTCGTTGCATTCTTCGCCTTACTGGCCTCAGACCCGACACTAATCTAGGTATGAAGTTTTGAAAGTCCCTTATCATAAGAAAGTATTAAAAAATTATAAGTATTTTTATTATTCTGCCTTGCTTTCAGTTTGAGAAACTATACACTAAATGCTTATTGTATAAGACAAGTTGTTAAAACATAAAAATAGAGCCCCCGTATTTCATCATTTGTTTTTGAGTATGATGTCGATATTTTCAAGTTAAAAAATTGGATAAGGACATAATCAAAGTCAAAATATTTAAAAACCACGTATTATAAAATTAATTTTTGTTGAAAGCTATTCGTGTGTTATAATCAAATTTTTGAGTTTTTTTTGAGTGATTAAATTGGTTTGAAGAATGCATACATAAACCTTTGTTGAATAATAAGGCATTTAGGAAGTAAAAAATAGAGCTACGACTTTTTAATAAAATATCCATACCAATAAATTAGATTTAAATTTTATGTTCAATAGCTGAAAAAATATTTAGGAACGACTAATTATCATCGGTATTCTGTGTAAGGGTGTTGTGCTAAGATTAGTGTAAATTGACGAAATGATTGTGATTTATGTGAATATCTTCTCAAATATTTTGGGATTCCATTTCTTTTGAAGAATTTAGGGATCACTACAGCACCCTCTAGCCACTCCCTGACCAAGGGTCTGAATATTATGATGATCAATTAAATCGAAAAAGCTGGTTATAAATGTAAAAAAAAAATTTTTTTTGAAAAAATGTAATATTTTTTAATTACAACAATTTTAGTTAATAAACAAAAAAAATTGTCAGAATTTAACAAGTAGTTTGATGAATGATTTTCACTATCTTTAGCATTCTTGTCGTATTTGGTGCTGTTTTAAGATGTTTTGGGTTATTAAAACGGAAGCAATTTTTCCTATACTCTTACTTGATATTGCATTAAAAGTTTACTCTCGAATTTTGTATATAAATAAATTTCGTATGATGAGTTATTTCAAAATCATGGTGTTTTGAATAAACATTTACTACGACAACGAAGCCTTGCCCAAATAAAAAGATTAAATGAATAAAAGCTCTACCGAAACTTTTTAAATATCTAATAATGAGAAATTTTTGTCTTTGATGTCATTCAAGTAAATAAGGTATTTCATTGGTTCAAAGTTATCCAGTAAACTGAGTGTAAAAGTCGTTGTAAGGATTCTGCAAGATTATCCTCCACCCTATAACTAAAATATAACATGGGGCAAAATTAGAAAGAGTTCACATTGATTAATTGCTCATAACTTATTTGCAGTATCTTAAAGACGCCTTTATCTTCTCCCTCGAACAAGTTCTAGGAGATATGGTGACGGATGGAGTGAAGGAAGTGTTCACAAAGTACATTCTTTTCATCATTGAAGCCCTTCAATCCGTTTGACGAAAGAGTCAAGAACAGAAAGAGGATGAATGAAAAGATCACCACTTCTTCAACTTTGCGGAGGAATCCTTTTCATTCCGCCATCAACAAATGATCAGTATCTTGGAATAAATTTCATTTAACTGCTTCCTTCTTTTCCAATTCTGATATTCGATTTTGCGGAGAGAGCGTATTTAGTGCTTAGATTGCTATAAAAGTTGGCACATCTGGCTGAGTCGATGAGCGCGCTTCAACGATCTAATTAACCCATTTACGGCCAATGCTCCCATTTTGGAACATAAGTAATTTCATCTTCGTCTCCTTTTTTCAATGACTTTGAATATAATTCGTCTGCGTTTTTTTAGATATTGTCTGCTTTGCTTGGCCTTATATGGGTTAATGCCGAAATTTGAGAAAACGAATGTGACCTAATGGTTTGTATAAGTGCCAAATTTTTTATTTTCGTAATTTTAGTTAAAATGCATTAAATTGATGTCAATGAAGATGAAAATAATACTAATATTAATTAAAAACGATAACTAAATAAGTTATGGACATTTTTTCAAAAAGTCCCAAATGGTGATCGTAAGGGGGTATAAAAGGCTTTGTTCATTTTATTCATTCAATTAAAAACATGTTGTACAATCATACCAAGTGACGTGCAAAAGGGTAATTATAAAATGTTTCTTTCTTTAAAAAGAAGCAAAATTGATGATTTTGTCTCGCTATTACAAATCATTTATTGATTCCATTCAGGAAAACAGTCTACATGGAGTCCAACATCACATCTTCTACATTGTTTTTTAACATTCACTTTACAGACAGCACATTTTCTCTGTTTCCCCATCTCAGTTCGTTCCAAATCCTGTGTTGCTTTTTCTGATATCTTCTGCAACACGCTTTTTTGCTTGCTTGCTTAGTGATCGTTGAGCAGATTTCTTTGGATCAAAGAGTGATCAGATGATCATGTAGTCTTCGAAATTCTAATAAAGAAATTTTATCATTCGCCATACAATACAAGATGTGCGCATTTACAACAGTCATGTCAATAATATATGAGAAAATAGGAAAGTACCATTTTCCCCCTTATCTTTATCCTATGCTTACTGATCATGCAGTCCATTTTATCAAATCTACCCATATTGATGTTGTATTCAGCAATGCATTTTGGCTGTTCCATAGTAACTTGCATTTTTTTATGTTTGCTCCTTCTTTTCACCTTTTGAGTTGGCTTGATCATTGATAGTTTCATTATCTTTCCACACAGTTGCAAAATTTTCATTATTTTTGTCGAACATAAAATCATCAAATTTTCTCTCTTGCTTCTTCGATGATTCAATAGTTTGTAGAGCGCATTTATTAGTTCTATTGATCCGAACAGTTCTTGAAGCAGAGATATTTTTCTCTGTCAATATCTTCATGAGTTGGAAACTTGTGAAATAATTTATCGAAATAAAAAATGTGACCACTCGGTGAGGTAACTTTTGAAATATTGTTCAAAACGACTGAAGCTCCTAGTCCATTTACTTCTGAATGCTGTTCTTGTTTTCCTTCATAAAGGTCAAAGTTAAAAAAAGTAGCCTGTGGAAGAACAGTAGATTGCCCAGTTTTTATAACCAAAGCGAATGGGCTTTCCTCTTATGAACTGTTTCATAAAGTGGCGACCATAATACTGAATCATTTGTTCATTTATACTAAGCTTTTTAGAAAATATTCCAAATTTTAGAAACTTCTCATTGAAGAGCCTTATGATAGGAGCAATTTTGAATGATCTTGAGGTTTCTTCGCTCACTAAAGAAGAGTTGTCGTTGAAATGAAGGTATCTCTTTATTTCAAGGTATCTATTTTTGCTGAAACATTTTCTAACAAATCTGTCATCTATGTCTTCGTCTTCACACCAATACAATTTTTCTTGAGGCAAGCTTCTGTAGCCAGTGTATAATAAGAATCCTATTAGTTTTCGCAGACAATCTTCAGAAAAGAGAAAATCAAGCCGATTTTTTGACGAGCATAAATCAAACTTTGCTGTACAATGTGTGTTCTGATATCTTGATCAAATAATGCTTCAAACACTTTAACTGGAGTTTTTGTCTTGAAAAACATATTTTATTTCACGAACTCTTTCATTTATTTTAGGTTTCATCTTCCCCGTCAACCTAAAATTCTACACTGTCTCTTTATCCAAGTGGAAACAATTTTTCTTTTTTTTTATCTGAAGCATATTAGTTGATGTTTGCAGAGTTTCTTCGCTTATCTCATCAGTTCTATGATAATGTATTTCAATATGACCCGGTGCTTCAGCAACACTCTCCTCAATCAGATTATCTTCATCAAAATCTTCTTCATCCGAAATAATGTCAACCTTATCGGGAGGTAATGCTACAATATCAATAGGATCTTTTTCATATTGAAATTCTTCGTGAAAACTAGGATCATACGTTTGCTTTTGTCTTATTTCTCACCTTCACTTATAAACTATAAATTATATATTTTTAATCAGATCATGTACGCGCTTATATTTTTTTATTTTCACATAAATTAACGATGTATAAGTGGCTATTAAACAAGAGAAAAACATCGCTGCTGATTTGATTGATGCTGGTACCATGGCAACTGGTGCAACATGTTCTAAAACAGAAACAAAAGAAAATAAGCTTTGTAATGTGAAAAAGAGAAAGTACGACGAAACTTATTTACAATTTAGATTTACATTTATTCAAATAAATAATGAACAGCGCCCAATGTGTGTGGTTTGCATTGAGCACTTAGCAAGAGAAAGCATGAAGCCTGCAAAATTGAAAAGGAATTTTGAAACTAAACATCCTTATTGTGTCAACGAACCCGTGGAGTATTTTGAAAGATTCTTGCAATCTACAAGAAAACAACAATCAAATATCGAAGCACATTCTGTAAACAAATTTAAAATATTTGCGGGCATCGTATGAAGCATCATACGAAGCATCATATTTGATAGCAAAGGCTAAAATGATCTTGCTTTTCCAATAGCCATCAGAATGACGGAAATTCTTATTGGATAAAAATATGCAAACGAATTAAAAAAAATTCTATAGCTGACACCAGAGTAAATTTGCAATTCAATTGGATGAAACAACGGATATCACAAACATGGCACACTTATTAGTGTATGTAAGATATTGCTACCACAACGATTTTCATGAAGATTTACTTTTTTGCAAGCCGCTAGAAGCACACGCTACAAAATGGGCTGACTGTGTTGGAGTTTGCACAGATGGTGCAGCCGCAATGACAGGAAAGAAAGTTGGTTTCCACAGTAAGGTCAAATCCGTTTGTAAAAAAAGAAGTAACCTTGACTCATTACATGATTAATCAGGAGGTGCTAGCAACAAAACAAATTAGCGAAGAATTGTGTGAAGTGCTACAAGTTTCAGTAAAATAATCAATTAGATTAAACGATGTGCTCTTAATACTCGACTTTTTACGAATTTTTGCAAAGAAATGGGCTCAGAATTGGAATCTTTGCTGCTTCACACAGATATTAGATGGCTTTCAAGAGGTCGAGCTTTAACAAGGCTAGCGACTTTAAAAAATGAAGTCATGTTATTTTAATCAAGTAATGACTCTGACTTGGTAAAATACTTTCACAATGAAGACTGGGTTTCCAAACTTTGTTATTTATCAGACATTCTTGAGAAGCTTTGAACTCAACATATCAATGCAACTTCGAAAATTCAAGGTTTTATTAAAAAAATTAATGGCTCGTTGATTAATGTAAAAAAACACATACGAAATGTTTCCATGTTTGGAAGAGTTCATGACTGAAAACAAACTAAGTGTTGAAAAGGTTAAATCAGTCATAATCGGTGATTTAGTAAGTTGAAAATTTCAAAAAGTATTTTCTCAAAGAATCAGACATGAACCAATTTGCTTGGGTTCAAAATCCATTTGATGTTGAGATGGAAAAAGTGAGTAATCTTACAGTAAACGCACAGGAAGAATTGGCACAACTTTCTTTTGATTCTTCTTCAAAAATCACCTTTGCAAAAAATGAGTCTCATATCGTTTTGGTCTGGTCTTGGTTTAGAATATTCTAATAATCTCAGCTTGCAATAAACACGCTTCTACCTTTTGCATCAACTTATTTACGCGAAAGTGCTTTTTCGGCATTAACTAATCTAAAAACAAAACATCGAGCAAATTTGAAAAGTATCGAAACCATATTAAGACCAGCTTTGACAAAGTTAGAGCCTAGATTTGATCTTTCATGCAAAAAAGTGCAAGCGCATCAATCTAATTAATTTAAATGAAATGATATAATCTTAAAATGATATATCAATTTAGCTGCTATTATCTTTTACAAGTCCTCATTTTTTCTAACATATGCTTATTTTAATCGTTCAGTTTTTGTGAATTCTTTAAAAGTAAACTTTTTTTATTTCATGCTTAGCTAATGCTGATTTTTTAAAGCAATGCTGCATTAACTAATTTTTTATTTATAAAATATTTTGCTGGGTCGCAAAAAAAAGAATTTTCAAAAGGGGGTCGCGGAGAAAAAAGTTTGAAGAGCACTGATCTACACAAGACAATATTTTGTTTTTACTGCGAACATACATGAGAGTGCATACAATGTACTTAGAATTGGGCGACTGATTTTTTGTCGCAAGAGTATCCAGTGAGGCAAATATAAATACCTTTTTACCTTCTTAGGATGCAACAGCATAACTTTGAAATATATATCCGTGAAAACGTCACCTTTACTCTATATACTTTAATACAATTGGAGGCATTCGCTCACGCATCAATTATTATTATAATTAAACAATTATTTGCTGATCATATTCATGCACCTAACGCATTTCCTTTACTCTTTGTTGCTTAGGGCTGATCAATAATTCGCCAAAGTGGAATTCTACAATCACTAATCTTTGACATTGTCATATCTAGAGGAACTTGAAGGCGCTTTACAAGCACAGACCTCACAAGAGCAGGTGAGAGCTTGAGTAAAAAATCAAACATGACGTTTCTTTACTGGTGTTTGCGCTAAGCTTTTTCGATGATTGACAGGATAAAAATTGACCTTATACTATCGGATATTATTGAGTACATGAGTATATGCGTACAACAAGTTCAAGACATTTCGTACGTAAATTGGCCATTTTGTACCGAAAAGTCCAAAAATTAAGTACGAAACATCTAAAATTAGGTATAAAATGTCTTTGGTACGAAATACTTCGTGTACAAAATGTCCTCATCGTTTCTGTATAAAAAAACTGTTAATATGTTCCTTTCAAGTTTATTAAAGCTGCACACAAACAGCCTCGAATTTAGAGTGTTAGTTACAATCATGCAAGTGAAATTTAGGAACGGCATTAAACCTGCTTTTATGATTTTTTACGCTTTGATCCTCAAATCGATATAAAAAGAGATGCATATCACTGATGTGATCACTGAGAAAAGACAGCCAATGTCTATGGAAGATCTTTGGATTTTTTCTTCCATTCTTAGTGGAGGTACTGCTTCTTAGATACTGCGAATGGTGTATCAAAGGGTAGGGGAGCCTAAATGGCGATCTGCACTCAGCGCCCCAATTTATTATTACTATTTATAAATTGTTTGGTTAGATGCTGGGTTTCGATAACTCAAGGTCTTGGGTTCGATCCTGCATCAAGCCTACTTTCCTCATAGTTGGATACAAGCGGCGCAATTGTACCTTCTCGATGAAAGCACCCCACAGCACCTTTACCTTTATAAATGTAATACAAATAGTATGGACTTTAATAATTTAATGATGGTTGCTACCGTTTTTCTTGTAATTTTGTATGCCGGTATTATTATATTTTAGTTTCAGGCATTTCAAGGTGTTATCCAGCTTTTAAAAAGTGATCAAATAAACATCTTTCCCCCGAGTCACTTATGATGATAGGTAAGCTATTATATAAAGCAACTGTGTTTTCTCAAAGTGTCTTAAAAGTTAAGACATTTTGAAGAATTTAGCATACTCTTTAAGGTTGAAACACAACAACCTACAAACTAATAAAAGGCTTTGAATAGAAAAAACAAGAAAAATACTAAAATTTTTGACCAACAATATTTAAACACTTGTAATCTGTATTTCATCTTGTAAATAACAATCTCAGAGGAAGAGGGAGTTTAAAAATGGCGATACCAATTTTTAAAATGTTAATCCCTTCTGAGGACTCAAGTTAGTAACATTACTTATTGCTGTACTAAATATAACTAGAGAGTAGTTAGAGGCTTAACTTGGAAGGGCGCTAACTTAATTCTTAAGCAATGCGCTACATTGCATACAATTCCCTAATTTTTTAGTAAATATATAAAAACTTGCTAGTGTTCATTAGGAGTATATGTTGTCATGCTCTGCACATTGTATTATCTAGTTGTATGAAAAAAATATTATTTCTTTTTCAAAACAAACATAAGGAAATTGCAACACAAACCAAAAGTCCTTTTTAAAATTAAAAAGAGAACATTTAACCCATTTAGTAACAGTGTTGCCAAAGGGAAGGAAGACAACTTCAGTAATCTGCATTTAATTCTGTTTAAAATAAGGGTTCGTCTGATTTTCCTTTGGAAACATTGGAACTAAATGGGTTAATGGATCATGGATGTGTTTGTTTTGTTCATAAACAATCCTTTCCAATAGGGAATCAAGAAGACAGTGTGCTATACGCGTATCAGGGGCAGTTTTGAGCATGTTTCTGTTCTTAGTCTTCAATTGAGTTAAACAGAACATCTCAATTCACACAAGTAGGTTGCTGTAAAAGATCACAGAAATAAAGTAGGCTTTTTACTTATTAGCCAAAGTTCTTCTCTCTTCAGAACCTAAAATGAAAACAAATTTTATCTCGAAATCACTGTCTAAAGGAACAACTAAGAACCTCAATTATTAGTCCACGACTTTAGATCGCTTTTTTATGCAAAGACTTTTCTTATCTGGTTTAAATTTCTCCTCAGGGAAACATTCATTAAAGATTTAAGATAGGAAAGTGAGTTGTGAAGGAATTTCGAAATTTATTTCTCTAAAATGGCTTTGTCGACAGCGTTTTCAGCGTTGATGATTCGTGGGTGCTGCGCAATATTCAAAGTTGTTTATATTCTGCACTTTGCTCAAACGTGTACCTTTTTTGTTTCCTTTCTCGTTTGTCGTGACCCATTATATTTATTCCGCGACCAATTGAAAGATCGGCACCAACTGATTGCAAACCCTGTGATAGATTACGTGAAACGAGCTTCACTAGTTAAAAAACTAAATTACTTATTTTACTTACTATTGTCCGAGAGCAAATCGTTTCCATTTTTTAAATGATTTTTAAGACATTTTTGTTCGTGCAAAGCAGTCAATTTTGACTAATCCCTATTGAATTCCATTGGAAATTCCAGTTCGTCTGCGTTCCTCTACAGCAGGGGTCACCGAACTATGTGCCGTGCGCCAAATCCAGTCCTTGAAAAAATTTTATCCGGCTCAAAAACGAACTTTTGATATTGATAGGTGTCAAAAAATAAGTATTTTTGTTATATATTGGGTTTATTTTCAATTTTTATGTATCCTGGGTGTACCAACGTTGTAACATCCATAGGGAAAACATCAAAACGTTTACTTCATTTTGTTTTAAGTAGTAAGTATTTTAAGTTTCTCACTTTAGAGAAAGATTGAATCTAAAAAACGAGTTGCAGAAATCATCATAATATCTGATTTCTACAAAAAGAATTAGATCAAGAAAAATTTCCAAGCAATTGTCAATGCCCCTTTAAATCCACCAGTGTAGTGCTTTTTAACTTTTCAATATTCCGTCCCGCGTTTTTTAAATAATAACAATAAATTATTCCTTAATTCTTCTTAGTATTAGGATATGAGCTGATTTATTGCTTTTAAATACATAGTAATAATAAATGAATATTGATATAGCAAAATTGATGATAGGAACTTTTAAAAAGTATTATCAAACTGTTATGAAAATAAACACTTTGATAAATCAACTTTCATTTCCTTAAGAACAATTAGATCCAAAGGGTGACAAAAGTCTTGTTTCAAAACTAGATACCTCAAATTGAAGCAATCAATGCCAAATATGAGATGCGATAAAAAAAACCCTATTTTCTTCTATTTTTTGATAGAAGGCGCACACATGGTCAGTATTATGCTCTTCTTTTATACTCGTCGCTTGATTAGGGTGTTCATCATCTGTACCATTGAATAAGAGAAACTTTTTAATGTTAGAAAGCAGAATTGCAATTTTTTGGAGTTGAATTATAAGTACCATAGATGATATGTAAGGGGGCGTGAGTAAGGTTGGTTAGATACTGAGTTTCGATAACTCAAGTTCTTGGTTTCGATCCCGCATCAAGCCTACTTTCCTCATAGATCGATAGAGACATCGCAATTCTGCCTTCTAGATAAAAAAATACCACACGTTGCAAAAACAAAAACAAATAGCAAAAACTTACAATAATATAATCTTAGAAATAGCAAAAACGGTTCAAAAAGACGCCTGAACAAAAAACTGAATTAAGATAAATATCGAAACTCTGAACGATTTCAATTTTATTACGATATTTTCTTATAGAATATTATTTTAGTCTAGGATTTTATTTGAACTAAACAAATTAAAACTTCTGAATACGCACTAGAGTCCTTCGCGAGCAAATTACATACACACATCTTCCCATATCTGGCGTAATGGCCAGCCCACAAAACTGAAAAAGCTTTTGAAAGAAAATTTTTTTAACCCGTTATCGACCAGGATAATAATCAGACGATATCTAATGTAAAGCAGAAGATTTGTTTTAAAGAGCATTTATAAAAGCAGACGATTCATATTTTTTAAAGTCGACATATGTCGACTGTGGTCGATAACCGGTTAAATAATAAAGTTTTGGTTGTATAAAAAATTGTGTGTATATTTAATTATAAAGAACATCACAAAGAAGTTAACTTTGAATGATAAAAATTTTCTAGTAGAAAATTTACCTAAGCACATATACCACCAAAATTTCAAAATGATAAAAGATATATATTAATTATTTCACAAAAAATTCAAAGATTATTATAAATGAAATAAAGAGTTACTGGTTTTCGTTTTTTGTAAAAGCGGATTAGATCTGAAGAAGACGAGCGTAGTCCAAAATTTATAGTAAAAGAATTTTTTTTAAAAAAGTTTTAATGTTTTCTACTTATTGGCCTCCTTAATCTTTTATTCATGACATCTCAGAAACATTCTCTTTACAATCATATATTTGGTTACAAAATACGACATTTCTAATCAAGGATAATTCATTTTAAGCCATTTTTTATTAAAAAAAACAAAACAAAATAGAAAACAAGTAAAGATACTTTAGTCTGAAAGTTTAAAATGTCTGGGATGTATTGTCCCCTTGGTAGGGTAAGAGTAACTTCTAATATTCACCCTCAAAAAGGTAGGGTTGATGAGTAAACACGGATTTTGTATCTCAAAACATTGGGTCGGATAAACTATTTTTGTGTTTACCTCAGTTTCTCTGTAAAGCAGTGCTTTAAAGGAATTATCGACCCCATGTAATCATGAGCCGTGGGTGGGCCGATTTGCCCTGTCATGAGTAACATAATTCTTTGCTCTCGCACCTCTTGGTCATTTGAGAGACCCGCTACTGAAAGCACACCCACTTTAACCAGCACCGATTCTAAACAATGCTCATCAAATTTGAGAATTCAGGATACCCTTTTCTCCTGCATAACGTAAAAAGATTTAATGTATCTTCAAGGAGTTGCGTACACAAATCACATTTGTTGACATGAAAAAAGTGTATGAGTTAGTAAGATCCGATATTTCAGGAAGGGTGTTTTATTTGTAAGCAATAAATATGCATAAACAGATCAAAAATAATATAAACGCGATTATTAACAACATATCACAAGAAGATCGTTAGGTTATTCACATAAAAAAATTTCTCTCCTAAAAATAGGCTGGACAGGTCTGAAGTTGGCTCCGATTTCATGTGTGCACCCATCCTCTTCTTTGCAGCCAATCAAACCTTCAAATACCTGAAACAAGAAAAAAGCTTTCGTTTATGTTATCTTTTCAAATTTGAAGAAGAAATGAATGGAGTGATTGAAATGTTTAATGAAACGTTTATTCGTTGAAATAAAGTAGATCACTCTGCTATCTACTTACCATTTTGATATGTAACTTAAATACAGCTGAACTAAGCATATCACGCCATGTTCAAATTCTCTTTCAAGTTTATTATATAGAATGCTTAGAGAACAATGCAGAGTTGAACTTAGCGAATTATTTCGGGTGTTATATGTGAAAGTTGGTGCTAATTTTAGTCTAAAATTTACCACTGGCACCCACATGGTAGTGTGGCTTTTTCTCCTTTCAATTGATTGTCTTGATTTTTAACTTCTTAGAATGCACCCAATGCAAATCCTTATTAGCACAATTAATTGATTTTTTATTGATACTTAATGAACATTATTATTATCTGCCGCAAAGCAAACAAAAGAACGTTCTTCATCGCCCACATCTTATGATATGGACGCGAGAAGATTAAAGTGGAAAAGCCCTGATTCATTGCCCATTTTTGCGTTTCTAATGCACTTTTTATAATCCATTGGAGTTTTTTATGGAATTGGGCGAAACTAAACGCCACAAAACATCGTTGTTAAACTAGTATGTTTTTTGATTTTTTTTCAAAATTTCTGTTAAGAGAAATAAATGAAAAATTTGAATTAACATTAATTTCAATATAATATTTTAAATTGTCAAATTTTGTGCATTTGAATAAAAAAAATTTTTAATTAAAAAAAATAACTTAATTTATTTTCTAAGAAAATTTCTTTTGCAAATAAAAATTCAAATATTTATAATCAATCAGATCAAAGAATTTGCGTTTGAAAGATTAAAAAATTTACGTACGCCACCCTCCCGTGTCAAAAAAAGATCAGAATTTTTAAAATCAATAATATAGTTATAAATTCGAAAATAAGACGAAACTAAACGCCACAAAACATCGTTTTAGTACGAAGCAAAGTTATACACTAATATAATAATTCAACGTAAAACTTGCCTCGAGTTGTTCGACGGATATGGGAAGCGTTTCGTTCATTATGCTCCATACAACGTTTTCACTGCAAGGAGGAGTGGTGAGGGAGCCGTGATAGCGGTAGAATCTATTTCTATTCACAGGAAGGAGCCTGGCCAATGAAAAGGGTTCTCTGATGTCGATTTCTGGAGAATTAGGCTGCCTTCTTAGAGCTCTCACAATCACTTCTAGATTGCGATTTCTAATGCCAAGATGAAAGAGAACCGAAATCACAGCAAAATCGTCGGAAGAGGTGGAAGTATGCACAAAGTGAGCTTCTAAAGGAAACTTTTTCCCATTTACCAAATGTTCCGATCCAAGGTTAGTTCCCCTGCTCCCCCAATGGAAGTGAACCTAAATCGAGATGGGTAATGAACATAATGCGTATTTTAAAATGAGTACACACCCCAACTTGGGGAAAAAGTAAAACAACTCATCTCTTACATTTGTTTCTCTCTCCCTACCAAACACATTGACACGAAGGCGCTCTGCACTCATAATAATAGCTTAGCCTTTTTTGATGCGATAAGAGTCCATTCCGCTTTCCTTTTTATCGAATAGTAAAATGTGTTAATAGTTTGTGTTGATCTTTTGAGGAGCTGTGTGACGTGAATGTTGCAAAAAAGAGAATGGTGTGTTCTAAATATACCAGTTTTACTTCTAAATTATTATCTTTCTTCAATTCTAAATTATCTTTTTTAAAATTGTAAAATGTATCTTTAATTCTCAACTAAAAAAATTTTTCTTTCTAAAATACCAAATAAAATTGCAAAAACAATTTAAGACTTAAATAAGACAACTTAGAATTGAAAAAAGAAAAATTAAATTTGAGGAAGAGACAATTCAAAACTTAAAAAGGGACAAATTTGAATTGAAAGAAGACGATTTAGAAGTAAAAATGGTATATATATATATATATATATACGGTTGAACGCGGGTAGACAACTTGCGTGTTATCTCCAACCCGTATATTACGATGATTCTTCTCCAACCTGTATTCTACGATGATTCATCTCCAAACTATATACTACAATGATTCATCTCTAACCTGTATACTACGATAATTCATCTCCAACCTGTATACTACGATCATTCATCTTCAACCTGTATACTACGATGGTTTCTATTCCATGTACAAATAACTAGGGAGACAATGTTCAACTTTCTGTTCACATTCTGCTAGATGTAAGATTTGATATACCTCATTCGGGGAGACGATGCTACATAAGTTATTACCTATATACATTATACCTGTATACTACGATGGTTCATCTCCAACCTGTATACCGCGATAATTCATATCAAAGAATCGAAAAATATTCTTTAAAAAATATCAAACTTTCTGTTCATATTTTGCTACCTCATACGATGCACGATTTTAAATATTATATTTGTCAAATAATCAAAATAAAATTCTGTAATCAAAGAATCGAAAAATATTCTTTAAAAAATCAAAAAATATCAAACGTTCTGTTCATATTTTGCTACCTCATACGATGTTACAAAAGTTATTACCTATACTTTGCAATTTGCACGATTTTAAATATTATATTTGTCGAATAATCAAAGAATCGAAAAATGTTCAAATCAAAAAATATTTATTCTTTTTAAATATATCGTTGGCTCCCCTTACTTTTAAAATTGAAAGATAAAACTAGTCTTTAATAATTAATTTTTATCAAATTATGCACATACGAAACTAAAAGTAAGGGGAGCCAACGATATATTTAAAAAGAATAAATATTTTTTTATTTGAACATTTTTCGATTCTTTGATTATTCGACAAATATAATATTTAAAATCGTGCAAATTGCAAAGTATAGGTAATAACTTTTGTAACATCGTATGAGGTAGCAAAATATGAACAGAAAGTTTGATATTTTTTGATTTTTTAAAGAATATTTTTCGATTCTTTGATTACAGAATTTTATTTTGATTATTTGATAAAATATATTATATAGGTTGGAGATGAATTATCGCGGTATACAGGTTGGAGATGAACCAACGTAGTATACAGGTATAATGTATATAGGTAATAACTTATGTAGCATCGTCTCCCCGAATGAGGTATATCAAATCTTACATCTAGCAGAATGTGAACAGAAAGTTGAACATTGTCTCCCTAGTTATTTGTACATGGAATAGAAACCATCGTATTATACAGGTTGAAGATTAATCATCCTAGTATACAGGTTGGAGATGAATCATCGTAGTATACATTTTGGAGATGAATCATTGTAGTATATAGTTTGGAGATGAATCATCGTAGAATACAGGTTAGAGAAGAATAATCGTAATATACCGGTTGGAGATAACACGCAAGTTGTCTACCCGCGTTCAACCGTACAGGTTATGAGAATATATCATTATATATTAGAGAAGAGTTTTCTAAACTCTTTATACTGAAAAAATATTTCTTCAAATATATTACTGTTTTAGTTTAAAATGCATCCCTTATCTGCTAATTAATGTTATGAAGCACATGGAAAATATAAACAGTAAAATGGCATTTCTTAAGGACTTATGATATAAGTAATGTATTCTGAAAGCCCATAAAAAATGCTTTAATTTGGTATATCGCAGGATGCATTTTGTTGAGAAATGTGAAAGTTATAAGCGTTTTAATATTTGACTAAGATTTAAACTAGGAACACTACAAATAAACTAAGCGTACACTAGCCCGATAAAATAAACCACACACGCGTGCTAAAGATGTGGTAAAGCGTATGCGAGATAAGAATTTCCTGCGCTCACAAACGCGTAATGCAACATGTGTTAATCTTTCTTCGCATAGTTAACCGCTAAAATCAATAACAATCGTTTTAGAATCAATAATGTGATTTATTCTTCGCACACTGTCGGTATAAAAATAACGAATGCCCTTCGTTAAAAATTAGAAAGGTACTAAATAAAAAAAAAGGTACTAATAGGTACTAATATTTGTATCTAAACTAAATAAAAGTACACTATGATTATCCAACAAAACTCATTATTTCTTCAATGTGGATGCATGCGCACACGTGTTAGATTCGAAAATTATAATTATTTTATAAAAATATAGAAATAAATTTAGGATTATAGTGAAAAAAAATAAATTCATGAGATTACTTATTGAGAAAAACTTATTAAAACACGTGAAAAAAAAATAAATTCATGAGATTACTTATTGAGAAAAATTGATTAAAACACATATTTTGACCTATTTATCTTCTCTTTAGAAATTTATATGAAGTAAAGAATAATAAAAATAATATTTATCCAAAACATATTTTTTTCGAATCAAAGTGTAAATCAAACCCGCACTTAAATTTTGGATGATTAATTCAAAAGAAGTAAAAAACTAATGTTAATTTATAAAAAACCGAAAACTAAAATGATTTTATAAAAATCTAAAAATAAATAGTGGACTACGATTATCCAACAAAACTTGTACATTCGATCTACATTTTTCACTTCAAAAATAATTTTAAATTTATTAGATAAACATTATACTGACCAATAAAAAAAACGAAGGTTAATTTATAAAAAAAAAGGAAAAACTAATACTATTTTATAAAAATCTACAAATAAATTTAGATTCTGAGAGTAAAGTCGCTTTATAATTGTGCTGGAAATTGTCACATAATATAGGTAAAAATTTGTCCTAATGAAAGGAGCTTTAGTTTAAAATGCATCCCTTATCTGCTAATTAATGGTATGAAGCCCATGGAAAATAAAACAGTAAAATAGTATTTCTTAAGTACTTATGATATAAGTAATGTATTCTGAAAGCCCATAAAAAATGCTTTAATTTGGTATATCGCATGATGCATTTTGTTGAGAAATGTGAAAGTTATAAGCGTTTTAATATTTGACTAAGATTTAAGCTAGGAACACTACAAATAAACTAAGCGTACACTAGTCCGATAAAATAAACCACACACGCGTGCTAAAGATGTGGTGTAGCGTATGCGAGATAAGAATTCACTGCGCTCACAAACGCGTAATGCAACATGTGTTAATCTTTCTTCGCATAGTTATGCTCTAAAATCAATCAATAATGTGATTTATTCTTCGCACACTGTCGGTATAAATATAACGAATGTCCTTCGTTAAAAATTAGAAAGGTTGTATCTAAACTAAATAAAAGTAGACTACGATTATCCAACAAAACTCGTACATTCAATCGACAAAACCACACACACGTGCTAAAGATGTGGTGAAGCGTATGTGAGATAAGAATTCACTGCGCTCACAAACGCGTAATGCAACATGTGTTAATTTCGCATAATTATGCTCTAAAATCAATCAATAATGTGATTTATTCTTCGCACACTGTCGGTATAATTTTTAACGAATGCCCTTCGTTAAAAATTAGAAAGGTTGTATCTAAACTAAATAAAAGTAGACTACGATTATCAAACAAAACTCTTACATTTAATCGACATTTTTCACTTGAAAAATAATTTAAAATTTATTAGAAAAATATTATACTAACCTCTACTGACCCATAAAAAATAAAAAATATATATTAATTTTCGACAGTTTTATTTAACTATGACATTTTAAAATGTTAAAAACCATATTCTACCTTTGTGAATATAAAATTTTGAAGAAATAATATATAAACTCATCACGTTAATTATTGGTATTTTTTGAAAGTAGATAAAAGTTGACTGACCTCACATAAAAGCGGATTTTGGAAAAATAAAAATATATTTATTTGTAAAACCTAGCCTATTTTACCCACAAAGAGTATAGCTTCAAATCTTGTACATTCGATCAACATTTTTCACTTCAAAAATAATTTAAAATTTATTAGAAAAACATTATACTGACCTATACTACTGACACATAAAAAGTAAAAAATATATATTAATTTTCGACAGTTTTCTTCAACTATGAAATTTTAAAATGTAAAAAATCATATTTTACCTTTGTGAATATAAAATATTGAAAAAATATTATATAAATTAAGAACGTTAATTATTATTGGTATTTTTTGAAACTAGATAAAACTTAACTGACCTCACATAAAAGCAGATTTTGGAGAAATGAAAATATATTTATTTGTATAACCTAGCCTATGTTAACCACAAAGAGTATACCTTTCCAATGATACCATTTTCATTTAATTTTTTTTTAAAAAAAGACACATTATGCTTCAACAAAAAGGTGGTCCGTAATTTTTTCAAAAATTTACACAAAATTTTTTGAAGTAATGTCCATTTATTAAAATTTTTTAAAACTTTTGCAAAAATAAATTATTCTAGAGTATGTAGCAAACGATAAGCTTTCTAATGATATATATATCATGAAAAAGAAATATTGAAAAACAGTTTAATTCTTTCTTCAAATCAAACAAGTAAAAATTTTCAAAAAGTAGTATTGGTAGTATTATTATTATTATTATTTTTATTATATATTACATATTTCAACCAATCATATAGTTTTTATGAAATAAAACTGCAATTTCAAAGTTAAATTTTTTGAACTTTTAAGTAGAATTTTTGAAATGTGGCTTTCAATATGTATGTAAAATATTTTTTTTAATTTTTATTTTAAGTATATTTTTTAAGCATTTTACGATTTACACATTTAAATATATAATAAGGCTGGCAAGTTTGGCAAGTTGTCTCCCCGGAGGTCTTGCCAGACCTCTGATATATATATAATTGTACTGAAAAAGAAAGGAAACTTTCTTAAATTGTGCTTCTCAAATGGTTAAAGTGCATTTCTACGCTTGCTTCACGCAAACAAATATCAGAATATCCACACCTAAAGAATACCAAATGAAATGAAAAAAAAATAAAAGACTATACATACTTTAGGAAAAGGAATTTCTGCTTACAACATTCATTGATTCTTAGAGCTGTGGTGTCTGCATGCAATTCTCATTTTATATTACACTTCATACTCTTTTTTCGTAATCTTAGGAGACGTTATACAAGCTTGAATCAAGAGAACTGCTATCCTAAGATTTTTTAACCTTTCACCAAAAATAAAAAATGATGGCAGTAAACATAGTAGATATCCCCATAGATGATTCTCAACCTTTCACCCTTTTCAAACTGGAACATTTTTTGTGGACTTAAATTCATTTAATATTAGTTAAATTAGTTTCATTGCTACAAATTTTATATTTTAAGTATGGTTTTATTTATCAAAAATATAAGAATAAATAAGCTGTTCTTAATCACTACCTTTTATTTGTTTACTCAATTAATTTTATATAGTATATATTTTTAACCCTAATTATATCTATTGAATTTTATAAAATCAAATTTTGTTAAATCAAAAAAGTGAAAATTTTTGAACTGAAAACTTTTTGAATTCAGATTAAAAAAAACAAGACTAAACGCTTTAAAACAAACAATTAAAAGTAAATTTTATTTTAATTACTTTTAGTACCAACAAGATATGAAAATGGGAAAGCATTCACATATAACTTAGTTTTTGCCATGATATATCAGATTTTTTTCAATTTCAGAATTTTTCCTCGCCAAATTATTATATGGACCCCTCTAAAAATATTGTGAATGCCTTGGAAACACGTTGAGAAAGACTGCCACAGAACAACATCAAACATACATAAAAAGACTGTAAAGAAGTGTAAAGAGATAGTATACTTGTTGAAGCAAATAGGTTTGAGGAAGTTTGATAAAGTGCTTTTTTTTAAACTTTAAGAAGACAGTATGTTCCGTCTTTAATAGAGAATAATGTCCTTTTTTAGAAGCATAACCTTTAAATATGATTAGCGGAATTTGTGGATTAGGGATTGCGTATACAATGTTGACTGGGGATTGTTTTTGGCCAGAACACATAGGATAATTTAAATGCCAGAAATTAGTACCCTTTGGGCCGGAGTACTGGAAGCCCGTAACAGAAGTCAACGTGAAGAAAAGGAAAGATGCAAACAATAGAATGTTAAACTTCATGCTTTAATTCAAAGTTTGAATCAAGTCCTTAAACAAATTAAAAATATATCTCATTTATCTGATAGTCTTAATCCATATTTCCAGCACAACGATTTAAAATTCTTCAATTATTATCTACCAGTTTAAAATAGCATTGAATAAAATAGCATACTATAATAGGGATATTAGAACTAAATTATAAAGATATGTAAAATTCACTACTTTGTTAACATGCTATTATAAAAATCGTAGTATATGAAAAGTTTTCCAACTCATCATCGCCTTACTAACTTGCTCCCAATATACGATCCATCTCAAGATTCAATAAATGTAGAACGAATGAATTAACTAAATACGGGATTAATTAACACGCTTACCAAATTGAAAATAAAATGAAAATAAAAGAGAATTACTAAATTTGAGGATGGCCGTAAAATTTTTTGAAAAGATGATTGAAAGCTTGTGTGCAGATCTGATTGGACATGATAATGTATGTGGATGAGGAACATTTAACATATTTAATTGAAAGGAACAGTTTATCGTAGTTGATTGATGCCAAAGGCTTACAAAGATAAAAAAAATCATTTGAGCAAATACAAGTTCAATATAATAACTTTAGGTTTCAATTATATCATATTGATATAAAATACTGATTCACTACTTCTAAAAACACGCAATCGCATGCTCTTGAAGTTGGCTATACAATTAAGAAAGAGTAATCATGACATTTAAGTGATATATAGTTGATTAGTACACAAAAATAAAGGTAAAGGTACCGTGGGCTATTTTCATCGAAAAGGCACAATTGCGCCGCTCGTATCGAACTATGAAGAAAGTAGGCTTGATGTGGGATCGAACCCAACACCTTGAGTTATCGAAACCCAGTATCTAACCAACCAGACTCACGCCCCCAAACAAAAACACAAAAATAAAGGTATACATAACAGAAGATGTGGAAGTATTCTTTCACTTTTTTGTTTACGAATAAATAGAGAAATTATGAATTTTCATGTAGTTTTGCTTTGATTAGTGTAAGAATGGCATTATTAACTGGTGGCTTAAATAATAATTAATACTGCATCTTTAATGAATATTAAAACTTGGCGGATAGTACTCTTGGCTCTAATCTTTGCATTGCTTGGACATCTAAGACAGGACTTTGTAGTTTTGATACAACAAATTGTTTAATATTAAGTGGAAAAACGATGACTTTGAATAGGTAAATGATACGTTATCAATCTTCAATATTCTTTCAAAAAATGTGTACTCGCTTTCGGGGAAATAGGAGCGTCTATTTTTGTCTTTTCCATCAGGTGAAGAACATTAATAAGAATATTTGATGCAATAGCTCTGCTAGAGATTGGAGCACGAGTGATTTTAATGATAACAAATATATTCTTGAAAACTATTGATTTGTTTCATTGCCATCAATGACTACAAAACTTAGGTGGTTAGGATTCCTCTTCCATGGAATTGTGAGTTGTGAAATACTCTCTTAGGGAAGTTCTCTATGGTAAGGTAGTTGATGATTCTAGAAAGATCTGAATACATTTACACCATAGATATACAATTTACTTAAACGCATGATGCTCTGCTTTTCTTGCCGAGTTTTTTGTTTTTTATAAATGAATGTGGTAAATCTAAAAATAACTTTTCTATAGGAGGCTTAAATACGAACTTCTTCAAAATCTCCAGTAATAGTCCTATCAGATCAAAAGCTTTCATTTCTGATTTGAACAAGTCTATATTTATGGGCATTAGAAATACGCCGCGCTCAATCCTGGCATCCAAGTTAAACATGTTTTGTTCTACTTCTGCTATGAGTGGGCACCCACAGCAAAGCTGCTCCATAAAGCAAAAAGCCCCACATGCTACACATTTTCTAGCAAGGAAAAGGATTGTGAAAATGGAAAGTTACCCTGGTAAATTAGTTATCTATTCATCATATTTTGAATGCATTGACTTTTGAATTTATAATAAATCTTTGGCATCTTTTATTAATCCTGTATTGTGTTATTATTCCATTTTCAGTGCATAATTAGCCTTTTAATTCAGGTAATCAGTAAAAAATGCAAATTTATTTTTTATGAATTTTTTAGCTTCAAAGGGTTATTACTTTGCCGTTGCTTTTAACCTTGGTGGCTATCTTTCTACCTATTTTAGCAATCCCCATGTTGCCATCTATGCACTACTCCTCTCACTACATTTGTTGATCTTTTGAATTTTCATGGGTTTATACCTACAATAAATTTCCCTATACTTATGATATTTTTATTTGCACGCAGTTAAATTACATTCAAAGTGGAGGAATATTTCGATGAACACGACATCCTTTACCGACTTTTGCTTCTTTTCAACATGAAAAAAAAATTTTACTTACTAAATAAATTGTTGCTTTCTCTGAGTTATATTCCTTTTTTGAAAGATGAAGCATGGATGGATGTGATTAGCAAGTATCTCTCTGTTGTAGATTCTGCAAAAAAATGGCGAAATAAGTATATGAGTATACAAATAATAAAGGGATGAATCTCCTCAATATTGCATAACGTCATTTATTAAGCCAAAAGAATAAAAGAGTCCTGCAAAATCAGCATCAAAGCTTAAAGGAAAGAGAGTTGCATGTGCTTGTAAAAAACTAAAAGTAGAAAAAAACAAAGTATTATAGAATATTTTACTAGGAAAAATTTAGCATCTTGAGTTTTCAGAAGACATCAAGGCGCTTCTTAAACGTATGCAAAGAGGGAGAGTGTGTAGCATTTTAAGGTAGGCTGCTCCAATCATTCATTCTATTTGGAAAAGGAGATTTATAGAAGCGCTTTCAGGATTAATATGGTGAAATTAAGAATAATTTGAAATTAGAGTTTAACCTAATTTCAATAAAAAGTATAAAAAGAGTACGTTGCTATTGGAAAGAAAATTATACTGATTAGATTTACAGAGAAAAGGCAGGATCACAATAAAATATAATGGAAAGAAATGAATTAATAAAATGTGATGAAATTTATATCAAAATTGGAAATAAATGAAGTGAAGACGTATTTGATAATAAAAAAATCGCAAGCTCGAATAGATAGGGAAATGCACAACGACAATAAAAATAAATCATTTCATCAATGAAATTTCCTGCAATGATCTTCTTATTGGCAATAAGTGAATGGAAATGAGTCGTAGGGAATGGGACTTTTTTGGCAAGCGTTTTGGCGCGTACTTTTGGGCGCTATCCTATTCCACGCAGTTCCTTTGGACACACAATTTTTTAGCGCTGAAATAAAAAAAATTTTAAAAAATTGTATTTAGACTATTACTATTTTTCAGCCAAAAATACCAATACCGATATTCCATGCCTCATTTATACTTCTTCAAACAAAGGTCATTTTATATCACATTTTTACTATAGTAATTATTGCTTGAACGCAATTGTATCATGTATATATGCATCATTTGGTACAATATTCCACAGCTGTGCGTATCCTAGTATGGCTCATAATTTGCAAATTAATTAAAAATAATATTTTCAACTTAAATTTTTGGAATTAATTTTTGATTTTTTTCATGTTTATATTAATATCTCATTTTTTTCTACTTGATTATTTTTACAGGTCAAATGTTATTAAAACATTTCAGCTAAAATGAAACAAAACAATTGAGCTAAAATATTACAGGCACATAGCAATTTAATGATTCCACTCGCTTCATTTCCACTTATAAATCATATTATTGATTCTTGACATTGCTATATCATTTCAGACGGTATAGGCGTATTCTGGATAAACGTAATTCATATAAAATCTGTGAAATCTATATCTTTGATGATGTCTTTCATTATTGATAGAACTTTGTTTGTACAAAGCCAACAGCATTAACTTCAGTAAATATCCAAAATGTAGATATCGGTGTGGCTGGAGAATCTGTATTGGCTGCTGCTCTCTTATTTATAATTTACTTGAATGATGCTTTGGAAAACATAACATTCAAAAATGTTTCATGTTTTTCATATGTTGATGCTATTTCACTTCTTTTCAAATTCTCTAAAATCAATATAAAAATGAAAGGAGTTTTCGTGATGTAAATTCCAATTAAGCGCAAATAATCTTTTTATTAACGTTGAAAATACGAAAGCAATATGTTTATAGCAAAGTGCAAAGCTTTCTTCAATCACATTTTGCAATAATCAAATAAAATTTGTTAACTTTAACAAACTTTTAGACATAAACCGAGACGACACACTCATTCACTCGAAAACGACATATTGACTTTAGTACAACAACAACAACAACGGCATTGCATAGTATAAGTTTTTACGTTGCAAAGAAAAATTACTGACATATTCATCTTTAGTCGAGTCAACA
This sequence comes from Nectonema munidae, assembly GCA_030549495.1. Taxonomy (NCBI): domain Eukaryota; kingdom Metazoa; phylum Nematomorpha; class Nectonematoida; family Nectonematidae; genus Nectonema; species Nectonema munidae. The sequence continues at coordinate 811,974 of JAUIRK010001043.1, read as the reverse complement.
CTATCCTTTGTGACACGTAATCTTAAAAAGCATGACCAAGAAAAAAGAGGTAAAAGTTTGATAACAAAAGTAAATAATGAAAATTGTTTAGCTGTATTAAAAATATTTCACAACCAAATGTTGAATTTCTCTTTCTTGCTTCATATGCAGAGTTGCTGAGTGGGACGCAAATTATCCCACTCCTACTCCAAGTATACTTACGAAAATCCGACTGCTCCAAAAAAGGGGGCGTGAGTAAAGTTGGCTAGATACTGGGTTTCGATAGCTCAAGGTCTTGGGTTCGATTCTGCATCAAACCTACTTCTCCCATAGTTCAATACAAGCGACGCAACTGTGCCTTCTCGATGACACACGGTAGCTTTACCTTCACTTTTACTCCACTTACTTAGAACTTTTGAATATTTGAAACCCAATTCTTACTTCAGTCTTCGAATAAAAAATGACAACCCCATATGCTTAGAAAAATTATTCAAAATACCCAAAAGAAATTTCTACTCGTCCTCCTAAATTTTATTAGCCCGCGACTCCAACTCTTAACTTTATCTCATAAAAATATCCGACTCACCAACCCCAATTAAAAATGTAATATGCCAAGTATTTTTAAAATTGGTTAGTTATCCATGCCCTAAAAGGAGTATGCTAGGGCGTATGATCTCATGATATTATCACATATTCAGAATATCAAAATTTTGGGACATATGCAAAACTCTATCATTAAAAAGAATAGAAAAATTAGAGGGAAGAGTAAATTGATCAGCTTATACAAAATTAGGCTTTTCCCAAAGTTCGCTAACATATACAAGTTCAATTGTATTCCATTTTTGTTATCGCCATTCATTATCTTTTCACAGGAGAATGATCACACGAACAATGAAAAAAGTACCTACATTAGTATCTTTGTTTAGTTCTATAATTTATTTAGTTTACCGGCTCCTTGCTTGGAGTAGCTTTTGTTGCAAAGAAGATTTAGAGAGCCATTTGTATATACAGTAAACCCTTTCACATATACGACCGATCATCCATACACATTTAGAAAGTCGTATTTGAGAGGAAGTCGTTACAAAGGGGTTTCAAAACTAGAGCTTTTTTATAGATAACATCATGACAGTATTATAATAACTCGTTTATTATTTTATCAATAAAACATAATTTGATTAAATATGCATGAAATTAACATAAAAATCAATCCTATTGAAATGAAAAATTTTAAAAAGTGAAAATTTTAATTTTGAAAAATATTTAAAAAAAAGCATTAGTATGAGGTATAAAATAAAGATGTTTTCGCTGCACGCATAAAGAAATCCTTTCTTTACACTTCAAGTTGAAGGTTCCATTGCTTTCTAAGCTGAGAACTTTTTCCATTTTTTACGCGTTTTCTTGCTCGTCTCCATGGATGCAATTTAGCTAAACGATGTGAATTCAAAAAACTTTATATTTATTCAAGATAATGCTTAGGAAAATGGAAAAAAGAATGCCAAGATCATTGGGAGACGGTGGCGTTTCCAAATGCAAAGAAGAAATTGAGACTTTCATATTTCCATTTGCGTTTTTATGTGAAATTAATTTTCTTAATGTGATCTTTATTTTTTATACTTGTTATTATTTAATTAATTTGTTAAAGCTTAACATGTCTTCCTTTTTACTGAACTTTTGTACCACTCCATAATTTAGTACTCTATTTATGTAAAAACTATTGACTTATCAAATGCCTGAATAACCTGAAGGATTTAATGCCGATTGAAGTAAATTTCTACATTGAGTGCTTGTTTCAAAACGAAATTTTTTGATAAAGTTTTGCTAATATTTTAATATAATGACAATAGGTAGTTTTATACTTTGTTTTTATAAATGATTAGTATTTTGTGAACAAATTAATTTACTAATTTAAATACAAACTACATGTTTCTCTATGTGCTAATTTACTCTGGTTTACTTGCAAAATAAATGAGTCTTTGCGAATTTGAACTTTCAGAATTGTGAACTGAATGTGGATTCGTTACATTTCGTATCTCTACGTTAATAAGGTGCTGAAATCGTGAACATATAAAATGGCAATGCACAAAATGTGGATATCTTTTTGAAGATGGAACAAAATGTCGATTCCAAGAATGGCAATGAAAATAATGAAGTTACTAGTTTATTATTAACTTAGAAGGTTAGTTATTAAGTTAGATAGTTAGTGCTTTAGTTAGTAAATTGATTCAACACGCCCTTTGATTAAGTAAAATTCTTGTTGCCGACATTTTGTCCATCGCTATTATGGCTATCGGCATCTTGTCCGCCAAACCTAGAAATATATCACATTTAGCATCGTGATCCGACAAGATATGTAATAATTTTTACAGACAAATTTAAAAAGCAGAAATCTTAAATCGATAGCAAAAAATTAAAGTATAAACATTTAGAGTTAAAGGCAAATTTTATAAAGATAAAAACCATAATAATCAATAAGATATCTCGAAAAGTTATAAAATAGATACACTTAATTGATGAGATAACAGAAAAATTTATTTTGTGCTCGAAGATTTACTGTTTGAACATATGTTTCAATGGGATATTTTTTCATTTTTTTAGGATTAAAATAGAAATATATACAATATATTATAATCCAATTATTAATGCCATATCTATATCATAATTATATCATTTAAATATGTTTGCACGTATTTTTTATTATAAAACTATATAAAGAGATTTCAAACTTTCTTCACTCATTCTATTCCTGAAGTTAATTATAAGTATTTTCAAAGTAGGAAAGGTTTTGTAGGAAATGTGGATTCTGGAGCGGTTTACGTTCCTTGAAATTCTGATACGAGTAGAACTAAGTCTTTGAATTAAATAAAATCTACTTGGTTTCATTGCAAGCATAAAATTGCAAACTTGCAATAATATTTTTTCTGAATACGATTTGCAAACACCATCTTTGTGAAAAGTGATGATGAATGATCGTAACGTGATTAAATTATTGATTTAATTGTTAAATAAATATGCAAATAATAATAATCAACCAAAATATTTACTTTTATTCATTCAAAATATATGAATCACCACTATAACACTCAAATTTAGCATTGAATGTATAGAAATGTTTATGTATTATTTACAAATAGTTAAAATGTTGGATACCTTTCTATACAACCTCTACCTTGAATCTCCGTCATCATCATCATATATACATTTCTTGTTGATCTTGCGATTTAAAGTGATCAAACATTGTTTAACTTATTTCAATTAAATAAATTATATTCTATCACTATGAAATAGCTTTTTCATAGGGATAATGCTTACTCCCCCTTTTTAGTATAAATATTATCGTGTAAGCTTTCTTCTTACTATAAAAGCGAAGTATAGTTTTGTTTAAAATAATCATAAACCCTTGAAAGAGTAAGAGATTTATATATACTTTTTACATATACTTCCAGAAATTGAAACTTCACTAAATATCTTCTTTTAAAGGAAACTATCCTAAGTCAAACACTTACTAGAGAACAAACAAATTTTTAATTATTTATTTTTCTTATTTTAATGTCGATTCTGCAGGAAGGAGATTTTCTAAATTATAATTACAGGGCGAACAAAAGTCAATAGAGTCAAAAAGTCAACAAAAAAAATTTTTATTCGAAATGTCATTGAAGTATGTTCATTGCAGTGCCGCGCTAAGCAAAAATTTTAGGAGGGGGGGCTTCATTGGGCCGCTAATTTTTGAACTATCAGATTAATCTGCTTCAAGGCGAAAAGAAAACATATGATGTATTTGTCAAGCCATATCTATACACATTACATTTTCATGAAAGAAATTATTATGAATGCTAGATGTTTGTCATATTTTTTAGGGAATGAAAATTTTTTTAGGGGAACTTGAAAATTAGCTGGAGGGGCTTGAGAAATAGTTAGGGGAGGGTGGGCTTGAGCCACAAAATTTAATAGGTAGCGCAGGCTCTGGTTCATTGTGTTCAACATGCTACGTCCTTTCTAAAAATAATTTTTTATTAGGTCAATAAAGTCAAAAAAAATTCAGGTTGGGTCAAAAAAAAATTTTATTAAGTCAAAAAGAAAATCTATTGGGTCAAATAAGTTAACCTCCGAAAAACAAACTTCTCGTAACTTTTAAAATATTTCAAAAACATATTGTTAGGCGGTTGTTGTGCGTCTTTTTACCCAAATAAACGCAAATTATTAAAAAAAATATCGAAATTGCTTCAAATATAATAAATACTATTCTAATATTTAATCATTGATATTTTATTAAATTGACATTAGGGACACATTGTTATATAAGTATATATTTTTGGTGGTTTTTTCAGATTTATTTCGTATGCCTAAAATTGCAAAGACTAACACCTCAAAAGTGAACGTTGTCATTAAAAAATTTCCCAATGAGTATCAAATAAAGATTTGTTTTGTAAAGTTTGCAAAATTTCAGTAAAATACGAAAAAAAAATTTTTGTGGAAAGTCATAGATCAAGTAAAAAAGTCCAAGGTTTATTGGCTTGTACTTCTTCTAAAACCATTGATCATTTTGGCAAACCTATTCAAAATAGTTTTTCTGAAAGGGTTATTGTATCTTTTTGGAGTCGAATATACCTTTTCACAAATTATTTCATCCAAGCAAGCGTATTTTTTTCGAAAGTCTCGGCTATAATCTACCTTCGGTATCGATGAGTAGAATAATTTTAAATAAACTAGCTGAAGATAAATTGACAGTCCTAAAATCTCAATTTGTTGGCAAAAAAATTTCATATGGTTATTGATGAAAGTCAGATAACTTCAAAGTTTTTCGTAAATACTTTAATTGGCTCAATAGATGAACCAGAAAAGGCATTTTTAATCAACGGTCAAGCCCTGGATGATGAAAGTTTAAACAGCAATGTACTTTCTGATATAATTGAAAATAATCTAAAAGAGTTTGAAATTGTGAAAGAAAATTTTGTTTTACTTTTAACGGATGCTGCCTCTTACAACATCACATGTACAAATAACTTGAAAAAAATGTACACCAGACTTTTTCATGTTACACGCTTTTGTCAGTGGCTGCACAATTGCAGCATGAAGATCCAAGCTTTTTTTTCGGAAATCGATAAACTTATATCTTCTTCTATCAACGCTGCAACCATAAAAATAAAAAAAGAAGAAACTTTTTCAAGGGTATTGGGTTTCCACCAAGTCCTATAATAACAAGATGGGCAACATGGCTGAGAGCTGCAGCATACTACGCAAACAACTTATGACAAGTAAAAGAAATAGTAAACTCCTTCAAAAGTGATGGTGCAATTTTAGTTCAAACAGCGAAAGCCAGTGTGAATAATCCGAAATAAGTTGGTCAACTTTTCAAAGTTTAAGAAAATTATTTAAAGCTAGACGAAATTGTGGAAAATTCACAATCCTCATTTTTTCGATCAAAAACGCCCACAAAATTTATGAAAAACTAAGTTTTAACGATAATGTTTGTGGGATAAAAAATTATTGAACAATTTTGAACAAATAATTTGAAAAAAATGATATTCTAAAAATAATGAATTTACAAAACAGCCTTGTAACACCTACTGAATTTTTGTTACTACAAAAATGTCAGGCGACTACAACCTCTGCTGAACGATCTTTTTCAATGTTAAACAAACTTCTGTGCAAAGACAGAAACTTTGATCCAAAAAATATAATCAAATATATGTTGTTTTATTTTAATTCCAAAATTTGGAATTAAGTGCAATTTTTATTTTGCAATTGTTATGCAATAGTATATTCAATAAAAATAAATTTTTTCGTTTTCATTAAAAATATAGTACAAGTCTTTTTTTCATTACGAAAAACTTAGAAGAAGAAAAATTTGATATTCAAAAGTTGAGTTTTTCGTTTAAAAAAATATATAAATATTTTAGGTCAAATTTTCTCAATTTTTAGGTCAAAAATTCAAAATTTTTGGACGCATAAAGTCAAAAAACAAAGTTTTTTAGGTCAAAATTTTTCGCCCTAGAATATATAGTGTAGATAGTAAGATTATAAAGTTCATATGTAAGTATTATATATTTTCGCCACACCCATTTACTAGGAGGATAGCTTTTTACATCTATAAACTTTTTAGAATACTTTTCTTTTGAATTACCACATAAGCAAAAAAACTATTTTCATCTAGTAATCAATGTAGTAGAGTAGCTGTTTTAAAGATCTGTTAGTTAAAGTTTAGTTATGTTCATTCAAATAAATACGAACAATACTTTTTTGCAAATTTGTAAAGTCGATCGTTTTTTCCCATAAATACAGTGCTATGAAATTTAAATTTAGTCAAAAGTTCTTATTTAATGTCAAAAATAGGTTAAAATTTTCGAAGTAAAACATTTAAATTTTACATAAATGTATAAGAAAATTGTATGAATTATTATATATAGAAATGCTAGCGAATAAACAAGAGTGCTTACCGTAAATAGAAGGAATTGTCCGGGATATGATAAAAAGACAAAAACAAGGTACCATAGGGTATTTTTATCGAGAAGGCGCAATTGCGCCGCTTGTATCGAACTATGAGCAAAGCAGGCTTGATGCGGAATCGAACCCAAGAGCTTGAGTTATCGAATCCAGCATCTAACCAACCCTACTCATGCCTCACAAGGTCACTAAAAATTCCAAAAAATTTTCATTTTGTGAAACAATGAGAAAAGTGCATTTTCCAACCTACTCTCAAGACACTTCATAATGCTTTATGTTATATTTTCTCAAGAAAAAGAAATTTTTTTCAATATTCAATATTTAGAATAAACTACTAATGCGCGTTAAATATAGAAATAAAATGGAAGTAATCACGAGTGGCAAGACAGAGATAAGAAATACAAAGTTACAAGGAGTACAAATTGTAAAAGATAAACAAGGCATCTACTAAGAGTAAACAAATGCTATATCTATTATTTTTTAGCATTTGTTCAAAGAGCGAAAATTACTTATTATAATTAAGAATTAATATATATTGTTATTTTTAGTGCTTTTGCGACTTTGCAGCTATAATCTCAAAAAACGTAGTACAGTTGCTGCACTGCCAAAAAATGGCTGCTTTCATAAAAACTAGTACACACTGAAAGACCTGTGTTTAGAAGTGTTTCGAAAAAAACGATGTTTTACCCATTTTTTTTATTTTAACTATAAATATAAATTTACTTTTATTTTTACTCTTTATAAGTAGTTATTGAATAATAAATTAAAAAGTACTCAAATAATGAAATGTCTACTAAAGTTTTTTTGCACGGAATCGATAACATATAACTTCAGCAGATAACATCAGCTCTAAATATATTTGTAACAATTTTCTATTTTTTGTACTCAATTTCCATCATTCGCTAGTGTTTTGAGATCCATTTATATAATAAAGCACGTTAATTAAAACTCTCATTGACATGGTATGATTTTTTATATGCCAAATTCTTTATCCCAGTGGTTAACAATCTTTTTTTAATTTTGAATAATTGTGTTCTTTTTTCTCTTCTATATATTTGAATTTGTTTCAGGACTATATTCAAATTTTGATTCAACATGAAGCTTCATGGCGCTTTCTTCGCATTATTTCTTTTCTTCTGGTTGACTTCTGCTTCAGATTTTGACTATTCGGGTGCAAATGGTCCCAACTTCTGGCAAGAAACATTTCCTATGTGTTCTGGCAAAAAGCAGTCCCCAGTCAACATTGTAGATGCAATCAAAAAACCCAAAATTTCACGAATTAGATTTTTTTATTATTGCCCTAAAGGATCGAATTATTTTCTGAAAAAGAATGACCATACCGTGCACATAATGTTCAAACACATAAAGCCTTTTATCTGTCTTCCGCAAATCTTTTCGCTACAACAAGTGCCATCTCTTTATTTTTCTTTTAAGTTTACTGCCAAATTATGAATTTTACTAAAAATGTTTTTGTTTTAACTCACATCTATTTTAAAAGGAGAATCACATGCAAACCACGCTTCAAGAATAAATCAATGCTATAAACAAAAATATTTCTTACTAAATTTAGGTTGCAATGAGATCAATATTTTATTTTCTCCGCATAGTCTCTTAAATCTCTTTCACTTTGTTCCATATTCTTGTGATCCGCATATTTTAATATGTTTACAGCAAGCAACCGCAGAAATCCAATTTAAACTTTTGATGAGAAGAATTTCGAGACGAATTATTGCCTTAATTTTCAATCAAATTTCATAAATTTGTAATACACAAATTTCTTTTCTTGGAACAATCATGTTACACGGCTCCGCTAAGGGCTGCCCAATGTAACAGATGAGGTATACTTTTTCACATAGTTGGGATTGGTATTCAATTTAAAATTGGGATTATATTTATTACCAATCGCCATTTAGGTTCACTTCCATTGGGGATCGGAACATTTGGTAGATGGGAAGAGGTTTCCTTTAGAAGCTCACTTCGTCCATACTTCCACCTTCTCCGACGAATTAGCTGTGATTTCGGTTCTCTTTCATCTTGGCATTAGAAATCGCAATCTAGAAGTGATTGTGAGAGCTCTAAGAAGGCAGCCTAATTCTCTAGAAATCGACATCAGAGAACCCTTTTCATTGGCCAGGCTCCTTCCTGTGAATAGAAATAGATTCTACCGCTATCACGGCTCCCTCACCACTCCTCCTTGCAGTGAAAACGTTGTATGGAGCATAATGAACGAAACGCTTCCAATATCCATCGAGCAACTCGAGGCAAGTTTTACGTTGAATTATATTATAGTTTGCTTCGTACTACAACGATGTTTTGTGGCGTTTAGTTTCGCCTTATTTTCGAATTTATAACTATATTATTGATTTTAAAAATTCTGATCTTTTTTTGGCACGGGAGGGTGGTGTACGTAAATTTTTTAATCTTTCAAACGCAAATTCTTTGATCTGATTGATTATAAATATTTGAATTTTTATTTGCAAAAGAAATTTTCTTAGAAAATAAATTAAGTTTTTTTTTTTTAATTAAAATTTTTTTTTATTCAAATGCACAAAATTTGACCATTTAAAATATTATATTGAAATTAATGTTAATTCAAATTTTTCATTTATTTCTCTTAACAGAAATTTTGAAAAAAAATCAAAAAACATACTAGTCAATTATTAATAAGTTCAATATTAGTTAACCATAAAACAATAATTAACGGAATTTTTAGTGGTGAATAAATTTAAATTAACTCAACCGCTTTTGCATACGCAACTGCAAAGGATGAAAAATAATGCATTTTCAAATAAAAATATGAAGCCAAATTTAAAATGAAAAAGGACGAATTCAAAGTAGAAAAGGAGGAATTTTAAGTGAAAATGATTCTAGAGGCCATTTAAATATTTTCCTTTTATTTATCATTTTTAGACCCAAAACTATTGAAAAATGTTTATTTCTTCATTAAAATAATAATCAGCGCCTTCAATAAAAACGTGAGATTTTTTCCTGTTTTTTACCCTGGTATTCAAAGGTTTTTACGGTTAGGTAGTGCTTTAGCGACCCGATTCTAGGTGGTTAGTAATCAAGCTATCACTAGACAATAAGTTTGTTTCCCAAATTGGGAGCGTTCGCGTTAGGATTGTATCGTTCTCTCAGATGTATTTATATATTGTAACATAAATTCTTGTAAAATAATATATATATAACAAGGTATGGCTATGCAGTAACAAGGGCCGGTAGGTGTTTAGTGGGATGGAAAGTCCAGGTAGACCTTGACTCAGCATTCCGGGCGGGCCACAATATCCGAAAGGATGGGTGCGAACGCCACAAACAACTTAATTAATTAATTAATTAAGATTTTTGAAAGAATAAAATTTATTTAACGCCATCTATAAATAACCTAAAAAATACAAATCGAATATCAGTGGGGAATTTAGAATTTTTGAATGGCATGTGGAATGAATTTATAGAAGTACAGTTTGTAAACTAAGATTCGTTCGCTAAAAGTCTTTGTTACCTGAAATATTCGTGAACCAAAAAAATTTTTTATTTTAATGTTAATAATTATATTATAATCAGCACAAAATATAAAATTTGAATTGTAAACTAGTTATAAAATAAATTACTTTTATAAAAAATGAAGAAACAACTTTGTTAAAAAGATATATATATATATAATGCCCAATTTTTGAGTGCGCGATCCGAGGAACAGTTCCTGAACTGGGTATATTTATACAAAAATTATTTTATAATAATTATTTGTAATTGTTCATAAATTATAATTATCTTGTAAAGAATGGATATATAGGCTATTCAAAATTTTTTATCTAGAGTTTGTTTGGTACATACTCATATATTTCCAAATTTTTAATAGGATATCCTTTGTCATTTACATAACTTACATAGGCCAAAGTGGGTTTTCTATTTTACGTTTTTTGACCATAAAATCAGAAAGGTGCAATAAATCAAAAGAGTATTTACAACTATCATAAAAGAGTAAAGTGGGACTAAATTTTTAATCTGGTGAGAAGGAAATCCGACTGGATACGCTACCGAAATCAGGCCGCAAAGTTTGAAGCTTCATAAACCAAAAAAAGGTGAAGAAGGCATTGATTCTCAAAAATCTTAAATGCTATACTACGACCTATTCTTTGCTTTGTCAAGTTCCTTTCATGATATTGGAATAGTTAGCAGAGAAAAAAAGCTCAAAAGTCTGACTGCGCAGAAATATAAGTATACTTTTTAATAAGGTTTGAAATAATTTATCACTAACTAATTTTTTAAAAACCCTTTTTCCAGATCAAAGCTTTTGAATTCATGCTTTATCATTAACAAAAATGTTATGGTGCCAGTCTTTTTTAAAAATTGTATTATTTAGGCTAAAGTTTAAAACCGCTAATCCAAGCTATTATATATCAAAGTGTTCCATCGGATAACCGCTAGAGCATTTTTGAAAGAATGAGAATTTTGAGATTTATTCGTTTCGATGATCCATACATATGTCACACAATTGGATTAAATTAGAGCAGTGTAATTTCACGGGAAGGTCTTTTTTAAAAGATTGCAGAAATATATTTATATTGATAATAATTTTGTTTTGCTTTTAGGGCATAGGAATCCTTCTGATATGTAGCTTTTGTTGAACATTTAATATGATCCATGTGAACATGTTCAGTAAACGTTTTGATACTTTTAGAAAAAGAAGGGGCGGTATTGGAATGTATCATATAATTCTCGATATTATATGTTTTGGTGCTTGAAATATATATAACTAAATTAAAACATGCGAATTATTTTAGTGTGCGGGGGGGGGGGGGGGGGGATTGGCAAAAATGAGTTTGAAATGTTAATTTTCTTCCAGGTTCTGAGTATGTAAATGAACAAAATTATTAGTTTTTTAGGATCTTTGAAATTTAATGGACGCTAAACTGTTTATATATTTGGGAAAAAGATACGTGCGAACTTTGAATTTACGCCAGTAAACCAGGAACTCATATAAACTAATACGCCAAATTAATCAATAATTTATCTACGATAACGTCAAATCGAGTGTAGAGAAATAAAATCTAAAAAAAATCTGCCACTTAACGATGGTTACTGGAAGGCTATAAGTTATAGCTATCTAGCTATAATTAATCCAAATACGGTAAAGACCATTTTAATGGAATCATCATGATTAGCTAATACTCACATATCTTTGAATATAAACACTGGTAATATTGGTAGAATGTTCTTTGTTTCGCATTTATCTCATAGCAAATTTAATAAAATTTATCCCGAAATCAAAAAACACAAAAATAAAGTAAGATTATTTCAGAGATCTTACGGAATTTGTAGGTATATGTACAATTGTCGCATCTACAAAAAGAACGCTGTCAAATTGGCAAATAAAAGAAAAATGTTCAAACTTGTTCTCTATACAAGAAAATCATTTTGATCAATAAAATACTTCCTTGTTAAAATTGTTACAATCATGTAGAATTTTTTTAATGTATTTTTTTCATTATTGAATACTTTTATAAGACTCAATTTATTTAAGGAAATTGAAAACTTGAAATATTTTTTTATAAAAAAATTTTTTTAATCTTATTTCAAGGTACTCGTACACTACAACTAATATTAGTTTTTATACATGAGAGAGAGAGAAGTTTTATTCAACAAAAATATTGAAGGAAGACGTAAAACATATATAAAGAATTTTCATTTAAAAAAAATACAATCTATAATAATACGTAATTTAAACATTTTTACAATATTAGTTGATGGATTATTAAAGGCCGTTAGACCGCTAGAAATAACCCATTAACAGTGAGAAATACTATAAACTATGAAAATCAATTTGAACCGGTTATACATTGATACTTGTAAACAATTATTAATTTTAAAAATAGAAAGGAATAGAATGAGAAAGAAAGATAGTGATTAAAAGTTATAATGAAACTAAAGAAATTTGCAAACATAGCAATTCTTCAACTTGCACTCATGAGAAGCATAACCATCAAAAAAAACTTTTTTTATGATTTTTTATAGTTGGATATTTGGGGGTATTCATGAAATAAGTAGGCAGAGGTGTTGAATTTGCAAAGCATTCTGTAAGGAAAAGACTTGTTTGGAATTTGAGAGTCGATAAAAGGGTAATTGAAAAAAATTGCAAAAACGAGGAGGTTTCATGTGCGTGAGTAGAGGAGATTCTGATAAATTTTTGATCAAGGGAGAAGAAAATCGATAGTAAAATTTAAATCAATAGTAAATCTTTAGTAAATTTTTGATCAAGGGAGAAGAAAATCGATAGTAAAATTTATAGGTGTATAGCGATAATTTAAGCTCATATAAGTCTTGAACTTTGAGAATAGAATATTTTGAGAACAAGGGATCGGTGTGTGAGATACTTCTTTGTTTAAAAATAATTCGAAGAGCCGATTTTTGCAGTTTGAATAACTTTTCAGTAGTACAAAACCCATAATTGAATAGACTGTAAGTTATGTGTGGGACAAACATAGTATTGTAGAGTAATAAAAGCGTTTTGGTTGGTCGGAACTTACATGCCTGTTTTAGCAAACTGATGATGTAATAAAGTTTACTAGAGACATTGTTAATGTGGTTTTTCCATGTCAGGCTGGAGTTGATTTGCAATGCGAGCAGATTAAATGTATTAACTTTTTGAAAATTTAAATACTTAAAAGCACCACACAATCCTTGAACTGTAGTACCACTAGAGAATACCATGTATTTAGATTTTTTGGAGTTCAAGACAAGACAATTTTTTCTAGCCAAAATTCAAGAGTCCGAATACCAGTAGTTATCTCTTGTGATTTTAAATTTGGGCCCCTGAATATAACAGTTATGTCATCAGCAAAAAGCATCAGATCCATGTGTTTCAATATATTTTAATTTTAATTGTGTTCGTTCGAATCATTCAAAAAAGTTTAAATTACAATATTTTTGGAAATCCCAGGAAATAAAAACGACAGCTGCAATGGAAAAAGCGAATCACTTCCTTGTAATATTTGTTCCATAAGACAGCTTATGGCCTAAAATTCTTTTGAAGGAGTAAAAATGTTGTCTTGTTCATCAAGTATTATATTGCATATTTTGTTATCGAGTAATATATGACATCCTAATGAATGTTAAAAAATCAATCATTGTGAAAAAATTAATCTTATTTTTGATATCCAAAAAACAGGAAAATTTTACAAAGCAAAATGCATTATGAAAAGTTAAAAATTTTACAGATAGTGTTAAACTTATATTTTTATGATTTATGTTAACAATCTTTTCAAATTCTTACTTTTTATATTATAATATTGAAGTAAATAGATATTTTGTAATGTACAAGGTAGTCAATTTTTAATATGCCCATAATTTTCATCAAAATCTTTGAGTCCAAACAATACCAAGACTTTTAGGTCCTATATGGCCAAACCTTTTAAAAATTGATATAAATGTGAAAGTGTATATGTAAAATACATAAAAGATCGTTAAAATTTCAACTCAAAAGCTTCCATTTATTTAGAAACTTCAAGAAAATTTTGATAATAAAACCTAAAAATATTATACTTACAATATAATTTAATTGGCAATTGGAAGAAATGCCCGAGCACACTTTTTGAGAAAAACAGAATCTAAGCAATGCACCTTTTTTGTTTCAGGTATTTGAAGATTTGATTGGCTGCAGTGAAAATGGTGCATGCCGGCACAAAATTGGTCCCAACTTCAGACCTGTTCAGCCTATTTTTAGAAGGAAAATTTTTTTATCTGAATAAAGTCATCAATCTTTTTCTTATATGTTGCTATAATTGACATTTATCTTATTGATTTGTTTATGCCTATTTACTACATGAAAACAAGGTTCCTTCCTAATAAATGTGATCTTACTATCCTATACTAAATAACTACACACACGATTGGTGTGCAAATCTTTGAAGTTGGAGAAGATTGACCCTTTTTAGATTGACATATACTTCATTAAATGATACCCTTTTCAAGTATAAGAATACTCTTATTTCTATGCCCATTTGTTTAACTCATAAAAAATAATTCTAAAGCCTTTGTTGGATGCACCAAGTTTCTCAGTTTCGGGATTGTACTTATATTTTCATAACTATAAACATTTTTGATAAAATTTAGCATTATTTCTTATAGGGGCGTGAGTAAGGTTGGTTAGATACTGGTTTTCGATAACTCAAGGTCTTAGGTTCGATCCCCCAGCAAGCCTACTTTCCTCACAGTTCGATACAAGCGGCGCAAGTGTGCCTTCTAGATGAAAACAACCGCGCGGTACCGTTACCTTTATAAACAAATAAAGATTTCCATGGAACTTTGAATAATTGAACATTTTAACGCTCTAAAGCGATTCTTTCTAAAATCTCTGTAAATGTAAAGCGTGAGATCGCTAGCGAGAAACGAGCATTACCCGAGTCAATTTAGAGCAATGCCTTACGATTCACTTCTTTTCACTATAGACATTTTGCCGGCTTGAATTTTATGCTTGTCATTCCTATTAACTTTATGTTTGGCCTTCTAAAGCGCATAAAGATACTCCAAAACTTTACCCAAAAATTTAGTGATGGGACAAAGATTTGAAAGAAAGCTTTAAAATAATGGAGTGAGCTTTGGGGATGAACATTTATTTTATTTATATCACTTGGACTTAAACAGCATCCGAGTTATCTTTTTCAACGTAATAAAATGTGTAAATAAGCGCTCCTAAAATTAATAAATACAGCAAGCCTAGTTTTGCCAAAATTTAATGAAATATTATAACACTATTTTGTTCATTTCTAAATATTATATCAAAATATCTTACAAAAGAATAACTTTTGAAATTTAGTTATTTAACGAAAATAGACGATGTAAAGATATAAAAGTAATACCAATTTGATTACAATGTAGAAGCATTGCTAAACAAAAAGAATTGTTATAGAATTTTGGAAAAGATTGTTGGCGCCAGTGCTAAACGTATATAAAAAGACAAAGTATTGTAATGGAAACTTACGAGATCTTCCGATTTCAAGAGTTCTTCCTATATGTGAGTTACCCATCACCACTCTGAATTTTAAACATTGTGCCAGCCTCATAAGACGAATGGACTTCATTTTATTTGAACTTCTGGAAAACTTAAGAATACCACCTTCCACGGCGTCTTACAATTAAAACTGGTTATAAACATTTTAAAGTCATGCAGAGCTTGATCCTACATCAATGTTTATTGAGCACAGATTTTTAAATTATATATAAATAGCCAGCTAAGAGGTTCGCTTAGCTCGATTTTTACAGGAATGCATTTAACGATTAAGGATATCTAGATGATGTCTTTTTCCTAATTTTTTTATCGAAGAGTGACTAATAAAGATCATATAGAAAAGAGATTATTATACTTAAATGAAATTGAAAGCTTCGGTAATTGCGGATTCGAAGAAGTAATAACTTAACCACAAAAAATTCTTGAAGAATTTAAAAGGGAAAATCGAAAGGAGGCAATGGAAGACATAATGAGAGAGCAAGAGAAAAAATTGATGATTTGAAGAGTTTGAAAGACACGCTAAATATAGAGAGAAAAGAATTAAGGAAAATTATGAAAAACACAAGACCCAAATAAATTGAAGATATAAAATGGTAATCAAAAAGTTAAAGAGGAAAAAATAGCTCTTAAAAAAGAATATTAATTGTACAAGAGAAACCATATAAGTCAAATTGAGACACTAAAAGCACAAATTGAATGCGAAGCACATAAATACGCATCGAATTTAAGAATAATGAGAAGCCATGAAATGCAAGAGAGAAAGGAATCATGTTTTAATTTGCTATATCCAATTGTATTTGATCTTAATCATTGGCCATATCATTAATCAAAATACATATATTGAAAAGTTTTATATCAGTCTATATCACCGTTCCTTTACCTCATTCTCGCCATGAGCCCTTTTATTAGATCCAAAAGCACAGGCCTTCATATTAATTTAAGTTGTTATCTCTCTCTTTTCTCTGATTCTTCCCCTCAACTTGACACACCAAAAGAAGTAGAAAGAAATATTGAAAGTAGTTTGCTTCAAAACACCTACCCCAATTGTAGTCAAAAAATTTAATTTAAATAGATCTATTACAAAGTAAAAAAATATTGATTGTTTAATATTGAATGATTTTAATGTTTGATGTCAAAGACGTCAATGTGTGGCGTAAATATGCTCCTCTTTCTAGGTTGAGGCGATTCGAGTCTTTGATAGCAGGACTGAATCATTTTTTTCAAAGGAATAAAATCAACCGGCACAACGGAATGCAGCTTGTTCATATATAAAAAGGTATGATTATAAAAGGATATGTTAAAGAAATACGAAAATTAGAAGGCCTTATATAATATTGTTATATAATATTTAGGACATGTTATAAACATTCGCAATATATACAATATGCTAGACTAGGAACAAGCGGCGCCTAGAATTTTACTCCCTCCTGAGATGATATGAGTATTTAGGTACCCCTGGATGAAATTATTCAAAAATGTGTTTCTTTGCATTTAACGCCATCTAAATTTTCCTTTGTCTGCTTTAAATCTGTTTTTCCTTTATTTTTATG
>JAUIRK010001043.1:600000-787500 GCA_030549495.1 Nectonema munidae | reverse complement strand
AAAGAACAATCCTCATATGGTATTCTGGATTTAGCATTCCCATTTCAATTTAAGAACAAGCATCTAACTTTTTTGATCTTGCTCCAAAAAATTCTTACTATCTTAGTAAGAAGTTAGAATTCTTCTGCTTTTTTCAATGATTTTGAATATAAATCGTCTGGGTTTTTTTAAATATCGTTGATTTTTTTGTTTTTAGCTAAATATAGGTTTGAGTAATTAAATTTTAGCAAATAAATTGAATTTATTATTTTTATTATGTGAATAATTATTCAATTTTTTTTAAATAAAATAATCAACTTAATATTTCATATTACAATTAATAAAAGAATTCAGATGTCAGCAAGGATCAAAGAGATTTTGTTAAAATAAAAAAGTAAACTTTTTTTAAAAACTTTTTTTTTTAAATAAACTAACTAATTTTATTTTTGCGAATCAATAACTCTAGTCATTGGTCCCTCTCTTTCATATAGGAAGGATTCAAAGATTGAGGAATTCATACTTGTGCCAGACCCCTCCTCAGAGTCCTTCTTCATGGACGCTTGCATCCTAGCACTTCCTATCACTCGAGATCTCCTCGGTCTGGATGATCTTGAAGTTGAGGCCATTTTTGATGAAATCTCCTCATTCGCTCGTTGTCGTGCTTCATCCAAATCTAAATTTAAAGAAGTAACTATATCAGTTTTGAAAAATCATACTTAGCGAATTCAGTATTCATTCAGAAGTATGCACGTTAAGTTTATCAGAGATAAGAGGTTTACTTTATCGAGGTTTCAAAATTAAAATTCACTCCAACCCTTTTTAAGCCTACATATACCATTTTTATTTTTTTTTCTTTCTTTTTTTAGTTCTAAATTGTCTTTTTAAATACTCCTAAAAATAAAAAGAATCAAAGCTGAGGTATCGAAAGGCACTAACGAAATTTTCCGATGCAAAGATTGCGATTCCGATATCAAAAAAACGCTCCTCACGATTCATGATCCCGATTAACTGTCTCATCACTACTAATTACTATATATGTGTAAAATCTAGGAATTACCTTAATCCTATTAGTCAGTGTTGTGGAGACAGAGTCGAAGTCGGTGGAGTCGCACGTTATAAGAAGTAGTCGGAATAATAACTAACTTCGACTCCAATTTTAAAAAAAGTTTTATTCATAATTGTTAAATTAAAAAAGAAATTTTTATTAATTTTTTTTTGCTTTGAAAAGATTATAATATTAGAGGCATCAAGGAATGAGATAAATTTCCAGCGAATTGGTAACTTAGCCCTCGCAAGACTGATCATTTATTTAGCTCTCCAAAGAAGTGTAACGGGAGGAAAACTAAAAATCGTTTTTTCTTTTAAAAAATTTTCCTACAATATTGAATTGACAAGAGCATATTTGTTCAAAAAGAATTATTTTTTAACATATTACCAAGAATATTCAAAGAAAAACAGTTGTATGACAATTACTGCTCTTTTATTTTGGAGTTAAAAACTGAAAACCATAAAAATTAAAAATAAGAAGCTTCCTTTAAGCAAAATTTAACAGGTGAAAACGTTGCAAGTTGACAATCGAAATAGCGGAAGTTTTCACGAAAAAATGAATGCCAAAACAATTCAAGAAATATAAGATTGAATTGACGAACTGGTGTAAATGTATGCTCAACACTTGGTGAAGAATTTTTCATTACATCATCAACACTTGGTAAAGGATTTTTCCTTACATCATTAACATTTGGTAAGAAAACTTAGCATCATTCATGCCATTGCTAGTAACTAGCAAGTTTTTTGTTATTATGGTACATTACATCAAAACAGTAAACAAGTTAAAAAACAAACAAAAGTTGTTTGAAAACATTTTGAAGTTGAATCAAATGAATTTTCCGAATCGGAGTCGGAAAAAGAAACTATTATCTCCGACTCTCTACGACTCCGACTCTGACTCCACAGGCGTGATTCAAAGTGTTCAAAACACAAAATTAATGATTCTCTAAATTTATAAATTTATTGTTTTCGTATAGGCGTTAATTATCTAAAATAATAATTACACCGAAGCGCACATCCAGGGAACGAATCTTATCCTTGGGATTATAAATAAATTTTAAAAAATAAATAAAAAAAACAAAAAAAAAACTTAAATTTAAATAAATTTTATGCAAAAACGCAACATAAAAAACCTTTATCAATTTTGTCCAAGCTGAAAAATTCAATAGAATTAAAGAAGGAACTTTTTTATCACGCAAATTCCTTGTAAAGAGGAACAAAGCTCTCTTTATGAGTAGAAAGTTTTTGGAAAAAAATTTAAATCAAATAATTTAGGATTAATTTGGTTCTTGAATGCCATTGTTTTGGCTTAGATAAAATGGTTATAGACAATAATTTGGAAATCTAAAATAAGAAAACTAAAATAATGGAAACCAATAAAATATTTTATAAAGTATGTTGAAGAAAATAGATCAAACATTTTCGTTGCAACATAAAGCATTAACGTGTAAGAAGATTCACGACATCTTTCAATGAGCATGTAAAATCGGCATAGGCGGAGTTGGAATCGCAAAATATTGTTCCCCCTTCAAAATCCTGACATCAGCGATGGTAAACTAAAATCTCTACTGTACAAAATTGGCGCAATTATATGCCTTCAAACTGTTTGACTTTTCTTAAAATGGCAAGCTGCATCTTTTCATACTATGTTCAGGCTAGTTAAATGTCCCTCTCATGTCAAAAACTGTCAATCAAAATAAAATGTACATTTTTTTCAACAAAATTATTATATTATAATGACTACAACTTATGACTTAGTGCTTACATTACACACCGCATTTAACATTTATATTACATGTATCAGAACACATAGCACGTATACACATTTTTCCAATAAACACGGCAACTGTGTAGCAAATGTCAATCAAAATTTTGATAGATGATAAAATTGCTTACGAAGACATTCATTCAAATTTTAAATAAAATTCATTTTCTATACCAAATCGGACATGCTGATTTTATTTCATTAGGGTGTAAAAATGTATGAAAGTATCAATCATATTTTTGTGGTTTACTCATGAAAATCGTATAAAAAATCCAAGTTCCTTTCAAATAAACTCTTCAGTCAAATCTAGAGTTTATTATTTTATTACTGAATTCGAAATGAAGCTTTTAAAATTGCTTTTATAGGTTTAGTTTGAAATTTTAGATTTCATTGATTTTGTAAATAAAATATATACTAGTCTGGCAAACCAGGTATGCTTTGTATGTTTCATATACTTTTTTCGATTTATTGCTATCTCACAAAGTATTGCCAGACCACTAAATCAGTATAAAACATCTTTATTATCTAAAAATATTAGTAAATGCGGAATAATAGTTTACTATAAACTTTGAAAATTATATAAATACCAAAATTCTATTAAAAATAAAAAAATTAAACTTGTCTATTCAAACTTTTATAGTGTAAATTCAGAGAAGAAATAATTACCTTTGTCAAGTAATCTTAATTTTGTGACAAGAGTTAAAAATGATATGATTTATATGATATAAATTAGAACCAGTAGTTGAAAAAACACTTTAAGAATCAGCTGATGTTGGAACAACTTTTTAATTTTAAATATCAGTTGATTTTCGAACACCAATTTCAAGGAATCAAGCACTCTCTAGCATTATTTTTTTCAATAAAATTTTCTATGGGTTGAATTATATACATATAATTGTAGTTTCTAGTTCTTCATTAGGTTAAAGGAATCAATTTTTGTTTTCTATTTTTTTCAATATAAAAGAATATAAGTTTGATTATATATAATATATTTTAAAATAAGAAATAAAATATTATATAATACCGAGAATTCCAGGAAAAATTTTAAAATACGGGATTCGAGAATTTTTTATAAATATAAGCTCTCTATTCCTTCGTTATTTTAAATAAAAAATGTACTACTTATCTATGCATCCAAAGAAATACTATAATAAAAAAAGAGAGCTAAGGAAAAATATTTAAAAATACTCAAGATGAAATGAATATTAAAACAAAACAAGTCCTTTAACTAATCAGAAAATATTTAATTCGATTTTAGTATATTTCAGGATAAACGTTTAAATAAAAATTAAACTTTCAGAAGCAAAAATAATCAGAACATTTTAAAATATGGAATGTGATAATTACATATAAATATCAATAATAACTACCAAAATTATTATATATACTAAAAGAAATAATTTATTTTTAATAGAATCTAAAAATAATACCTATTGTTTGACTATTCACTACCGATATAAATTTAAATACTAAAAATATAAGAACTAAGGCTACTAAGACTGCAAGAATAAAAATAGTGTCCATTTTAAATTAAGAACAAGAAAAAGAAAAAGAAAAAAATTTCAACCACGGCTATATTGATACATAGTGGTTGTAAAACTTATAAGTCTTAATGGGAAATCTTAATGAGACTTGAGTAAGACTCGAGTTAGGAGGCGTGAATAAGGTTGGTTGATTTAATAACCCTAGAAAAACCAAGCCGTTCAATTGACCAGTAGGTTATTTTCATTCGACTGTAAATCTTGGGAATTTATACACATTTAATCGAAACTTATAGGACTCTAATATTTTATACAAAGTTATAAGTTCGAATTCTCTGTTTTTATTTCTAAATTTTCCAAAGCGTATATAAGTTTTTCTTCAACTAAGACCATAACGGTCAAATGACCGATATCATCATTTTTTAATATTTTATGATAAAAAATCAAAATAAGTAACTTATTTAAAGAAAATATTTATAATTATTTATTAAAATAAAATTATTATAATTTTAAACATAGTTTACTTAAAAAGAACAAGATCCACAAATATAATTAGAACAGTACGGACAACACGTTCTTGTTTTATTTTTTTGACATATTTTATAGGTGGTCCTTTTTCCATCTTCCAAAGTCTTGTTGCTAGATGTTGAGGCTCTATCTTCGTTTAGAATTAGTATTTTCTTAAAAAAATTCTAGAATTTTTCTCTTTTTCACATAGAGATTCTCCCAGGTCATTCAAAAACTTTTCCCTCTTTTTAGTTGAAATTTGCTCATTTCTTTGCATAAAATATAAGTATTCAAACACACGATGTCCAATAAATTGAAAAATACTGCGAGTGGCGATCTTCTGGAACCTGGTTTCGTAGAATATGCTCTCAGCATTTGATCCGCAGCATTTACTCCTCCTCTTTCTTTATTGTAATAAAGAATACATTTTGGTCGCTTTTTGGAATCGTCAACTACAACATTTGGATTTTGATGCTGTGATGATAAAACAAAAACATCTTTATTTTTTAGCTCGGTAACCTACTAACATGATACCTTCATCTTGCGTAAAAAGGAATTTTGATTCATAAAGCCGATCATTCTTTGCAAACTTCATTTGTGGAGGAATTTCTCTTCTGTGAGATCTAATTGTTCCGACAAGTGTTGTTTTTTGTCTCAAAAGGTTTTTAGCGCAGGAAAGTGTAAAAAAATTGTAGCAAGTCACATTCAAGCCCATGTCTTTATAGGAATTTAACAATTTCAAAATAACGTGTTCACCATAGCTTGAATGAACTCGAGATTCATCTTTACCAGTGTAAGGAAATGATTGCAAAACATACTAACTGTGGAAATCACAAAGCATCCAAAACTTTATTCCATATTTTGATGGTTTATTTGGCATGTATTGAATGAATTTGCACCGGCTGCGACAAAGATAAAGTTGTTCGTCAACAGTAACTCATCCATGAGGAAAGTAGCACTTTTGAAAGTTTTCCGTTACGTTACTACAATGTCAACGAATCGCTGTGAAATAATCGTTTTCTTTTCTTAGAGAACGCGAGCTCTTGTCATCAAAATGTAAAGTAAAATTTTTTTTTAATCGTTACGAGATATCGTCTCATTGAATTTTTTCCATAATTCGTATTCCAAAATTTATGAAGAGGTTCACTTTGTCCTTTGAGTACAAGATTTCGACAAAGGTGAAAAGTTCAAGTCATTCTTTCTTTTAGCCTCTTCTGTGGTAAGTTTGATTATTTCATCTAGTTTTCTGTGTCTATACCCTTTCATAAAGACATTAAAACTGTTGTTTACGCGATTTTTTATGAAAGGTGTAGGACCACCAGACTTACGAAAAAGATTGCGCGAAAGAGTTTTGCTTGATGAAGTACATTCAGATGTCCAAAGCGTATTGCCTTTTGATTGAAAAGTTCGAACATTACATGAAGAAGAATGAGAAGACGATTGGTTTCACATGCAAAGATATAAGATAATGAAGAAGAAAACTCACTTGAACTTGTTCATATGAGTCAGTAGTATACTCATTATTATCTTCAGACATGTTATATTGTGTAAAATAAAAGAAATGAGCGAAACAATATACTGTTGGAAGAAATTCACGGACCACGAATTGTAACGATTAGTTATGTATCATTCAGAAAAATCAATAAACTATAAAACTCTTTGTAAGCGCAACCACCGCTTCAAACAATAAAAACTGCTCTCTTTTTTTTGTAAACACTTTTTGGCGTTTTATTTGTTAACGATGAATGCCTTATTACGATATCAATGTATGATATTTGAACATTTACACACAAGAAGTTTAGAGATTACAGATGATTTTGTTTGCTTTATATGTTAATATAGAAAAATCCGAAAATTTAGAATGGTATATATCAATAATAATCTAAATCTAAAATATAAAGAACCTCAAATAGAAAAACTGCACGCTATTTTGTTAACATTTCGCACAAATGTTTGCCAGCCATAATGCGTATTATACTGATGATGAGTATTTCAACCTAACATAAGAAATTTCACGTTTCTCGGTGAAAATACCCAACAGTACCTTTACCTATTTTCATATTTTTACATATATAAATTTTATTTGATTTAATAAAAAAAATGAGATTCGGTCATGAATACACATTCATAATTAGATGAATTATAAAAAAAGATACAAGAAAAGAAGATTAAGATGATAATGAAAATTACCATCGAGAGTTACCGTTCTGTACAAAATAACGACAAACATATAAGTTGCAATATATTCATCAAATACAGTTAATTCAATAAACTAACATCAACATAAATAATAAAGAATAGCTATAAAATTATTTTGACATAAATACAAAATATTTTCTTGTTTTCAATTTTAGCTTTTTTTAATGACAGTTAGGTAGAATTTTTCAAAAAATTTGCTATTAAACATAAGATTATTACATAAGATATTTACACTTGGACTATTATCGTTTATGCTTGACGTATCATATATGATACGCATGATAAAGTGATCAATTTCATTTTCAACATGTGTATTTTTTTGTTCTTTTTTCTTCACGAAGTTTCCTATCAATAACGGGGATATTGTAGATGCAAAGACAGAAATATTTTATCGCTCTCATCCAAAGGGTTATTAGCTCTTTACTTCAAAAGTTTTCAATTTTTAAACATGGCATTTTTTCGCACGCAAATCTTATAGCAAAATTATATCATATAACCCAAATATGTGATTTTATCATAGATAAGCATTGCTTATTAATCATAGTAGTCGCATTTCATCTGTTTTCATGTCCATATGTGCAAATATTATTCGTATTTAGTTGCGTATCAAATATGAGACGTTGAGCGTGCCGATGAAATTTGTAGCAGTGATCGATCATATGCAGCACACATGTTATAGCTACAAGGAATGAAAATCAATATAAATCGCCTTCTTACTCATTTGTTTTTTAGATCTAGTCTAGCGTCAAAATTCTGAGTCTTTCTTTTTCTGTTTGGGAACAATTTGTTGACAATGGTAAAAACAAGTGCTTTTATTTTGATATAATATATGTGTATTGGTTTAAATATAACTATAGAATGGTAAAGATAATAAATACTTTTTGCGTGTAACTAGAAATGATCTTACTTCAATTAAGTTAAGAGGTTTCGTATTAGATAGTGTTTGTAGAGATTTTTTGGAATCTAATTTTACGTAATTTTACAATTTAAACAAAACATTGCACAAATAACTAATTTTTTCAAAGAATCTTTTTTTTCATTTTCAGATCATAAATGTTTTTTGATTCATCAAATTCATGTTTTTTCAAATATGTAAACAATGATTGTATAATCTTCTTTCACGAAAGGTGCCTTTTAACCTTTACTATAATATATTTGAAATCTAGGGTTTTGAATTTCAAAAGAGGCTCTCACCAAGAGGTCGCATTAGTTTGATAGAATGATCTTCTTTTTCCGTCTTTTCATTAGATTATATAACTTGGATTCCTATGTGTCTAATCAAATACAACAGTAAAAATTGTACTATAAGTTTGTTAAATTTAGTAAAGTAAGTAGCCTCTTTATTTTTTTTTTAGGTGTGGGCATGGTAAATTTAGGATAGTAAGATTATAACTCCAATAATAATTTGCTCAATTTTAACGTTTCTTACTCTTTCACTTAACACTAGGATTGCAGGTTATCTCTACTACCTCGTTTAGCTTAAATGTCCAAACGAAGACTTTAAATATGAAAAAGAAAACGTGAAAGTTATTGAAATAAAAAAACATAAAAATGAAAAGCTTCACTTGATTTGTTTCCTGAATATGAAAACAGTTTTTGCATTTAACTGTAATCAGCCTTGAGTTAGGATAAAAACATTAACTACATATTGTTTTTGAGCATTTTTAACATATTGTTATACTTACATTGTTGTATTCTTTCTTTGAACATTTTTTTCGTTTTTTGGTCATTGAGGTAATTGTTATAATTTCTGTTTCATCATAGTATTTTCCTATTTTTCATATGTTTTTCCTAGTTCTTCAATGAGTGGAACTAAAAACTTTTTACGCCATGTTTCTTCTTTAGAAGCTAGTTTATGAAAAATCTAACTCATGCCAATGAAATATCTGAAATAGTTGTCCAGACAGCTAAAAGCTATTTTTGATCCACTCTGTGTTGTATATTTTCTCAAAATTAGATCTCGAACTTTTTTTAGCAACCTCCCCCTTACTGCCCAATTTCATTTTTATCGCTCCTCTAAAAATCAATTTACTTTCCGCAGCCCCTTTAAGTGCTTAATGCACAAGAAAGTTAGTTTTGCCTTTTGTTATTAACTTTTTCTTCATTGAAAAACTCAAAAAGAAAAAATTGATAAATAATATTCTATTAAACTTACTTGACAGGTGATATAACTAAAAATTATGTGATCAAAAAAGTACAGTTTTTGTTAGAGCTGTACCATTGGCGATGTAATGATATAACTTATATGTTTTGTAAACAGCTAAACCTTTGAAATCCCTTTTATTTTTCTAGCGTTGCACATACACAGTAAAACTTTCCATCGCCCTTTCACTTGTTCATCACCTACAAGGGGGCGGTACGAACCACTTTGAGAAATACTGAACTATATCAACATCTATCTTATTTTTTTCATAAAACAGTATAAGATTTAGTTTCTTAATGTCTTTTTTTGGGTAAATCGAGCTGTTGAAATAAGATTGACAGACTTGTTGATTTTGCCTTAATGAGTTAAACTATATTTGAAATACTCATTTGTTAAGATTTTTGTACGTTTGAAAAGCCAAATAATTTTCCATCTATCAATAGTTTAAAAATTTGTTAAGATTTTTGTATGTTTGAAAAGCCAAATAATTTTCCATCTATCAATAGTTTAAAGAGCTTTAAATAATTTAAACGTTAAGGTCTTTAGAACCAATTTTTCATCTTCCTCAAAATAATATTAATTTGTAAAACAATTGAAAGGTTTTGATCTAATAGCAATAAAAAATTTAATATGAAAAACTGTTTTCATAATATATCTTATCAGTCATGAATAGGATTGTTTTTTATGAAATTTAGTTTTTTAAAAAAAAATATAATTAAAATTTTTCTATTTACGTCGAATAAATAATGATAATTCACTCTCATGAAAAGCAGTTTTACATTTAATTAATATATTTAAAAATAGACTCAAGATATTTAAATACTCAAAAGAATCTGAATTAAATTTGAAAATTAATAATCGAGTTGTTTTTTTATAGAAAACGTTGAATAAATCTTTTATTTAACAAAATACCAGCAATAATATTTCGGTCACTATGACCTTCTTCAGATATATATGACGTAAAATGAAAGCGTGGAGTGTAATGATATTAACTTTAGGTTCATGACACATATAGTACATTATAATGAAGATGTCTTGATAAATTTGTGTGAATGTTCAAGTACATATGTATGAGCAATTTACTCGCCTTTTACGAGATGCAGCTATCACAATAGTCCTATTCTTACTCCACAAGCAAGACACTCCACGCTTTCATTTTACGTCATATATATCTGAAGAAGGTCATAGTGACCGAAATATTATTGCTAGTATTTTGTTAAATAAAAGATTTGCTCAACGTTTTCAATTTATTTTCTTTACAACTTTTATTTATGAAGACTCAGCGCCATTTTATCTACGTTTTTTATAGAGTTTTAAAATATCTGATATTTTGGAATTGATTGATGAAGAAAAAGTTACTAACGCCAAATTTTTTTATAGAAGCCCCCAATAAATGCTTGTTCTTCTATTTCTGATGAAGATTCTGGGGATGAAGAAAATTTCACATGTGAAAATCTCACAACAAATCAACTTGCTGCTACCCGAATTGTTGATGAAACTGATGATAATGAAAAAGAAGATGAATTGAGTATATCCCGTAGAGTTTCTGGGAAGAGAAATAAAACCTCATTTGTTTCTTAAAAACCCTCAAACGTTTTAAAAAAGCTCTTAAGCGATTTAAAAGAAAAATACCAAGCTTATATGCCTTTTAGAGAATTTCATTTTATCGACGAAACTATGATACCATATTTTGGAAACCACTGTAGCAAACAGTTTATTAAGGGAAAACCTATAAGGTTTGGCTACAAACAATGGTCACACTGCGTTTCTCCTGGGTATTGTGTGAATTTCGACTTGTACCAAGGCAAAAGTATGAGCAAACCTGAACTTGAAGTTGGACCTTCTATTCTTTGGGATTTCGCTCAAACACTCAATGAAAAGATGCAAAATAATTATCACTTTATATCTGACAATTACTTTTCAACCTATGAAGTTTTTAAAAAATTTGGAGAAGCGAATATTAAAGCCACATCAACAATACGACCAAATTGTGAAAAATTTTCCAAAAGTATCCATCAAAGATCTCAAAAAAGAAAAAAGGTTTTTATAAAATCCTAACAAGAACTGATGAGGTAAATATATGTCAATTGTACGATAATCGTTCTGTTCTTGCTATCAGTAATACACTTGATGACAAACATGAAAACAGCATCAAGATATTCCAGTAAGGAAAAAGAAGAATTTTTATAAATCAGCCCTATATTTCCAATGTTTATAATAGTGAAATGGGATGGGTTGATCAAATGGACCAAAATATAGCACAATACCGTTGTTCTGTGCGTGGAAAAAAAATGGTACTGGCCCATATTTACACATCTTATCGACATGACTGTAAACCAAGCTTGGATTCTCTACAGTTTATCTCCTGGTGATAAACTAGATCAACTAGCTTTCAGGAGATAAATTGTAGACGTTCTTCTGAATAAATTTGGGAAAGTTCCAAAACCTAGTAAAGCTTTAGCAACAATGGAGCCATCTGAAGCAAAAAGATACGATAAATTCGGCCTTAAATGTAGGAAATGCCATAAACTTACTCCAACAATGTGCTTAAAATGTAAAGTAGCTGTTCACGTTAAATGCTTTCTTTCTTATCATACTGAATAAAAAATTTTTTATCAAAAGTTTTTTCAGGTTTTATATCGTTATGTCTAACGTATCATATATGATACCCCTTTTTTCTGAGAAAATAAATTTTTTTTTTAATTTTTTCATCTCTATTCAAAAATACAACATAAAGTAATAGATGATTGATAAAAATTATATTAAAAAAGTAGAAAAAGTTTCTTTGTCCTACGGGCTACCTTTAGTCAAAATAAGTTAGACGTAAAAGGGCAACACTTTGATAAGCTTAAGCGATGATAGAAAAATACAAGAAGATATGGAGATATTAAATATATGAACTAGACACTGAGTATAATATAAAATTGATTTAGCTATAATTGACATAATCAGGTCCAAAAATTTTTTATTTGAAATAGGAGCAACTCAGTGCCTGCGCTACCTATATAATTTTGGGGCACGTGCCCCCCCCCCCCCCTCTATTAATCTTTGCCCCCCCCCCCCCCTAAAATTTTTGGTTTTGCCCCATGCACTTTTTAAAGGACATATAAATAAGCAAAAATTGTACACAATAATCTTATATAAATGCTGGTGTATGTGTATGTATAATATGAGATTTCTATAGGTTTTTATACAGAAGTACTTCATGCTTTTCAGCAAAGTAATATAGGATATAAAGTAATATAGGAAATAAATTTTTTGCAAATGTGTTTCTTTGCCCCATTTCAGCCCCCCTTGAAATTTAGCTTTAACGCAGGCACTGGAGCAACTGCTATAATAATATCACCATATGAAATAGAAAATTAGATAATTCAAATTTGTTAAATGGAATGTTAGCACTGATATGATTTTAAAGTATTTCATAGTTAGATGAGGAATTCATAAATGGGAAAAAAAACTCTGCTTAAGCTCTTCAGTTGCAAATGGAATATTTTTATATTTAATATTGGGGTTAAAAAACGAATTAAAAAGACCTGCTCAAATAATTTGAAAATTTTTTAGGATAAAAGAATACTTTTAATTAAGAAAAAATTCTATAAAACATTTTGTCAAAAACCGTACGAGATTTTCAATATTTACAATATAAAAAAAACCTTTCTTTTCCCGAGATTAGAAAGTTCAGTGCTAAACAATGAGTAAGAGCTTTATTTTTATTGATTGTAAACGGAAGGTTTAAATTATAGCAGCTTTTAAACGTGAAGGAAAAATTGTCATAGGATTTATCAGCGTTAAATTCATTAAAAACAGGAGACCAATCAACAATTTTTAAACAAGCAATAAAGTTACAATTATTATTATGAGAAAATACACGTTTTTGTGTTTGCTGAAGTGTAGAGATTTTAGCCTTAGAAAATAAACAGGAAATGACACAAAACATGAAAAATGGTCAGAAACATCAGTACTGATATTAAAAGATTTTACTAAAATATTGTCAATATAAGTGATTGAGTAAGGAAATTTGTTCTAGTAGTCTTAGTCATAAATGGTAAAAAATTATATGAAATGAAATCCTTAAAATATTCAAATTCAATGGACCTGTGATCAATTTTAAACGAATTAATGTTAAAATAGCTAATGATAAAACTTCTATCTGTTACAAGCGGAAGCAAAGTTGTATTTTAAAAAGAAAGAAAATCACTTGTAATTTTAGATGACTAATGGTATATACAAAAAAAACAGTAGACTTTATATTATTACAAGAAAAAAGAATAGACAAACATTAACAAGAATTAACAAAACAACTCAAAATATTTAAATTTTATTAATCCACTCGGTTGAAAATAAATATACCAACTCCGCCACCTTTTGGAATCCCTTTTAGCCATTTATGTTGGTTGGTTTGAGATATCAAAGCACTTTCAGCCGTAAGGCTATATGCTCGCATTATTCTTAAGATGGTTAATCACAGTTTTTGTGATTTTGTTTTTAGAGTTGGGAGCCTTGGGGATCGAACCCCTGACCTTCAACTGTTAAGCTGAGAGGTACACCATAACAACCATTGAGGCTCAAAATTTATGTAATCCTGTGATTTTTTTTAATTTTATGCTAGGCTTACATAACAAAAGAGCAAGATAATCAATTTTTTTATACTAAAACTCATAATGTTTACATGAAATAGAAGAAGAAGATATTTATTAAGACTATGTAACAGATTACAACTAAAAAATATGTGTAAGTAAGATTATAAACATTAAGATAAGCACGGCACAAATAGTCAGAAATGATCGCTTGTTATAACCTTTAACTAAAAATCAAGGATGCAATATAAATAAAATAATAATATAAGCATTGCCAGTGCAAAAAGATCTATGAAGATGAGCAAGATCACCAGCACTGATCATTTCGGTTCTACTATTTAACTCAATGGATTCGTTTGAATTATTTGGAAAAAAGAGACAAGTAGATAAATCTAAAATTTCAAAGTTGTCATGCTTATTATTATGTCATTAATAACATTTTTTACTTGTAAAATTTTCATTGAAAAAGAACTTCATCTTTTAACTCACAGTGTTAGGGAGGAACAGAACCTACTTATTGGTTTAGATTTGCAATCATAGTATACTATGATCACATACCTGTTACAGTTGAATCAAACTCAAACCTAATCGAAAACCAACTGAATAGGATGAGCAGAACAAGCGATATAGATGTTTCATTAAATAATTTTTTTTAACAATAATTGGTTTAATTTTTAAAATAATATTACAGGTTTGATTTTATTCTGTGCGTAATTTAGTAACTTCAACTAAAAAAAACTTTAATTTTCAATTTTTTCTGGATTCAAATCATTCTGTCTGCAAATAGCATCGATCATAAAATGTTAATCTAAGGAATTATCCCAATTTTAATGATAAAAGGGGACATTTTCAGCTGCTTTTTATGCTTAATATGATTTGATCAAAAAAATATAAAAAAATTTCTTTATTTGAAATGTAATCAGCTTCTAAAATTAAGGAATCATTATAAACTTTTTTATAACTTTTATTGCAAAGTTTATTATTGATTCGATCAATTTTATTTTTTATGACTTCTTGGACTTTACATCTTTATAATCACTTAGAAAATTGGAAATGAAAATATAAAGAAAGACTTGGATTTATTATTAATTCGAAAAATTCCAATTCACAGTATTTAATATTTGAGAAAAAAACAATAAAAAACTTCAAAAACTTAATTTAAGCGTAAAAATTGACAAATAAAAATATCTATATGTAGCAAGATTATAAATATATAAAACTCGATTGAAAAATCTATATGCAGAAACAAATTTTTTGCAAAACAATAAATTTCACACCATCGTTCTAATTCTTCATCAACCTTCCTATGTATCTTCACAGACGCCTCAAAGAAATCCCTAAGTGCTAATCCTAATCTTTAAATAGTAGACAAAGTTTACCACTTCTTGAATAAAATTCAGAGGAGTTTTATCAAATCAAAGATGATTTAATTTGTTCATTAGTTATAGTTAGCAATTTTTTTTCAGTTAATTTGTAAATGTTAGTGAATTTGGTTAAGATGACGTAGTAGTAGGAGGGTAGGGTATTGATCCAAATGTTCTGGTTTCGATTCCCAATCATAACTATCCTTACCATTTGTCCAGCTATGAAAGAATATTCTTCCCTATGGATCAGATACTGACAAGTAAAAAAAAATTTTCAACTTCTTTTTTATGATTTTTTTAGTGCTTTTGCTTTTTTTTTTTTGTTTAAATCCAATTCAGTCAGGCATTCTTGATTTCATCTCAGTCATACCCTCAAATTTTGCTTCAATTCTGCAATCCTCGCTATTGTCATTTCATGCTAATTTTCATCAATATTTTTTATTTTTTTATTTTTCTTCCAATTATCCTCATTTATTTAACATATTTATAAGCTTGTAATGATAAATCAAATCCAATCAATTTATTGGGATCAAACCAAAGTTTGTAGTGAAAAAGAATCACTTAAGTAAATACAACAAAAGGAAAATGAGAAAAGAGCAAGTATATTTGTATGTTAAAAAATAATATAGTAATATTTGATAAATAGAATAGAACTAATACTTATGAACAGTGCTTTATTGAGTATGGGTTAGTGGATGAATAAAAAGGTCTTGTTTAAATTTGGAGTAGGATGAGATATTTCTTAAGGAGTAGAAAAGAAGAGATGAGTAGGAGCAAAATGTAAAATGATTAAGGATTTATTATAAGAACACATAAGCTCATTCTTTTGTTCTTGTTCAAAATAAATTCTCTAATACTCAAATGACACCAAGACTTCATGGTATATATGATTTGTAAAAGTCAATTTGTTTATATAAAATGGATAAAAATTTGTCAAATAAATATCAACTTATTTTATCTGATATTTTTTTATAATTTTCAGTTGGGGTGGGATAATTTTTCAGTTAGTTAATGAATTGATTACTCTTATTCATTGTTATGTCTCTTCTCGGAATTTTCACCTTGAAGATGGTAATAAAAATTATAAAAACTTAAACTATTTAATATAGCGATATATTCGTCTGTTATATAGAAGTAAAAATAAATACCGTCTCCAAAAGATTTAAGCATATGTGTTATAAGCACATAATCCTCTTTTTTCATTGTATATGTTAACTGGTAGTGAGTAAAGTTTGTTAGCTACCTGATTAGATGGATACCATATAGTGTTGGATTCGATCCAGCACCAAGCCTTCTTCACTCATACTAGAGGTTCAACTACGCCCTCACGCTGAAAACACTCCAAGCAAACTCTAACTAAAATCGCTAATCAACGAAAAAACTATATTTTAGTAAGTTTTATTATATTTTAAAAAAACTATCCATTTTTTTCATTATTTACAATATTTTATTAAAAAAAAAATAAGTGAAAAATTAAAAAAAAACACCCATAAATAAGAACTGTATTTTAATGGCGATAGTAAACAAGTGTTCAAATTTGGACACAACCAAATGTGCAGACTTATCAGACAAAGTGATTTTACTCTACTCGTCTTGATGCTCTACCACCATCACCAGGCAGACACGCGCATTCACTTTCTTTCTTCCACACACGCTCCAAATGCGTGAAATAACGAAGATAAAATGACGAACACGACATGCAGAGGTGCTAGATAAGAAGAGAAAAACGAGCGAGTCTTTGTTCCCCAAAACTTTCCCTTTCTCCCGCGCGTGTACTCTTTGTTCCTGCTTCTGCTATTGTTGTTTGGAGTTCAGTCATTAAACACTGTCATTATTTAAATATTGCAGACAAAAAAACATTTACACACCCTTTTTCCCTGATTAGTTACACTAATTGAACTGCAACAGTTTCGTTTAGGCATTTTCTGGGTCACATCCAGTCTTTTGTGGAAGAGTTTCTTTCGCTAACTACATACACTGATCTTCAACGTGAATCAAGGAAGATTTGTGTCTCCGCCAGCATTCCTCCTTCTGCTCCATAATATTGGCGCTTCTAAAATCACAAGGTTCGTTTCCCTTTGGGTCGGCGCTAAATGTACAGATAGGAAATCATGGAACCTTTAGTTCAGTAACAAAATCAGAAACAAAAAACGTTTATTTTATATACCTAAGAATTCAACATAACTCTACATTCGATTCGTTAATCTTTTGTAATGGAAAGTTTTTTTTTAATTTTTTTTTATTCGCAAAAAGTGTACATACATTTGCCTAAAAGAATTCTAGAAAAGGACATATGTGCATTCAAAAAATCTCTTTCCGCCTTTTCAAATTAGCTATTTGATGGAGATGGACAATTAGTTTGGGAGGATGCTTACTTAACTAGTAAGTTTTGTATTTAGTTAGGGAGATGTTAGTAACTTTGTGTGGTTGATTAAAATATCTGGGTACATCGATATTTGCGATCTATCTATTTATTTGGAAGCGAAGTGAGATTACACAGAAGGGAAACAAAGACAAAGATGACACAAATAATATAAAAAATATTTTGTACTTTATGTAAGGATGAAACAAAATCTTTTTGAGGATTTTGAGAATTAACAGGAATAATTGTTAGAAGATCCAAACGCGAAAAGACTGAAGAAAATGGGATATAAAATATTTCAAGTTCATACCCCACAAAAACGGTATGGGATGTTTCTCTCCTTACAACATATAGAGAGACTACATAAATATATCAGTTCTAATTAACTATAAACATAAGTGCTTTAAACACATATGAGCCTATCTATATATATATATATATATAAAGAAACAAACATTTATGAGGATATTTTTAGTCCTTCTACTTTGTGATTTAAAATTTCGGAATAAAATTCAAGTTTTTTCTGTATTTTTTTTCTTTTTTTCTCTCTTATGATATATGCACTAATTCATACATATTCTAACTTATGTCAACTTGCTTATAATTCATATATTGTATATTTTTTTCCTTCTCCGAGCAAAGAACATCTCGATGGAAGATATACCTCTATTTTTTTTTTGACAGGGTGTTTCATGCAAGGGAAGTAGAAACTTCCATATCTGCACTGATGAACTTTTTATGATAAGTCGATGGCATCGCCCTGATTCGAACCCAAAGGCTTTGGATCCGTAGGCAACGCCTCTACCTATCACCTCACCAGCCCTTTCCTCTATTTCCACTTTGATTCTTCTCCCTTCTGTAAAAATGAATCGTAATACTGTTTTTTCTTTTCATTAAATCAATCAATCAATCAATCAATAAATCAATTTTTTTTTTAATAAATGATTAAAAGGCGCTGAACATTCTTCATATGATACATTTAGAGTGTCTGTTATTCTTGTGATCCGATATTCGATAGGAAGGAGTGTAGTTAGTTAAAAAAATTTTGTCATGACAGAAATCTTCCTGGAAATTGTATCACTTTGTAAATATAATTTCGTAACTCATTTTTAAAATCCCCTTTTCGCCCGCTCTATAAACTCACAAATTGACATTAATTTTGCTTTCATTTGCAATCAGAACAAGGAACTTCTCTCCTTTCATAATTTGCTTCCAGGTTGAAAATTGATTGGAAATTGGAGAAGGTGCTACATGATTTCTGAAACTCTTTCCTGACCTTCAACAGAGAGAGAGAGAGAGAGTGCAAAAAGATTTTAATCGCGCTCAGCGTAGTAAATATTTTAATCAACGAAACTAGAAAAATAATGAATGAAAGACAAAAAATTGCACATGAACAAAAATTCCTCTACGAGAAAATGTTGAATGATAAAAACATCAACACGTCAGAAAATCTCAAATTTTCTCAATGCGGAATGTTGAATGTGATTCAATCTTTATTGGATCTTCTGTGTGTTATATGTCAGTGGTAGATTTTTAGTCAGTAAAAAAAATCCCTATCTATTTGTTTATAAAAAAGAGCGGTCCCCAAACTTTGTAGTCTATCTAGATTCTAGAACTTTAGAGAATTTCAAATTCTTAACTATATCAAGTTTTGATGTCAATGAAATTAGTTAAAAATAAAATTTATAATGAAAATGTAATCATTAATAGACATTTAATATAAGGAAATAAAAGCGTGCTTTGAATGATACAATATTACTATTTTTTCCAAGAAGATTGGAGCCAGTTTGAGGGTTATGGCTGATGAGATCGATGCAGAGAGAAATCAAAGCCGCAGAAATTTGCATACCACCAACACAGCTCCAGTGAGAAAGAAATTTAAAAAACAAGAAATAAATAATCATTAATCATTAAAATACTTTAATTTATTAGTTTTCTAAAATTAGTTTTAGATAAAATAAATTTTTGAATTTTAATTGACTTAAAATTTTTTGACTTTATTGACCTAAAAATTGCAAAAAACAGAAGAAAAATACTTCGAGCAAAATGTGTTTACAGTGACTTTTTTATATTTAAAAAAAATTGATTCTAAATAATAACTTAACAATTTTGAAGTTGAAAAAAGATATTTTTATGCAAAAAAATTTAACTTTCGTCAAATCCATTTGAAATAAAAACTAACATGAAAACTATCTGCTTTACAAATCAAGTTAAAATGATTGCATTTTTAAATCGGGAATTTGAAAAGCAGCATAATTCATAAATTTATTTATCAAATAAAAATGTTTTTTTCCATTGGAATTTCATTTTTGACCATGAGAAAAACTTTGGTGCAAAAAATGTGTGCAAGTGTTTTCTAATTTATATATTATTGCATTTTAAAAAGTTTTCAACACGTTTTGTCTTTTGTTCTTTGACATTGTAAATATTTATTCAATCTATGTATATTTAAAAGTATTTTTGCGAAGATTCCACACTTCAAAAATACTTTGAATAAATTCTACTGTTCATTTTATTTACCTATTACATAATAGGCAACTCTTTGTTAACGTTATATTCTTATCACATATCCCATTTGAAGAGGAATCCTTATTGCTATAGAGAACTGTGACTTCTATTATTGAAAGGGTTTTGAAACAAAGATAAAAAATAAATTTAATGGACCCAATTATTTGGCGATTAAACTAACAAACACATTAACTTCATTCTAACTAGGATTTTAAAGAAAAAATATTCCTAATATGTTTTTACCCATGGAATAAGTATTCTTTCAGAGAGCTAAATTATGACCGCTCCTATTTAAAAGGAGCCCTTAATATCCGGGTATAGCTTAGTTCCTCTTTGTCGGTCATATATGCTAAACACATTTCATGCAGCAAAAAACATTTCTTTTAATGTTTTTCAGTTTAATGTTACTAAGAAAGAGAGCTTAAGACTCAAATTTCCACTGATTAACGTGCCTATTAAAAAATTAAAAATCCACTGATTAACGTGCCTATTTTGGAAATATGATATATGCTAACTAATTTGGGAGATTTGGAAAACACGTGCTTAAAAATAATTTGAAAAAATGGAAATATTTAACTTTACCCAAAGATAAAGATAAAGATAGGTAAAAAATAAGAATCTATTAATTTAAATAGTTACAATCTTATTTTATTTTTAACTCTGTTTCAAATAAAGTTCCGACTGATATACTTCAATTATAACATTTAAAAAATATATTTTTAACGCAATTTAATGAAAAGAGTTTAAAATGGCCGACTTTTTGCACAATAATAATAATTAGAAACGGATATAAATGTTGGCAATTATCAGATGAGAGGGTTTGATATTCAGGCAGTTGTTCGTGAACATATTTTATTAAGAGGGTATGGGGTCAGTTCCTCCTATCTCCAAATTTGTGGCTTCCAATAAATAAATATATCTTTATCTGATTATATTTAAAAAAAAAAGTTTTGTATGTGTTCATAAAAAAATTATATTTTTCCCTGCTAAGCTTCCAATCTGATCAAAGAAAATTTTGACAAAAAATATTTTATATACACGTTGATTTAAAATTGGAACTCCCAAACCAAAAATCTTCACATTTGTGCCCTACAAGATCCCGGTTATCGCGTAGCATATCGGAGGAAGCGAAAGGCTAAATAGATCCTTTGTTGGTAGCTTGTTCTCCGATGCTGCCACGATTATCATCTTTCCTTGTAGTACGATTTTAAAAAAAAAAAAGCTTAAAAACGGCATATAATTGAATTATAAAGAAATTTATTACATAACTTCATAAATTAAATATTATAAAAATTTTAATATATTAGCACAAAATAGACATTGAAAGCTTTTGGATAAGCTTTGTTATTGAAACATTTTAATTGCTAGACACACACACATATATATAGAAATATAGATGAAATATATTCAGCATATATGAAATTTTAGTTTAAAAATAATTGTAAGCAACATTACATTTACGAGGAGAGAAAGGCAAAGTAGGAATGCAGCACGCTGTGTTCTTTGTTTTCTCCATAAGCTCCAGTGAGTGGGAAGTGTGTTGGGGGTATGCGAATTTTTGGGACTTTGATTTCTCTCTGCATCGATCTCATCAGCCATAACCCTCAAACTGGCTCCAATCTTCTTGGAAACGTCAAGAGGACCCCCGTAGTCTTTGATGCTGTTATCGCCTGGATTAGCTACACTTATTAAATGCGGCATTGAGGAAGGTAGACGTGATAAGTGCGTCTTTTTTAATCCACATTCCCGTGCAAACGTTTCGGGATAATGAATTGAAGGCGTACTGCAGTTAGTTGCGCAAGACTTTTTATTCAGAGTGGGTGAGTGAACAATTACCGCAAATGATTGTGAAAGATTACGTCAACGTAGAAACTTTCCCTTTCACTGCTTCACTCCTATTCGCTACAAGCTTGATTGACACTTCTATCCATTCTTTGCAAAGTTGCGTGGCTGGCGGCTGTCTCATATCTTCGCAAGTGGTTTTATATTTTCTGGTTCATATAGCAAAGAGTTTGTGTAACAGAGTATCCATGCACTTTGTCTATAACGAAATTTTGGCCAAAAAAAGGCAAATTACGATTATGAATACTTTTTGCATTGGTTTAAATATATATTTAAATCTATTTTACAAATTTTAGAATTCATTTAGATATTTACCATTTTTTCAACTTAAGCTTTTTCACAATGAGAGAGAGAAAAAATTTTTTAAGATTCGAAATCCAAAAAAATGGATTCCTTTCCCCATTTTCGGTGGCATGGAAAATAATTTTTTTATAAAAAATATCTGCAATATTACTTAAAGTTTGATTAAAACAAATTGATTTTGAAGAACATTATAAGTTTTTGGGTATATTTTTATAAGATAGTTTGCAAGACACAAGTAAAATTCATCTACATGTTAAACTTTTCAAAAAATATCATATATTTTAACTTCTTTTTTTTATAATTTAACAATTTTTTAAACCAATCATACTGCCGTATCTTTGAATGCCGCAGACCTTAAGTGGATTTCAGCTTCTGTATTGTGAATCAATGTAAGAAATATTTCATTAAATATAAGAAAATGATCTATTGATAAGGAGCGGAAGAAAATTCTTTTTCAGGAAATAATAATAATGCTTAAAACGCAAAAAGTTTACCTGGTGTTGATAAAATTTTGATAATGGTAAAGAAATGCTTACCTCTATTTTTCACTATTTTTATGGCTATTAGACCAAAATTTTGAAAAAAAAACATTAAAATCTTTTATGAATATAAGAATTTCTTTTAAAAAATTTTATTCCAATTTTTTTTTCTGTTTCACAATTTTTTCAAGTATTTCTTGATTTTTAATTTAATTTCAATTATTATTCTTGATCTAAAATTAGAAAAATAATTTGTGTTAAATTTGTCTACAATTAAATAAAAGCATTAGATATATATCCAATGAATGTTTTTTTATAACTTGAGTCGTACAGATACATTATTACAGTAATTACACTATTTTCATTTATAGCATCACAAGTTCAAGTGAAATTTTTGACTTTAAGTTAACATTTTTTGAAAGAAATACTTGTTGGGATTCATCCACAGGTTTTAACAGTTTAGTGAAATAATTGCGAAATTATGATAATTGTTTCCTGTAATTATTATACTTTTTGCATTCTTTTGTTGACTGTTTTCAAAATTAATGAATAATTTGCAAATTGCAGTGGGTTTTTTTTTAAACCTTAGCAAACTTTGTGAAACAATAGAATTGGTCTAGTCAATTTGGTCTCGAGAAATAAGTCTGATGCAATTAAAAAAAATTATATTTTTATAAAATCAAAAAGATATAAATTAAAAAAACTTGAAAATCAATTTTGAAAAAAAACTTGAAAATCAATTAAATTTCACTTTAAATAAAGTTAACATTACAGATATATACATTTTTTTAGAGATGGGATCTATTAAATTTTTTGAATTGAACACAAAAGTGAATTTGTTTTTGTGAAAATGAGAGTATATTTTAAAAAAACAAAAAAAGTACAGTTTCTAACAAAAAATTTTTAAGTATAGGACGAATTTCCAACTCCACGAGTCTTTATCAAGTTAAAATACTAAATTAAAAACTTAACTTATTTAACTTGATTACGCGTCGTAGAGTCGAAAATTTGTCCCATTTAAAGATCAATTTATTTGATACTTGGTAATTCAAATAAATGATCCTTCAGCACTTTACCTAGAAGTATTTTTTGAAAGGTCAATTATTTCTGCAAATAGGCATACTTTTTTTCTTTAAATTATATTAATAGATAATGATGACATCTTTAGTTATCTCAAGTATCATTGAAGCGTGTGCTTTGGTACGCGTAACAAGATGAAATATAAGCACATAAATACCGATGAAACGAGACTTCAACTCACCCTAAATAAAGCCCAGAAGAATAAAGGACGCCAGGAAAATAATCTCACAAGCAAATCTGATAAGAAGGGCCTAAGGAAACTTGAACAAGTTGTTTACGATGTAGGAATGAGGTAATGCTATTAAGTTTATACGATTTTGGCGCTAAGTACTTCTCAAGAGAGGATTAGCCTTACTTGCAGTGCTTTGTGGGGTGTTGAGGGCTTAACAACAAACACAACAATTATATCAGCTAAGAAGGCAGCCTTACTTTGTGCGCGGGTAAGGTTCGTTATAAACTGGGTTTCGATAACTCAGGGTCTTGGGTTCGAACCCGCATCAATCCCACTTTCCTCATAGTTCGATTCAAGGCGCGCAATGTGCTTCCTTGATGAAAATAATCTAGATTACCTTTGCCTTTAATAAAGAGAGATCGAAATGTGATTGACGTGTACAGATTTTCTTCTTATCTCTTGAATTATTATTTATGCGAAAAAATTTGGCACATATTTTAGCGAATAAAATACTTTTTACTTGTTTAGGAGGGGAGATATGAATATATTTTATCTTATCTTTATTTGTAAATTCTTTCGAACTCAAGAAAAATTTCTTAATTTTCAACAAAAAAATAATTTTTTTTTAATTTATATTCCTTCTCATTATAATTTTTTTTTATAAAAATATAAAGGAATCAAAATTTTTTCTTCATAAATAAAATTTTTTAAATTATATTTGATTGTTAAATCGTGAATCTTCCATATACAAAATGTATGAAAATTGAGCTATCTCCATATAATATCTTTTTTTTTTATTTTTATTACTTTTTTTTGAATCTCCTGAAAAAGAACCACCCGAGTACATTTTTTCTTATCAACGGAAGAACAGCAACATCCAATCTCTCTCCTGAAGAATAATCTCCCCACTACTTCTCTATATTTAAAATTTCAGTAGAAATACCCTTAGTCACCGACCCTCAACTTGGGCATAAGGTGTAGACAAAGAAGAAGAAGTAGTAGTAGAAAATAAAATTTGGCGAAAAAATGTATCAGTTCATGCAAAATAAAAATATACATTGAATTGCTGAGCAATACGATCACCTAAACTGAAAAAAGCGTCATTCCAAGATCTTCTTCAAGACATTAAATTCTTGAAGTGTTTTGTGAAAAAAAACGTAATCTTTGCACATTCGCGTATGCTCGCCATTCATCCCTGTAAATAACTGATTCAAGTGCAACCACTTTTTCTATTAGAGGAAGTAATGTTTCCGCACTTCTATCTTTAACAGTTTCCATATGCCCGATTGCAGGAGAAAAGGGGGAATCAACTAAACCAAAAACCGAAATTTGTTTTGAGAAGTTTTTCCACGCTGATATTTTGGTTTCTATGAAAAAAACGAATGCTCTGATATTTAATCTTTTTACTAGAGTAATCATTGTGTATTTATAGGAAGTTTCTTTCCCAAAGAAAAAAATGTTTACCTGTGTGAATATATGAATATATACCATTTTTACTTCTGAAT
Source organism: Nectonema munidae (assembly GCA_030549495.1). NCBI lineage: Eukaryota > Metazoa > Nematomorpha > Nectonematoida > Nectonematidae > Nectonema > Nectonema munidae. The sequence goes on along the minus strand of JAUIRK010001043.1, from coordinate 762,187 downwards.
TATCTTTTTTTAGTTCTAAACCCTATTTTGCGCAAGACATTATCACAGTTTATTCAAATATATATTTTTTGATATTTTTTAAAAAATCTATTAAATAATCTTTTTTTTATTTTAACAATTTTCTGTAGAATGTCAAAATTTTGAAACCTGTTTGCAAATTCAAATAAATTCTATAAATTAAAACAAATAATTATAGAGGAGTAAGAACTTATCTTTTGAAAATATTTTTTTAATTTTTTTTAAATACTATTCCCACCCAATAACATAATAAATTTATATAAAAATTGGATAGTGATGAGAAATCATAGACTTACAAGCCAAGTTAAAACTTATTAAAACGTTATATCAATCAAATAAATATCAATGAGCCTTTTGAAATATGATAGTAACAGTCTATCTTTTACTTATAATTGTGAATACTATCCTCAAAATTCATTTTATTCTATGCTCTTCTCCATCTTTGTTAAACTGTGTATTTACCAATAAATCTTCTTCTTCTCATCAACGCAGTGAATTGGGACCGCGTTATTTTGGTAATAGTAAACTTCAAGGACTCTTTTCTCAAATATTAATAAGTTTTTATAAATATTTTTAATGTGATTTATATGTTTCAACTATGCTGAATTCAGTGGTGATGTCCTTTTTTTTATCAAAATCAATCAAACCTGTCAAAAAATTGATTTATATTTAACAGTTCATCTCCAAAAAGAACTTTTTATACACATATATATACCCACTTTCAAGTATGCTGAATTCAGTAGTGATATTCATTTTTTATACAATCAATCAAACCTGTCAAAAAATTGATTTATATTTGACAGCTTATCATAAAAAGAAACATTTTATATTAATAATTATATATAACGTTTTTTACACCCATTTTCAAGTAAGCTGAATTTACTGGTGATAGTTTCTTTTTTTTTTTATTTTTGAAAATCAGTCAAATCTATCAAAAAAAGATTTAAATCTGACAGCCCATGTCAAAAAGAAACATTTTATCCAAGTAAAAAACCTCCTATCCATATAAAGATGTCAAAATTAAAATTTTTTATACATATATACCTTCAAGTATATGTAGAATTTATTGGTGATATTCATCAATCAATGTCAAATATATAAACTTCAAAATAAATTGTATTTCTCTGATAATTATTTCTTTAATCTATTTAATAAACCACCTTTAGATGTTTAATTGACTCAAAATATTTCATTTGTCAGTAAATTATGTATCTCGATAGGACCTCCATCTTTTTGGCTACAAATTCGTTATCGGCTCGTACTCTCTACCTCATATCTTCTATGCTTTACAATATGTAATTTTGCTATTCATTCGGTGATGATCCTTTCTTGGTAGCTCTTTTTTCATTAGAAATTTATTTACTTCAATGTGTTTGAAAAAACTTTTTTAAGGATTTATTTTCGATAGATTTTTTTTCGTTCTCAAAGCATTCCTATTAAAGAATCTTCTTGATGATCTTAGGCTTTTTTTATCAGTATGGTGTATTTCTGGTGATATGAAGAGATATTAATTCTGAATATTTGTCAAACAATCCCAGTTCAAAATTTTTTTATGATCAAATCATTCGTGATGTTCATTGTTCAATTACAAAAAGTGGTCCACTATTTCATCTAAAAGACTCCCTCTTTCACGCAAAAGGAAGAAAATGGATAAATTCAATTTAAATATAAAATTATCTTGATAGTGACTAAATCCTCACATATTGGCACTGATCTATTCAGCATTTTCTGATTTCCATCAAAGTGAAATGATAGTGGTAATCTTAGCTGATAAGCTATAGATTTAAAGATTTTTCATTTGTAAAAGAGAAACTTCTTTTTCACGGTCAAAATCTTTTTTGAAGCAGCTATAAAATTATTTCTTTCTATCATACGTTCTCTTTTCATTTGGTTTCAGATTGCTTCCTTCTCTAATACTAATCTTCAAAAGATTTTATAATACGTTTTGTTTTTTTTAAATAAATATTTCATACTCAAATTCTTCTTCTTCTTTACATGATTTTCAGGCATACATCACTAATTCAATTGATACTTCGAGATATTTTTAACCGTATTAGCCAAAATGTAGTACAGAAATAAAATAAGAATAGTCGATTTGATATAAAAACAGATATTTTATTTGAAATTTTGAAAATATTTTAGGAGAATTCTGATTAAAGCTTTCAGCTTAATTTTTTTTTTCTTTTGTGTAAGAAAAGGCCAAGGGTTTCCAGCCCCTAAAACAAAATAGTTGCCGTCAGGAAGAGCATCCGCTAGATATAATGATTCTTTCCATATCAGCAATAGTGATGGAAACAAATCTCTACTAACGACGAACTGAGATCATGTTTGCTAAAACCAGACAAAATTTAAATTTATAAATATTTATTTCTGATGAAATTTTTCTATATATTTGTTATCAGCTTCTAGTCTGGCCGGTTTTTTACCCTGGTTTTCTTCCTCTGAAGAATTCAAAGATTTTTACGGTTAGGTAATGCTCCAGTAACCCGATTCTACGTGGTTAGTAATCAAGCTATCACTAGTCAATAAGTTTGTTTCCCAAATGGGGAGCGTTCGCGTTAGGATTGTATCGTTCACTCAGATGTATTTATATATTGTAACATAAATTCTTGTAAAATAATATATATAACAAGTTATCCAGTAACAAGGGCCGGTAGGCGTTTAGTGAGATGGAAAGTCCAGGTAGACTTGGACTCAGCATTCCGGGCGGGCCACGATATCCAAAAGGATGGGTGCGAATGCCACAAACAACTTAATTAATTAATTAATTAATAGTCTGTACTCATTTCTCCTATAAGTAAGCACTTCATTCTATACTCATCTTTCATTAGATCTACTTCCTCAAAAATTCATTTTACGCAATTTGTGTTAAAAAAAACTTTTTTCATATATTTATTTAGTTCAGAATTTAAACGATTTCAGAGCTTTTCTATTGAAAAGAACCTCTATGTTGTTCTTAGCTTTTTTTTTTATCATCATTTGATATAGTATCTGGTGAAATCAATATATAAGTATTGAGTATTGGTTGGGCGATTTAAGATTATGATTCTGGTTCTCTGAATTTTTTAATTGTAACTTTGATTCTGATTCTTATTTTTTCATTCCTTAAATTCCAGGATTGGGGACGCGGAGTCGGGGAGAGTCGGAAGTTTCAGCAAGAAGTCGGATTTCTAAGAGTACTACGAGTCGGAGTCAAAGTCGGATTTTTTTATCTAACTCTGACTCCTTAAGTGCTTAAATTCAAAGGCATCTACTGAAAATCTCCACACTATTTCAACCACAGACTCAGAGGGAACATGCGATGAAGAGCATTTTGAAAAGTTACAGGATCAACAAGATCATAAAGCAAGATCAATAATAAAAATAAAGGCTTAGCAAGTATCAAGCTAGACTTCCATGCTGGATTTCAGCAAGTAGAACAAATAAATAGAAAGTCAAAGTTGAATGTTCATGAAGCTATAAAGCAATACCCTAAGATAGTGAAAGAGTCTCCTCTGTTGGCAGAAGCATCTCCTCCAAAACAAGTGTGAACGTCTGTTTTCAGGGCTAAGGTTAATTAGGACAGACCAAAGGGCTTTGAAGAAAGAGAAACTCACTGAAGCCATCTTATTTTTGAGAGCAAATTATTGAATTTTTTTGAAAAAATCTATAAGTTCTTTAATTATGAATAAAGCCTTTTATGAATATCTCTCATTTTCAATCAATCAAAATTTAAACTATGATTCTGATTCTCAGATTTTTTTAATTACAATTTCATTTTTCTTATGATCAGGCGTTTTTATATTAATGTGTCTTCAGATCTTTACATTTCTCATACTCATATATTTGTACTAAATAAACAAAAAATAATAAATTTTAGAAAAAACTTGACAAATGATTATTTTGAAGATAAATTAATTTTTGCCACTAATATGAAATAAGCAAGGTCGATAAGGCATTGAAAATTTATTTTAAACTTGAAAGAAATTTTTAGAGAGAATTTGATTTTTTTCTGAAATGTCAAACTTGATAGATAATTCCACAAATTCTTATACTTTAATAGAGAAAACAATTTTGATATTTTAAAACAAAAAAATTTTTGAAGAAAATTTTCAACACTAACAGCTAATTTGATTAACATTTTTAAGTATGTTAAATTAAAAAATATAATTTATTTTAAATGTGGATAAATAATTTTGGTGACACATTTTCAGTTGTAAACCCCAAATATGATTGATAAATTTAGACCTTTTTAAATCCTAATTGCGAAAATTGAATCGAGAAATCTAATCAGCATTGTCGATTTGGTATAAAATTAAATTTTTTTAAAATAGAAATGGAAATTTTTGGCAACTATTTTTAGACGTAAAAAGCACAATTGATAGACATTTTCATATTCTAATTGAGGAAAATGGGTCTAGAAGTGAAATCGTAATGGTTGATTTATTATAAAAAAATATATTTTGTTTAAAATTTAATAATATTCTTGGAGAAAATTATTGAGTTCATATATGAAATCGACATGGTTGATTTAGTATAAAAAATTAATTTTATTTAAAATTTGAATGAAGGTTTTTGTAAGAAATTTTATACAAAGTTGCCAATTATTGGAAAAATGTGTATAGTAAAACCTTGGCTTAGGGACATCTCAATATTAAGGACACTTCAAAAATAAGGACACTTCATTGAGGACCATTTTTATATAATGGTTTTTATATGAAAATATCCCTCAATATAAAGGACAACCTCAATATTCGAAATTAAGGACCCTTTTATACTATATTATTGATAAAAACATTGTTATTAAGGATAACTTTTCCATTTAAAAGCTACTTGTATCAAATTGGTTGTTGTTTATTGAGTACGATAAAACAGTTTAGCTAACAAAATAAAAAAAAGTATGCATAATAATCTTTTAACTGTTTGTAGTACCCTTATAATATGAAGTTAATTGAGTAAAAATGGTTGTGCAACATTGATAAACAAGTCTACATTTTACCATTGAAAGATGTTTGTGCAAAGCTTTTATAACTTCATTCATCTCTTCATGCAGATTGCTACTTTATTTTAGAAGCATATAAAGCTATGCATGTCTGTTTCGACATCCTTTTTTGCATAATAATGTTTAACTGCGTATGTATAAAATGGTTATGCAAGATTGATAAACAAGTTTATACTGTACTGTTGCAAGATAATTTTTGCAAAGATTTCGGCTTCATTTGTCTCTTTATTTAGAGCTTTGTTATAAATTGCTGTCTATATCACTTTTCAGAATTTTATATCGAATAAAAGTATTTATTAATTTGTAAAAAAATATTGGGTACCATGAAAAATTCTCATGAAAACTTAATTCGGAGGGAGATGGTTAAAAACTAAGTGTTTTTTAAGTATGATGGTAACATTTACCAACCATAGATGTATTGGTTTTTAGAAGACGTAACGCAATGGAAAGAAAGGTTTAAATCATTCAGGATTACTCATCTAAAAATATATATAACATGGAAGAGACTGCACTTTTTTCCGATCTTTACCAAGTCGTACGTTATCTGTTTGTGGGGAAGAATGCACTGGAGGTAAACGAAACAGAGCGTTTTACTATCGCATTGCTTACAAATATGACCGGCGAAATTGAAAAACTAATTGTAATCGGGAAATCTGCTCAACCTAGATCATTTAAAAAAATCAACATTTCTTCTCTTCCTGCTCAATATTACCATAACTCAAACGAATGGGTAAAAATTTTCCTCAACGTTTTAGAAATTTTTAACAAAAAGTTAATAAAGGAAAAACGTGAAACTTTTATTTGTTGATAACGTACCCAACCACGCGTTAAAAGTAGTTTTTCGAACATAAAAATTTGTTTCATGCCTCCTAACATTACATCTGTTCTGCAATCTCTTGATAATGGCATTATAGCAAACTTCAAAAGCAATTATAAAAAACTTTAGTTACGCTCTGTTCTTTGCTCTATTAAGAATGATTCTATCAAAGAAATAGTGACTTCTCTACAAGCAATAATGTGGATCATAAAGCATCTACTGTTGAAGTTTCATAAAATGCGGATTCACGTTGCCGTCTTCCAGTGACGATAGCTTAGAGAATGGCGTTTAAGAAAAAACAGATAATACTTTATTTAATAATCTTATAGTTGAAACTGTAAGAAAGCTAAATTTTTATGATCCTATGTCTGTGGATGAATTCATTTCAATAGATGAGCTCAAAAGAGATTGGATAAGGGGACCGAAGTTCAGATGCTACTCCGATTGAAGAAGAAATGGAGAATTCTGAAGTATCTGAATCTCCAATTAAAAACCTCAATATGGCTTTAAAGGCAGTTTCAGATCTTGAATCTTTTTGCCTTGAAAAAGACATCGATGAAGTCTTCGTTTCGCTTTCTAAAATTAAAATAAGCGTGAAACAAATAGCAAGCAGTGGGAAGTTTCAAAAGCAAAATTCTATACTGAACTGGTTTGAAAAGAAAAACTAATTAAATAAAAAATTTACTATAATATTAATAGATAAGTTAGATATTAGTTATCTTGATAGTAGGGAGAACCTTGATATAAGGGACAATTGTTATGCGACCGTGAATGTCCTTAATATCAAGGTTCCACTGTATATATAAATGCTATCTCTTCGAATATAAATATCATCATAAATTTTTAAGAGTGTGTCAAATGTAAACTTTAAGTTATAAATTATAGACATTATATTATAAAAATTTTACTGAAAAAACATATATTTTATTTTGATTGACAGTTTTTGAGATGGGACGGTTATTCAACTACCTGAAAATAGTATAAAATGATACAGCAAGCTATATAAGATATATTTCAGCAAATTTTATACAATAGTAGTTTTAGTTGAAGGGGGCTAAAATGCCCCTCATTCTCATCACATTGAGAGAAATATATTCATTGAAAATTAATATGTAAAGGTGATATTAGAGTACATTTTTAGATTAGGTCACTTTAAAGATTTTATCTGTTAATCTTTTTTATCTGCTTTTTCTTCTAGCTCTAAGATGTCAAAATATTTTTCAAAAATTTTCTGAATATTTTCTATAACCTGTTGTCTAGAAAGTAAGGTATTATAGGAAATTTTTATACCTTTTGAAACTTTACTTACTAATTACTTGACTTTCACTTGTAATTTTATTTTTTTTAAAAACACTATTATTTATTTTCTCAAATCAAAACTAAGAAATGAACTTTTTAGTATAATTTTAAGATATTTTTTTTCAAAAATGCTATTTTATTCTGATACCTAAGTTATTATTATTTCCAATTTAATTTCATTTTTTAGCGCTAAGAATGTTGAAAAAACTTTTCAATACTCTATATCTCAACTACTTTTCAACTGGAAGATTTTGTTCTTTTGTAACTGTAAAGACAATTCAAGATAATAATGGTATTTTAACTTGCATTCTTCATAGATCATTATTTTTATCGTTTTTATTTCACAGAAATATTTGTTTTTTTATATTTCATCAAAATGACGTCCTCAATAATTTAGCAATATTTTTTCAATACAAATTAAAGCAAATTTCTATATAAAACTTAAAAAAAATGAAAACTAAATCAAACCACTAAGTAAATAACAATCAAAATAACTGTTCCTACAAAAGTAGTAAAACTTTATATAAAACTTACGTGACCAAACTATGCTCTTGAAATGATAATAATATAAATAAAAATTAATAACTTTCTGCAATATAGCTTGCTTCAAGTGTCGAAATCTTTTTTTGAAGAAAAATAACTATACTAAAAGTATGATGGCATTCTTGTGAGACACCGTTTAAATCAATTCAACCTGAAATATTATTTATTAGTTTAGTAATAGTGCTCGCACTGGAAATGAAGCACTCGAGTCCAGTAAACAAAGCTATTTACTATTTTAAACGTTAAGCTAAACGATTGCACAAATCCAGGTTTGATAACAAAAATGTTTTTGCTAAGTATTGTCAAAAAGTACCATAATATGAGAGAATAGTCGATATTACCTTGTAAAGATATCTTATTGAATGTGCTAAAAAGTTCTGAACTTGTAACGTTGAGGCATATCTTTCCTATCAAACGACATTTCTGCTTTGTGTTGCAAGCAAAATGTTTGATATATTTTCTTCAATAGAAAGAAAGAAAGAAATTTATTTTGTTAATTAACAAGGTGGTACAAAAGGCTAATAAAAGCCCCTGGATGCACTATCATCCATCTTCTAAGCTTTTTCGAATTTAAATAGAGCATATAAAGAAAAAAAAGATAATTGAAAATTTTTGAATAAATAAATATATATAACGTAGTATTTACACACACACAAGCCTAATATACCAAATTCTATGGACAAAATAGATGACAAAAAAACGTTAATACAATTTATTAAAATGTTCTATTGGTTTGTATTTGTAGTTTAGAGTGTTTTTCTTGCATTGTCTTCAAAAAAATTTCCAAATTATTGGCTATAACCATTTTATCTAAGACAAAACAATACGAATCATAAATTGAATTTATACTAAATTTATTTCCAAAGGTTTACAATTTGCGTCCTAAAAATTTTCTGTTCATAAACTGATTTTTGCTCCTTTACAAACTAATTTTAACTTAAAATAAAAAAAGTTCATTCTTTAATATTTATTGAATTTTTTCAGCCTTTTTCTAAGTGTCTATGAATTTATTTTTTAATCTAACATATGTGAATATATAACTGTCGCAATAATTATTCCGACTCTCCACAACTCTGCCTGCAACTTAGCTCAGCCTTGCATTTATGTTCAATATGCATATGAAAAGCACCTGGTTGACAATTTTTTATTTCAGTAGAACAACTGCTAGAGAAATATTTGACAAGGTGGACACTTTTTTACAGCTCATGGTACTAAGCCAGAACAATGCCCTTGGAGTATGTACTGACCACCGTGCTCTAGCAATTTCTTGTTGTTCTGGTTTTCAGACTGATTAAGCCAAAATCTCGAGATGTGATTGATACCCAGTGCGCTATTCATCTCCAAGCCTTAATAATGAAAACCATACCTCATGGATTGAAAAATATTCTCAATGAAGTGTCTAAAGCCTATCTAAATCCTATTTGCCTAAGCTAAGTCAAAATTTCGTAGACAACGCTAAAATTAAATTGTCACAAAAATATTTTGAGAAAATTTTGAAGAAAAAAAAATTAAGCCATTTTTCAATGAATACAATCTAAACAAATTTTTTTCAAATTAAAATTTTGTTACATTCCAAAATGCATTTTTCTAATAATAAACCCCGGTAGTGTTATTCCGCGATGCGGCGGAGTCAGAAAGAAAATGTTCGACTCTTCCAATAAATTGCAAAAAATTTCCTCGCATTCCAAATACTCAATAATTTAAAATATTTATCAAAGCCTAATCTTACTCTCGAATTTGAATAAAGTAGATCCGCTCTCCATATGTTTACAAACATACTAAACTTACTTCCTTAATTTTATGTAAAATACCTAAAAATATATTTTTTAATAATATCCTACTCTGACCCCTCAATTTTATTAAATCCCAGATGTTATGAAGAGTATTGTGTTTTGCTATTAGAAATTTGTTAGTTTTGTAGACTCATACCACAATATGTTCTTTACCACCTTTGACTGAGACTTCACGGCCGCGAAAAAAGCCTACGCTTTTTAAATAATAATAAAAAAATGAAGTTTTTCCAAAAAAATCATTCAAAGTGTTGCAAACACTTCCTGACTCAGTTCAGTCTTATGATGGACAAAGCATCTGATGTTTGAAAAAGCTTCTTAGAACGCATTTTTGATACATCAAACATGGTGAACTCTTTTTTTCTATTTCACAGAGATTCAATTGGTTGAACTTGATCGCAAGCCCGTTAATTCGGTAAACAAAGAATTTGCAGTTGAATTGGCAGCTAAGTTGGATGAAATAAAACAAAATGCAAAGATCAAAGGAATAATTCTTTCTTCGGTATGAATTGCAATTATATCATTTAAAATATTAAATTTTATGCAGTAGCTCGTGGTTAATATTTTTTGAAAATCATTAGAAGTTGAAAAAAAAATTAAAAAAAATTATTACTTGTGTGGTTTGCCTTGACTGCTTTAAAATATGTCTCTTCTGTTTAATTTTTTTCAGAATATATTTTTATATAATAAGAATAAATCATCCAAAAAGCTTATTTATAAAATTCCTTTTTCTACAATATTTTTTGGATTTTGGGTAAACCATGAAATCATCCAAAAAACTTATTTATAAATTAGATGATTTTTTAATTTTTTATCCATAATATATTTTTATACGTAAAATAGTCAAAAATTTTATTAAAAAAAAAAAATTTTTCTCCAATATTTAGACAACTTGCAGAATTTTATTCCAAAAAGTTTATTTGATAATTAAAAAAAATCCATTTTAAAAAATTAATTTTTTCCCCAAAAATAGTTTTAAATAAAACCGCCATAAATTAATCCAACAAATTTATTTAAAAATTGAAAAAAAAATTTTTTTAATATTTTTATAACATTAAGATTAACTGACATTGAAGGGACAGGAGTAAATAAAAATCTCGTCAATTTATACTTATTTCAATCTTTTTAACTTTCATCGTGTTTTTTGCTTTGCCACAGATGGCAAACAATCCATAGTTTATTACAGCGTTTTTCAAACTGAGGGTCCCGACCCTTCAGCGGGTCGCGTGAAAAATAAAATGGGTCATGACAAAAAAAAGAAAGGACATATAAATAGTCGATGCTGAATAAATGAACCTAGTGAACAGAGTTTGTCTTATTACACCTACGTATTCTGGGTCGCGATGCAAACCGTGGTTCTTGCTATTCGTCGCAGTAAAAAAAGTTTGAAAAAGGCTGGTTTATGATATATCAGAGTAAATATTCTAAATTTTATCCCAAAAAATCCATTTGTGGGAGGAGGAAAAATATGCGTAAACTTTTAAACGATCAAAATAAGACGTGTAGATGAAGTGAAAAATTACGTTCCTTTTGTCTTTTATATAATACTGCTTTTATCTTCAATGCAGCTACAATTTTGCATATTAATGTAAACATTTTGAAGCTTCATTTTTTTGTGTTAATCCTTCTTTTTCAATGGAATTTTATATGTTTAAAGGAAGCGACATTTTAATTTCTTGGTACACCGCTTTGAACACGGAATCTGAAAGCGTTAAACCTTTACCTCCATTTTCTGCTTCACTATCGCAACAGTAATGCCTTTATCACGAAAATGATTTCGTCCTTAAAGTCATTTTAAAAAAATGTTTTTTATGTAAAACTTTTAAATCGTTTAAAAAAATCGGTACCCGACATTTGGCCCAATGGACCATATGTCATTTAACTTCTAGTAGATAAAATTACTCATTGCATAATTTGTGTAAGTCAGGGTTGTCCAAACTTTATGGGAACGCGGGCCGCATTCGGCAAAGGAAAGTAGATCGCGGGCCGCAGTTGACATTTTTCTACATATGCCTTGTCTTACCATACCAGATGTAAAGTAAAACATGTACATGTAAATGAACCTTTATATTTATCATAAAAAATATTGCCGGGTAATAGATTAAAGAAGCTAAGATGTGAATATTACGAATAAGAAAGAGTGCAAATTTTTAGAAACGTCAGTAGACTAGGAAACCTTAAAAATAATTGACAAGTATGATTAAGAATCAAACCTTAAATATATTCGTAAAAAATATTTAAAGAAGTATATTAAGGAAGCATTTTTATTAATAAATTTTTTAATAAAAACAACGTACAGTTTAATTAAAATTCAGTGGGATGGGTGTGCCTGCATTTTGGAAATTAACTCCTTTGTGTCAATGTCAACTGAGGTTAAGGCTAAACGAAGGCAGGCTTCGAGAGATGTTTGATTAAGTGCATTCCTCTCTTTGGATTTAATCGACTTCATTGCGGAAAATGCTGCTTCACAAAGGTAGGTACTTCCAAACATTGACAGCAAGTGCAATCCAAAACGGCGTAATGCTGTTCAGAAAGAAGACGCCAAAATTGAGTGATTGGCAGTGTATCTTTGCTTAATAAAAACCGGTCTCTTTGCAAGTCACACAATTCAAGCTGCAAATCTTCATCGGCTTCTGATATATTAATAGTCAGCGGAGCATTGAATACATTCAAGTTTTTCCCAAGGCGCTGAAAATCTTTGAATCGCTTGTTGAAGTCTTCAATCAGGGTATCAAGAGTTTCAACAAAGCAGCAGAAGTTATTGTCCTCTATTTCTCTTGAAATAACATCACAACTTGGAAAGTGAAGTAGAATGTTACTTTGCAGATTACTTTTGAAGAGGCATAATTTGTTGCGGAAGTCATCTACGAAACCATACAGAGAAGAGATTGTTTGATTCCTACCCTGTAAACTTAAATTGAGCTTATTCAGATGCTGAGTAATATCATTGAGGAATGCTAGACCTTTCAGAAAGTTGACGTCTTTCAATAAACCTTTAAACCCATCAGTGTCTACACTCAGTTCTTCTAAAAAGTTTAGAATCTCATTACGCAGACTGAAGAACTGCTGCAGACATTTCCCAGCACTGAGCCAACGAACAGTAGAATGGAGTGAAACATCAGAAAATTTTGTATCTAAATCTCTCAAGAAATCAACAAATAGACGATGTCTCAACGGTTTATTACCGCCTCTAATGAAATTAATAATTTTGAATACATGCTGCATTACATCAGATAAACGTATACAGCGACTAGATAACGATTCTTGATGAATAATGCAATGAAACATTGGGCAGTCGACTCCAGCATCTCTCAAGTACGCTTTCAGCCCCCTTTTAGCTCCAGTCATTGATTTGGCACCATCTGTAACAATGCAAGAGCATTTCTGAAAGCCCCCATATTCGCTCACTAAAGAATTTAGCGCTTCATAAAGATCAGATCCTTTCGTAGTGGTAAAAGTGGGAATAAGCCGAGTAACTCCTCACTGACATTAATTAAACTGTGAATCAATACTTCTAACAAAAATAATCAATTGACTGACATCCCTTATATCTTTGTTTTCATCAAGAGCGAGAGAAAAATAAACAGATTGCTAAATTTGATTCTTGACCTTCTCCTGAACAAAATTGCTAAGCTCATCAACACGTCTAGCAACAGTTTGATGCGAGAGTGGAATTTTTTCAAACTCACGAGCTGCATCTTTAAAGCCCATACTATGGCCTTTCCCATAGCTATTGCACATCGCTTGATGAGATCACCGTCAGAGAATGCCTTTTTTGATTTGGCCATCAAAAGTGATACATCATAAGAAGCAATGGTTGTAGAAGACGAAGGCTTCACTAATTGGAAAATCTTTTCTTGACGCGCACGCAGGTTTGATTTGAGATCTTTGAGTAGGACTCGCCGCCCTCATCAGTGTATTTATCATAACCAGTGACATGAAGAGTGCTGTAATGTCGTTGTACATTGTGCTCTTTCATAACAGATATTATGTCATTACAAATTAAACATAAAACTCGCCCACTTGGTTCTTTCACCAGAAATCTCAATTCCCAACTATCCTTGAACTGACGCTTTTCATCAGAGATTTTTCTTTTCTGAGCCATCGTAAAAATGTGGCACTAAGTCTGAAAAGAAGAAAAAAGTATGTGATATAGATAGAGGATTAAGCAAAACTAAAATTATAAAAGAATAAATAATATTCCAATTCCAATTTAAATAAAGTTTAGGAAGAAACAACTTTTTTTTTAAGTAACTCAATAAATGTCTAAATAATACTAATTTTCAAAGGTTTTCTAGAAAAGACCGCGGGCCGCAGTTTGGACAACCCTGGTGTAAGTTATAGATAGAAAAAAAAACAAAAATACGCTGTAGTTTTGTAATCAGCCATGTCATATCATAACACATTTGGCAATATAGCTTCGAGTAGATATAAGTTATCCATAACAGTGTGTATGGAAGTAAAATAAAAGAAAACAAAATTATTCTGTAGATTTTGAAAGAGCTTGCAAACTTACTGAAAGAAGAACGAACGTCTACAAAAATTATCAACTTCTGAATGTAGTTTTTTTGGCGCGACAACGTAATAAAAAAAATAAACGAATTATCTCATTATTAGTCCACATTTTTAAGAGTAACGAAAAAGTTTTTTGCTCCGGCATTGATATCTCCGAGATGGTGAAGGATGACAAAGATTCACTGGCAGAATTTTGGCGCTCTTTGCAAAAGCTCTTCCTCGCACTTTACTCTTTTCCAAAGGTTGTGGTAGCTTGCGTCCAAGTAAAGTCTTTATTTTGATAGTAGGAACTTTATTTGATAGTAGCGACACCTTATCATCACTCATACGTTTTTAGCCCCCCACCCCCCCCCCCCCCAGCATAAATTAATTTTTTGGATATTAGCATTTGAAATAAATTTTAAAAATAAGTAAAATACCTACTTTAGACATAGACTTTAAGATATTTTGAAGAAATATAATTTCGTAATTTTTCACAAAGTGTCGGCAGATGGTCTAGTGGTGAGATTGCAGGCTGTTAAATATGTAGCCCGCAGACCGCCTTTTTCCATTCGAAGCTGAGAATTTATTTTCGCAAATTAAGTTTTCAAAAGATTTCTGAATTTGAGAAATGGATATAAAATCTCTTATATAAATATAATTTTAATTTCTATTTTGGGTGCATTTCATTTCTTCATATGCCCTGATAAACTGCATTTCAACAATCCTTATTGACACGGGTCCAATCACAAATTCCATGATTCGTTCATCACGTGTTTCATGTTTTAAGGGTCCTGCGATCGCATTGGGAGCGTTGCTAGCCATATCCAGCGACTACACCATAATGTCGGAAGAACGAGGTGCTATTGGCTTGAATGAGTGCAAATTTGTAAGCTTCTTACTTTTTAATTTTGAAATAACTGCAGGACTTTTGATTGGAGCGTATTCCTTGATTGACTAGATGTTATGCCAATCAAATTTTTGGTTGATACAGTGCTTTTCAATTGGGTTTTCATTGGTGGGACTTGCATGGCAGGTGCAAATGACTTGTGAAAATTGTCATAGTACGATAAATGCACTCCGCTTTTTGCAACAAATTTATTGATGATTACTTGCTTTTAAAAATGAAAGTCTATGTTGTATGAATAATTATTTTTTTTTTCATCCAAAAAAGTGTTAACAAATTAAGCGTTGTGACAAATATCAACGGAAAAATATATATATATATAAAATCACGGAAAAAACGCTTCTAACTTGATTGACTAAATATCTACTACAGTACAACCTTGGGTTAAGATACCTTGATATTAGGAGTCCTGAAAATAGAACGCGTTTTTAAGTGCTCGATGATACCATCTTGGGTGTAAGTATCAAGTATATAACCTTGACATTTCATTCATTTTCGTCATTTATACTTTTCTTGTTAATATCATGGATGGATGGAACAACTTTAAATATAACTTCACTTGTTTAACTAAATATACCAACTTTGAATATTTTTCGTCCTCACCTAGTCTGACGAGGTAAGATGATTTAAAAAAAACGGACTCCAACTTCTCCCCCCAGATTCTATTAGATACCGATTCCGACCCCCATCCTTTTAACATCTCCAACCTTGCGTTGTGTGTAGTGTGCCTTAAATTTGAGAAGCAGTGTCTTACCCCCCCCCCCCCCTCCCATATTCTTATCAGACCCATTGCGAAAAAATGCAAACAAAATTTACGGTCAATATTAAAGAGAGTTATGGAGTCTAGCAAGTAACTTCCACTTCATACCATAAAATCATATATTTTTATTCAAACATTTTCCTTTTTACCAAAATAACTTGATTTTTATCTCCAAATGAAAAATCACAGATTCAAGTCTAATTTTTTTTTGACAATTTAAATTAATTAAAATGCCTTAATTGTAAAAAATTATTTTTACATTTTATTATTTAAGAAGCGGAATCATAAAAAAAACGTTGGTATCTTTTCCATCACTACAAAAAATAAAATGGCGGAAATTGAGTATAAAGAATTTCAGCTTTATTAATATTTTTAAATGTGCTTATAAATAAATCACAGAATTAGTTTAGGAAATTGGATAAAAAAAAAGCAATTCTCTCCTCCTCTAAAAAATCTCTTAGAAACTGGCTTGCCTATACCCTAATATACCTCATAAAAGCGGAATAACATTTGTGAGGTGTATTTAACTGTTTGTGCTATTGACTGAACTTGGAATAGCAGAGTGTTGACTAGACCTTATATATAGCCGTCTGACGGACTCTTTCCATTCAAGGCTAACAAATTCATTTTCACAATTGAGTTTACATAAAGATTTTTGAATGTCAGAAACATTGATATAAAATGTCTTATTTCTGTATTTGTTTATACTAGAGATTTGCGACAGATGCTATAAGTCATTAATAGAATCATTATTTTTTTTATAAAATTTTTGAGAATGTCATTCCTTCTGGTATTTGTAGGTATATTTGAGACAAATGAGTACACATGTTTCAAAAAAAAATACCGGAGTTTTTAGTTTTTAGTGAAAAACAAGTAAGACATATTTGGAATCTTATTTTTTGAAATGTGTAGTTCTTACGATGTGAGAATTTGTTTTAAAGAATTTTTTTTCTATAGTTTTTCCAATCTTTTTTATTTGAAACTGCTTTTACGAAACAAACATATTCTAATTAAAATATAAGTTCGCGCATCGCTAATGATGGCAAGAAAATTCCCCTTCCTAAGATACTAGATGGCGTTAAAATTCATGATAAAATATCTTATTAGTATAATTTGAGTAAAATTGTATTTCAGGGACTATTTCCTCCAAGTTGGTAAAATTTAAAGCTTTCGTAAACATAAATTGAAAGGAGCTGTAAATCTTACACTTCGTGAAGGTTTTGCAACGTTTTAATGGATAAAATTGGAAAGCGTAATGCAGAACTGGCTGTTTTAACTGCGGAGTTGTTCTCTCCAAAGCTCGCACTCGAAATGGGCTTTGTTAACCAGCTCTCAAATCACGACGCGATCTTGGAAAAGTGTCTAGAAAAGGTGAAGCACATGGTTGCTATTCCGCGTAAAGTTTTCACTTTAACATCAAAATTCTTTTTTAGTTTGCGGCACCCTTTTAAAAATTAAAAAAAAAAATTTATTTTTTTTAGTTTTTTTATTTCTACATCTGCATTGATGCAACAATACCTTATACAGAGATCATATAAAAAAATGTATACTGATCCTGCTATCACAGAAAATATTATAATACAAATATGTAATGTTAAGTTTTAAAGTAGTTGCTCAGTTTATTCAAGTAGTAACAGTGTAACACTATGATATAAGACATAACACACAAATAACAAATAGACCAGAGTGAATCATGCGTGTGTACTCAATGTGAAACTTTGGATTGATGCTTAGATCACAAACTCTTGATATCAGGTCTTATTGTTGATCATTTTGGCGGCACACCGGTTGGGAATCACTGTTTTAGAGTGATGAAGAAGACAAATTAGGATGAACTAGGAAAAAAATGCGTGATAATGATTAATTTTTTGCTTTATCAAGTGCGTGACGTAAAATTGAAAAGAGGGCAGTTGGTAATGTGTTAGTTAATTAATTAATTTTATTATCATTTACTTACTTGGTTAACGAATTGGTTAGCAAAAAGTTTCATCGTCTCTTTCCTTTTGACTTGGAATGTTGAACATCTCGAAGCATGAAAATATCGCTTTGTTGTGTTTCACGTGTTAAATCAATGTTTTAAGAAGAGGTTAATTAATTACTAACAATGAATATAAAGTATAGTTTCTTTTTTCATTTGACATTACAACTCAAAAAGACTTATTCAATACGAAAATAGATTAGCAGATTGTAAATAAGTAATGACAAAGTGGTTTTTACGCATTTGCTTCATAAAATTCATAAAACTTGCTCACGTTTCAGAATTTTTTACAATTAACCCATTTACGGCCAATGTTCCTATTTTGGATTCATCTTCGTCTGCTTTTTTCAATGACTTTGAATATAAATCGTCTGCGTTTTTTAGATATCGTCTGCTTTGCTTGGCCTTAAATGGGTTAAGAACGCACGCCTCCTCTTAGAAGTTAATCGGGTCCCCCTAAAGTTAAGGACCACTGATTCATATGAATAGTTGATTAGTTAGAAAGTTAGTTGATTCAGTGAAATTTTTGGTGGCGATATTATGACCATTAGGGCGTTTTAAAAATTTCTCTCCCTCCAGTACTCTGATGTGTATAACTCATCAAAGATGTATTACTATCCATTTTTTACATTTACCCCCTCCTCTGCCCAGGAAGTGTCTTTCCAGGGATATGCTACAGCTTCACTCCCTTTCTGACGACAAACATATGCATTGTATTAAGCGCACTGCGTTGGATTGAGTAAGCAATACTTTCGTCAAAAATTACTCAAAGACTTCGCGGAGGAACAAGAAAGAGATGTTGAAGATTTCGTTTCCTTCATCACGCATCCACAAACAAAGGCGGGCTTAAAAGCCTACTTCAAAAGTTTGAAACAAAAGTAATCTAAAGAGAACACCTTATTTTTCTAATAAAATTTGAATCGACTTTCTATACCTCTCTTTTTGAAGTTTAAGTATTTCAGTGTATGAGTGTCTAATGTCAATATGTAGGTATTCGTTTGTCTAGATGTTTTTGTGTCAGCCGTGTATCAATAGTAATAAATAGGAACATTTGTTCTTATCTCCCTCAGCTAAAAAAACATTTAATAAAACTAAATTTTCGATCATTCAAACTATTGCGCTAACACTAAACCTAACTCTAATTCTACATAATCTTAGCCCCAACAATAGATTTCCAAAAATTTACACGTGAAGTCTCATTTAGAAATTGGATCAGGACTTGTCAGCTATTATTTAAGCAAAAAGGACATGATAAAATATATGACTCTTAACTGAATTTTATTTCCAATATATTTGTATGTATAACACTAGAAAGATTCCGCGATCTTAATTTCCATTTCAAGTATAAGTGCTCAACAATTAAAAAACTAAAATTTTAGCAATAATTATACGCGAATTTGTTTTAGGAACCGTAATTTGCGAAATTAAAGTCTAATTTAATTACTTTTCCCTAAAGACATTACAAATCATTCCAAAAGAGTAGCAAATTTCTTTTAAAGATTTATTCCATCTCTTCGAAGATCAGATAGAGTTCCTTCCTCCCATTTGCCTCGAGAAACTTCTATTTCCTACTTCTGAAAGAATTTGGACATCAGCTTATTTATAATTTTTTAGTGTTTGGCAAGCTATCACTCACGAATCACTAATGAGCTACTAAGACAAGTTGTGAGTTAATTCACTCTCGCATGGTCAAACAGGGCCACTGCGGCCATGGTGTGAATAAAAAGCGTGACTACGCTGATTAAAAGTGGATTGCTACAATTATGAGACTCTGAAAACTTAAATTAAACAAATTTGAATCAAATTTTATATAAAAAAAATTGAACAGGGGTTCAGAAGATTTTTTTATTCTGCATGAACTTTTTTGTCTATCAAATGAAAAAAACTTGTCTACCTTTAATTGAGAGTGAACTTAAATGAAATGAATGTAAAACAATCTTCAAAATAAAAAATTATGGAAATATCAAAGTCTTAGACATAGAAAAGCAGCTTTGACAAACTTTTTTGCATGCTGGTTGCAGGTGTTTTGTTGACATTTTCCACATACTTGAAAAACTCAGCTTTTACAGTTGGAATAAAAACAAGCTTTTCTTTTGAAGCCTTGTCGACGCCTCACTTGTATTTGTTGTATACGAGCATGGATTCTGGTTTTTTCTTCGAACCCAAAAATTGAAGTGATTGATGGCTATCATGCTACCCAGATAACCAAAATTGTTAACATGTTCAAAAACTTTATTGTTGCAGGTAATAAATAATGCATTAGACTATTAGAGGTTGACATCACTTTGGCTTTATCAGAATTATGAGTCTAAACCCGTTTTTGCTTCATTTACTGTTACTAGATCAAAAAGATGCTGTGCTTTAATTCGAATGCATTGATGAAACATTATTGAGTTAAAATTATTAAAACACCCGACATAATAAATTTCAACCATATGTGCCGCTGTTTAAAGCATAATTTGCTCTGTATTATTTTCTTCTATGAAAACTATCAAAAATTCACAAAGTGATTCGCAGCTAATTAGCATTCCCGGAATACAAAACAGTGGCATAGAAACATATTTAAAATATTTTATAAAAAAATTCACTATCACTTATTAACTTTGTCTGAACAAAGTTTTGTTTCATTCTTAATTTTTTCGTTTGAACTTTTTAAAAATTAAAATCACTATACTTGCGTCTCAGTAATGGTACTTAACATTTGGAGTTTAAGTTTCAAAGAGTTTTTTTAATAGATCAATTACTGACATTGAAAAAGGCATTGCATGATATTCTAGACTAGGACAAGATAACTTTAAGAAGTGCATACTTAAAAACAAATTATGACATATATGAAACATGAAATACATTTAAAAAGTAGGTTGTCATTAGTGTTCAACTTCCCTAACACACTTATGACTTTCATAGTACTTCTGTTATGTCTGGTATTTAAAGTATAGTAGGTAATTTTTCAGAATTCTTTATTATAACTTTTTTGCAGTGTTTTTACATTTTATTTTGCTTTATTTAAGAAGCAAATTTCAAAAGTTAGTTAATAATAATAATGACTTTTAATTTTATCAATTAATATCCTTTTTCTGAATTCAAATTTTAAGCAAAAATAAGTTTAACTTTTATATACAAAAAATTAATATATATATATTGATTGATCAAAAATTACAAAAAATGTGCGCTCACAATTCTGCAAATTCCTAAGTTTGAAAATTCAAAATTTGTAGTATATATTAAATATAATGGTTGAAAATGATTAAATTTTAGCCAAACAAATCTTTTAAAAATTTATTTGAAAAATATTCAAAATAATTGGTTGGTTTTAGCCTAATTTGATTGGTTCAAATGTTTTTATCCAATCAGGTAAAAGACGTTTTTGAGTATATATAATGAAGATTTATTTATTCTATAAAACATTTTTATATATTATGAAATGAAAGAAGGATTTTGGAAGACTATTACTCTGACATATCGCACAGAGCCTTGGCGTGTTTCAAAGCAAGAGGATAGCCTTCGCACTTTCGCATGATTTCATTCGGTATATCACTCAATCCGTGATATGCACCACTGATCGCTCCAGCCATGCTCGCGATAGTATCCGTGTCACCTCCCAGAGATACCGCGAAAACTACGACATTCAGCGTGGCTGAGGGAGAATCCGTTGATGGTTTCAGGTTGCGTAAGAAGCAGTAAATGGCAGTTGGGACGGATTCAAGAGCGGAAACTCCATTCCCCAAACACTGGATAACTTCCTCTTTATCTACTGCGTCTGCCTTAGGAAGCAGCCTTTCTATGCTGTCGATCTTGCGAATGAAGGGAAGAATTTCGTCACTTTGGATCAGAGAAAGGGAATGGCGCAAACTTTCCAGATACTTTTCTGATGTTGAGTGTTTTGGGCCTTTCAAGGCGTGGAGAATGGCACAGCCCTGAAGCACAGCGCCAATGAAACCGTGGGGGTGGGCGTGTGTGAGCAGGGCTGACTCCTTCATCCTGCGCACATATTCCTCCTCATCATCACCCACGCTGAGCAGACTGATTGGAGAAATACGCATCGCAGCCCCATTCCCCCAAGACCCGCGATTAGCGAATTGGGAAGAAGCCGGAGCGAAAAGTTCCTGCTTTTTCGTGCCCTCCTTCACTTGCAGGTGATCGCGCAAGAGTTTGGCCACGTTGGCGCCATAACCGCGTTTCGGTTGTTTCCGATAAGCTTGGGACAAGTGATTTGCAATGCAATACAACTCGCATCCTTTCGCCGAGACGATGCTCTCGCTCACTGCAAAGGTTTGGGCGGAATCATCGCTATACTTTGCTTCCTCCTCGTTCTTGAGTGAACATATGTGCTTCCAAACGGACTCCAGAGTCACAGTCACGCTTCCCTCGAAGTGTCCGCCGATGCAATCTCCAAGCAAACCTCCTACCAAGCAACCGCTGAAGTTGGAATACTTGCAAACTTTTGTAGACATGGTTCATGGCTCAAAGTCGGAAGCAATCACCATGTTTTATTTAATAGATTCTAAAGGTAAAGCAAAATAATTTTAAAATTTTAAAAAGCAGAATCTATGAACATGTTCACTCAAGATTATTTGCTTTCAAAACAAATTTTGTCGTAGTTTAGAAACCGTTCTTTAGATCACTTACTTGAAAGGTAGTCCTTATATAATTTCTGTAATATTAATGTTCTATCGCGTTAATATATCTATGCATCAATCATTTGAGGTCCAGTGTGACATTTCTCTGCTTTAAATATAAATTTTGTTTCTGGCAAATTAAAAAAAAAAGATTTTTAGAAATAAAAAAGTGAAAAATTGAACGATTTTTTTGGAATTTTTTAATTTCAAAATTTTTAATTTGAAATGAAAACCCCTCATATTAAAATTTTCATTTTTTTTTGAAGGAAATGAAATTTCAGTTTGGAAAATTCCATTATTCTCAATTTTTAGATAAAATATGAAATTTTTTTTAATTCGATAATTTTGACTAAAACATTTTTAGTCATATATTATTCACTAAATTTAAATTGTTCAACTAAACTAAATTTTAGTCATTAAATTTAATTAAACTTTATCTATTAGATAGAGAAGCGAGATAGGTGTTGGAAGCTATCATTCAATTGGCATTTCTGTATTAACCCATTTAAGACCAAGCAAAGCAGACGATATCTAAAAAAACGCAGACGATTTATATTCAAAGTCATTGAAAAAAGCAGACGAAGATGAAATTACTTATGTTCCAAAATAGGAACATTGGTCGTAAATGGGTTAATTTCAAATATACATTTGTCATATATCTTTTTCAAGATATATATAATATATAGATCATTCATCATACGCCCAGCCACAGCGTATGTAAACTAGCTACAACTCTAAATCCGCCTATGTAATGTAATACAAACATTAAAAAATTAGTTGATTATATTTTTATTTGCTAAGTTGATATTGTAAAAAGTGAGATTTGACCGAAATTTTTTTACGAGAGGCTAAAGTTTCTGTAATGGTTAAATTAAAAGTGCCATCACTACTCAAACATTTATCAAAATTTTGATTTCTACTTACTAATCATACAAAGTTATAAATTCATGTATGCACTGTATACACTCTATTTTAAAGGATTGCTTGAATATTTGGTATTTCAAGACCAGTAATATTAAAAATTGCCCCCAATGATTTTAAGGATGTGCGCTCCTGATAGAACTCTATAATGAATGTGCATGAAATTTTTAAAATTGCTTAATTTTTTTAATGTATATCCAACCATGGAATCGTTAAAAAGCTTTAGAAATTTTCTGGATATCCTTAATTTATAGCATCAAATGATTTGGCACCCCTAAGAATGACAAAAGAAGGAGGAGAAATTTATCAATTCAATCAAAATATTTTTTATATCAATTTTATGAGGTTTTTAGCATAAGACAGGTAGCAATCAAATTTCAAAAAAGTCGATAGGTTGACTTTATAAATGTCAGAGTTTGAGAATTCCTTAGAATGAAGTATAAAGATCATTTATTACAGTTTAATTATTTTTTCAAATTTTTTTTTGTATAAATAGCATGCATAAGCTGAGAAGAACCCGTTTTAGGTCAATTTTGACTCATTTTATCAATTCCCCTGCCCTCACTCACAGGTCCGCCCTTAGGCCACTGCAACCTATGCGGCGACAGTGGGCCCGCCCTATTATCGAATTAAAAATTTAATCAAATATATAAAAGACAAAAAGTTTTATATAGAAGCTTTTATAGATAAAGATTATCACAAATTCATATAAAATTTTTAATCAAAAAAGTCACAAAGAGCAGATGTCATTAACATCACAGATCAGGTAAGTATCAGATGGGGTCAATGTGGAAGAATCTCAAAGAAGTGGTTAATTCTAAACTAAAGCCAACACAATAAGCTGTGTATCAATAAGCTCAAAAAACTTAAAAACAATAGCCTGATTTTGCAGTCTTCATCTAGTAAAAACATAGAACACATTAAGCAATGCTTAAAGTCTAACAACTTACCTTTTAACAGTCTAGAACCAAAAACGCCTACTTTTTGTATAACGGGTGTTCCAAAAGTTGAAAATGTAGATCTTTTAAAATCAATAATATGTGAACAAAATAGTATTCTGGAAACTGACCTAATTTCAATTTTTAAATTTGGGAAGCCATCTTCTAATTTTTGCAATATAGGCTTTAGAGTCAAAGCAAATATATGCAGGACTACATATCTTAACCCATTAATGACCAACCTCTAGCATATGAGTTTTGAGCTAATTTATGATAGTTTTATGTAAACAGAACTCAATTACACTATTCATAACATTCTAGAACGTATATATAATTTTTTAGAGCAAAAAAATAAATTATAACCAAAAAGTTATATTGTCGTTAAAGGGAGCATATCATTTTATTGATGATGTGCTCCATATATAATATATAAAAGTAAATTGAAAAGAAACTCAAGGGGAAACTTAAAAAAGTAAAATATACACATGTTTATGAACCTGAAAAAGTGGACTCAGTGAAACTGAAAGCTGAGATTGGAAATAATGAAGAGAGCAAATACCAACCTCCGAACCTTAAAACTAAAGATGGAGTATTGTCAGTTTGAAAAAAAGAAGAGTGTCTATTTTTTTATTGTAGCAAGAAACAAGATGAAAAAAGATTCAACAAATTTATTAAAAAACTTTATTTTGAATGAAAAGCTGTGAAGCAATGCATATGTAGAGCCACGTTACACTTGGTGCATCTTTTTTTAGTACCTTTTTTACAAAACACACATATTTTTTGAGTAGGAAGATTGCCAAAGTCATGGTCTTTTTGATCAAGTCTAATGTCATTGCTAACTTTATTTGTAAAAAAAGGAATTTGAATTTTGTTTGCAGAATTTTGCAGAAGATATGTGTTAACAATTTCACGTATGAACCCAAGTTGATCCAGAGGTTTATCTTTATACAGACAACTTTTTTTGTACAAAAACCAAGAATTTTGTAGCGATGCGTGAAATAAAAATCGGAAGAAAGGCCACCACCACTTCTTTAAACGTATGCTCATTTGGTATTGTGTAACATTTTGATTTGATCTGTCCACTCCACCCATCAATTTGTTATATTCTGCTATACCATTTGGTTGTTGTATGTATATAATTTTTTTTGTTGAAGAGCACCATCTTTTAATTTTTTTTATTGGCTTTACTCCTAGGCAGGTGGATGCAAGATTCACTACGTTATTATCCCTCCAGGTTATAACAATTATTTTAGAACTTGCGTCATAGCGATAATCAAAATTACCTCTTTTTTTTTTAAGTAAGCATTTTTTATTAAGAATTGGACATTTCTGCAACCTATCACTTCTTATTACACCTGTGGCGTGAAATCCCTTCTTTCTTAGAAGTTCGAACAAATGCAAGGAGCAGAAGTAATTATCCATTATCAGGTGGTAATTACTTTGTGGTAAAAGATTAGCGAATTTCATTACCACACTACCTCCTATTCCTAATTCTTTGTTATATACTTCAGATTTACCCGCATATGGTGAAATAGAAATAATGTAGCCATCTGAAGTGCACATTGTCCACGTCTTATACCCGAATCTAATAGGCTTTCCTTTCATAAATTGTTTAGAAGGATGCTTGCCGTAATATTCAATCATGGATTCATCAATACTAATATTTTTCGATTCAGGCATATAACGTAAAAAACGAAGGTTTATTTTGTCATAAAAAGGCTTTATTTTTGCCAACTTATTACCGCATTCTAGGCACTGGTTATCAGCTAAATGAATATAGCTAAGAATTTTCTCAAAGCGATTACGACTAAATGCTTTAGCTATCGCTATGTTATGTATATCGTCTTTTTGCTCCCAAAACATTCTAGTTCTGCAAACTGGGCTGTAACCACTTATCATAAGAACACTTAAAAAAAGCTTCAACTCAGATTTATCCATACTAAAATTTAAATCCCCCCTTATCCCTTTTAGCATACAAGATTGTCTGTTGTAGAATAAATTCCATAATTTCATCATCAAAAAAAAGCTCAAAATATTTTACTGGGGAAAATGAGTTTATATCATCTAGAGAGGCTTGAATGCGGGAATCGTTATTACACAATATACTTTTTATGTCAATTTTTTTTCCATTTTCTTGAGTCTGGAGTTCTTTTATCTATCATAGTATCATCTTCATCGCCGCATAACTCCTTCGAACCATCGATATTATTTAAAACCAAACTTGCACTAGCATTCAATTGTTTTCCCGAAAGGTTGTCGATTGAAAGTTCATAATCTTCATCACCACTGTCAACATCGCTTATGTATGAATTTTCTGGAGGACAAATGTAAATTTGAGCAGAAGAAAATTCACTATCAGTCAAAAATGATATGGCTTCATTCACATTCATATTCTGAAACATTTATTAGTATAAAAACTCTCGTTATAACCTTACTACACACGGACATAACACACACACACACACACACACACACACACACACACACACACACACACACACACACACACACACACACACACACACACACACACACACACACACACACACACACACACACACACACACACACACACACACACACACACACACACACACACACACACACACACACACACACACACACACACACACACACACACACACACACACACACACACACACACACACACACACACACACACACACACACACACACACACACACACACACACACACACACACACACACACATCATTCTATTCTCTTTTACATAAATACACACACATACATATAGACGAGCAAAAAATTGGTATACTTACGAAAAAAGAAATTAAAAAGAAAATTTAGATTCAGAAATTCAGTGAATGTTTCAGAAAAGTAAAAAGAAATAAAGAAAATTGAAAAAGATCGAGGTAGTCGTAATCGAATACGGATCAAAAGGCAGTGCAGTAATTTTGGCCTTGAAAGATACTTTACGTTTTGTATCACATCAATATTACTGTCGCATTTGGAACTTCAAAATAAAAATTTAAACAATATTCTGTACAAAGAACAAATGATAAACAAACGATAAACTTTTCTTCTAGAAAAACTCCATTACATTATTGTTTACATTGATTATGTGCAATCAAGGTCACATAGTTACTGCGTAAATTTATACGGTAATGAAGCCTGCACTTAAAAATGGTATATTAGGATCTTGTTGTAACGAGTTTTATTGTCGATTGGCCAGATAAAAGTGAACACAGAGATTTTTTCGGAAATTACATAATTGACCTTGATTATGTAGTCTTTTGTGACAATATAACTTAAAAGTTATATTTTATTTTGTTGATTCAAAGAACTCCAAAAATATTTTTTTTTTAATTCTGAGTTTTAGGTTCTCCTTATTACACTCTAATTTAGTTATAAAGATTGCATCGAGGCTTAATGTCTGCTTTATCGTGCCATAGTTTTGGTACTGGTAAAATAGTAATTATTTTGTAACTGGTTTTCATACTGGAGCTCATTATTTCTATTTTGAAGATATGTGCCCCAATAAATCAACAGGTTTATTTAACAAAACTGTCATTAAGGTCTTTAGATTAAAAAATATATGAAAAAACGTTTTTGTGTTAAGAAATTTTATAGTAAAAAAAACATAACTTTTAAGTTAGGATGTCATTAATGGGTTAATAAGTATATTTATATAAATTGTGTTGCTTACGACATAAAACTTCTGAAATTTTATATTAAAGTGTGTTATAAATGTAATCAATACAATCACTACTCTCATAAATGCACATCCAAAATCTTCAATTGTAAGTATTGTGGTTCTAATCATGAGTCTAACTATTGTACTAAGAAAAGTAGTCTTTTTTGTGTAAATTGTGCAACCAAAGGTCTGCCATCCAACCATCAATGTAACTCCAGTAGTTGTGAAACCTTGTTACGAATGAAAAAAATCCAGAACGAATTAAATAGGAGCTCTTTAACGTTTTATATAAGCTAATTAATGCTTTCACACACAAATAATTTAGATTTGTTTGACTTGAATATTTTTGAATCTGTTTATAACGAAAAGGTCACTAATCTAACTAAGAATATCTTTCCAGAAGAACTCAACAATTTGCACACATTCTCTCAAAATTCCAATCTAAAAATATTCCATTTGAATATTCAGAGTTTAAATGCGAAGTTTTAAACTATCCTAGTTAAAAATTATTAAAATATTATTTTATCCTTGAACTTTTTTTGTCTTCTCTTAGATTTAATTTCGATATTTTGATACTTACAGAGACTCATTCATTAACTTCAATTTGTCCGGTTACGATTTCAGATACTATATAAGAGCCAAAAAGGGAGGAGGGATTGGCTTCTTTATCAAATCTGAATATACGATAAGTTATTTCGAGGCAAACACCGTTGGAAACTTTATGAATTGTGACTATTGTTATATTAAAGTATCACTTCCTAATTCTATCATTGATATTTTGGCTGTTTACCGTCCTCCACACTCTGATATCTTAAGCTTTTTGGACTTTCTTCAAAATTTTGTAGCAAAAAGATTAGCTGATCGAAAAGCCCTTATTTGTGGGGATTTTAATATGGATTTGTTTTCTGCTAGCTCGAATAATTTAGTAGAGTTTTTCTTGACTTCTCCAAAGCCTTTGATAGTGTTAACCATTCCCTTCTATTATTGAAACTAAACCAAATTGGCTTTAGATCACGTTTTTACTCCTGGTTAGAATCTTATTTAACAGGAAGAAAATTCTATGTTTATCTTGACGGCTTTAGTTCGGACATTTATAACAATTATGTAGGTGTTCCTCAAGGGTCCATCCTTGGACCATTTTTATTTTTGATTTATATCAATGATTTGATCCATGTAATTCCAAAATTTTGCCATCCAACTTTATACGCTGATGACGTAACGCTTTTGTTTGATGCTTCAGTTTCTGATTGTAGTTTAATAAGTGTTAATGATTCACTTGCAAATGTTTCTCTATGGTCTAAAAATAATCTTCTTTTTTCTTAATCTGAATAAATGTAAATGTATGTTTTTTTCTAACAAACTATCTCTTTTCTACTCTAAGCTAGTCATCAATAACACATTTATTGAACGTACTGTGAGTTTTAATTTTTTTAGGGATAACAATAAATGAAAATTTGAAATGGTCTGAACACATCAAAGCGGTTACTTGCAAGGTTGCTAGATTTTGTGGAATTTTCTATAAATTTCAGAATTATCTTCCTGTTCCTACTAGACTGCTTTTATTCTATTCTTACATTTTCCCTCACTTGAAATACGCCAACATAGTCTGGGGTTTTCGAATAAAACTCTTCTGAAAAAGCTGAATCGAGTGTTGAAAAGATATAGTAAATTTGTAAATCAAAATCATAATCATCAGAAATTTTTCCTTGATTGTGATATCTTTTTTATTAATGTATTATGCCATGTTAGTTTTCATTATTCATCATTATCCAGAATGCATATGTTCTCTCCTCTTATCTCTTCCAACTATGAATATCATTCATATAATACAAGAATATGTAATTATCTTCATATTAATCATTATAAACAAACATCGTGTTTCTCGAAAATTGTTTACAGAACCACCATTCTTATTAATAAATATCACATTTTTTTGAATCTTTCTTCATACAAGTTGCTAAAGAAATCTTTATACAATACTTTTATTTTATATAATGTATAAATTACTTCCTTTTAATTTATATATATATATATTATATTTTTTATATATAAATGTGTGTGTGTGTATGTATTTATGTCAATATATGTATTTCTTTTATATTAATTTTATGATAATTTTCTTTCTTCTTGCAAATAAATGGAAAGCAGTTTGGTCTTCATCTCGATGAAGTTGATCTTCCTTTGAGTCCAGATTGCCTGAACTTTTATTCTACGTCTTTCGAAACAAAAATCATTAAGTGTTACAGATACTGCTTATTTTTATTAATAAAACACTATTATTATTAATCTGTAGCTGTACATGAACGTTTTATTAAGTTCCTTTCCGTGGAAAGTACTTCTCGACAGAATTTATGTGATGTACTGGTGAATGAGTTGGAAAAGCTTGAATTAAATGTTCAAAATATTCGAGGACAAGGTTATGATAATGGTGCCAGCATGAAAGGCATTTATTCTGGAGTTCAAAAACGGCTTTTGAACATTAACAAGAGCATGTCATAACTACAATCTGGTTGTAGCAGATATGGCTAAAGCATGCCCTGATGCATTAAGTTTTTTTGGAATTGTGCAACGCGTTTACACCATCTTTTTCCCATCCACAAAGAGATGGCCGCTTTTTAGAAAACATGTTTTTTTAAACTATCTGTGAAGTTTCTGTGTGAAACAAGGTGGGAATGTAGGATAGATAGTGTTAAAGCACTTCGTTATCAGTTGCCTGAAATTTGTAATGCACTTGATGAAATAGCTGAAGAGGTTGAAGATGCGATGAGTAAAAGCGAAGCAGAGACGTTGTATGAAGCAGTACAAATTCTTAGTGTCGCTTGTATTTATGGTACGACGTGCTCCTCCAAGTCAATTTTGTGAGTAAAGAAATGCAAGGTGAAAAGGTAGATTTGAGTGCTGCAATGTATTAATTCAACAATTTGATGACTTGGCTAAGGAATCTGAGAATTATGGCTTTGTTCAGGTTCTCGTTACGGCAAAGGAATTAGATAAAGACATGGAAGTTGATGCAATCTTTCCAGCCAAGCCTCAAAGAAAGAGGCAGTATGATGAATCTGCAGAAGAATCCACACCTGAAAATGACTACAGAATAAACTGCTTCACCAGAATTATGGACACGGTTATCCAATCCTTGCAGCCGAGATTTAAACAGCTGAAATCAAAGGTAAATTTATTCAGGTTTCTTGTCAGCTTCAAAAGCATTCAACGTGATGATATACGGAAGTTATCAGAAAGCTTCGAGCAAGCATTAACATCATCAACTGACCAGTCTACAGATATATGTGGGCGAGAATTAGCTGATGAAATTCAATCATTAAGACATATTCTACCAGACACTGTCAAAACCCCGGTAGAAATTTTAACTTATCTGTCCACTAATGGGAGATACACTATTTTTCCCCACTACTTCGTTGCACTCAGAATATTTGTAACAATACCTGCAACTGTGGCATCTGGTGAAAGAAGCTTCTCGCGCCTTAAACTAATCAAAACTTACTTAAGGTCACAATTCACGAAGATAGATTGAACAACTTGGCAATTCTTTCAATTGAGCGTGATCTATGTAGAGAACAGAATTTTGATGATATATTGTATGATTTCGCTAAACGCAAGGTTCGAAAAGTAAAGTTACTTTGATCGCCATTTTGTGTTAATGGAAAAGTAATAAAACAAATCCCTTTTCTTTTTTTCAAAATCTTATTTCTCAGTTTTAATCTTTTTTCCTATCCATACTGGAGCCCGCGCAATGCATTTTGCAAAGGGCCCCGCGAACACTAGGGCCGGTCCTGCTCACTCAAAATGGCACTATGCAAGGAGTGACAAAGTTACATTTTAAGTTTTTTCCTTATTCATGAGGTAACTATATAAAATAAAATTGCTAAACTATAAATCGCGATTATGAATCCTGAAAAAATGCACGCTTTAACCTGACCCATTTTTAAATTAAAATATATGTCAACAAAATTATGTAAGAAGTTTAACATAAAAATTATCTAAAATAATATATTGCAGAGATCTATTAGAACCTTTTTAACCATTCTACGATTTAGATAAGATGAAGCATAAATAAAATTATTTAAAGAAATATTTTGAGATATTGCATGAATAATATATTATCTTATATAATTTAAACTTTAAAGTGTACATTGATGTTCATATATAAAAAGAAAATTAATGAGAAACAAACTATTTATCTTATATAAATATAAAAGTAATCATATTTTGTAGTATATGTATGTATATATATAGTTTGGGATACGATTTCAAGAGAATTATTAACTCTACTAGCAAGGCGATCTTAAAGGGTAAAGTAACATATTCGGTATAGCCAAATGACGTGCAATTGCTTGAAAGGAAAGAAGGAAGATCATTAATGAAAAGTAAAAATAACAGAGGGCATAGAATCGAACATTGGAAACTCCTTGAAAGATCGGATAAATTGTGGAAGAAGAGTTGCTATCTGATAAATAGCTAAAAGCCATTAATGAAAGTCTGAGAGAAAGCCCAGTTTATAAAACTTTTACATCAATAGTGTTTACAGAATTAAAGGCCTTTGCATAATGTATAAAAAATAGTCAAATATAAGTTTTTACCATAGAAATTATCGTAAATGTTAGAACAAAAATAGGGCAACGTCCTTTCAGTAGAAGATCACGAAAGAAATTCAAACTATTGAGGAGAAATTAGATCAAACTTGATAATGAAAGAGATCATTTTAGTTGAAACAACTTTTTTCGAAAATACTGACAGCTTTAATTTGATAAAGAAAGATTTTTAGGTAGTGAATTATTTTAGCTAATTTAAGGCAGTAAAGATACTAGAGAAAAGAGAGAAATTGTATAAATATAAAAGTACCCCCCCGCCCTTTCTTCCCTCTCCCCCCAATGGTTGTTTTTTTTTTTCAATTCCCCTCCCCCCCCCCCCGCTTTTTTTTTTTTTTTTTTTTTTCCCCCCCCCCCCCCCCCCCCCTTTTTTTTTTTTTTTTTTTGGTTTTTTTTTTTTTTGTGTTTTTTTTATTATATTTTTTTTTTTTTTTTTTTTTTTTTTATACCACAAAAAAAAAAACAAACAAAATTTATTCCAACCCATCACAATACACCCCACCCCCCCCCCACAAAAATAAAACACCCCACACCAAAAAAAAAACACACAAAACAAATAAAAAAATTCACCCCCACCCAAAACTCCCCCAAACACACCAACACACCAAACCACACCACCCCATAAAAAAATACCCCCAAAACATATAAAAATTTTCAACCAAAAAAAATACTCCCACCGACACACACACACACACACACACAGACGCTAGCTTATTATAATATAGATATTTTCTATGAAAGGCAAAAAAGATATTAGCACTATATTTAAAATTTTTTAACGAATTAATCGCTATATGTATGTCATTAATATCGAGGGAAGGTAAGAAAAAAGATGAAGCATTCGAAGATATTACATTATCGAGAAAAAGATGAGAAGGTATATTTTCTTCTGTTTGCATCATATATGGGACAAACTCTTCAGATTGATAATTAATTGCACTTTTACATTTAATTTCTAAAATTTCATTTATTTTTATTATTTTCTTTAAGCTGAAAAAGGTTTTAAAGAAACGAGTATTAAAAGTTTCCAGGGAATGGCTAAAATATGGGCAGGACGTAATCAAACACCGAAATAAAAAGATTTCAATCAGATTTCTTAAAGTTTATGCTTCTAATAAAAAAATTAACTATACTAAATAAAAAATATTTTAACAGTAAACAAAATGTTTTGCAAATTAAAATATTCTACAAAACCACTTATTTTGCAATAAAATTTCAAACAATGATAATTGTTGTATAGGATGTTCATTCATTGAAATTTCTTATCATTTTACCTTCATTCGTTGGTATTTATTCTCCAATGATATAAACTTATTAATACCTGTTTCAAAACTAAAAGATATTTTCAGAAAAACGATGTTTTCTCAACTTAATAAACATAGTAACTTCTTACTAAAATTAAACTAACAATAGAAAGAGAGAGAAAAAAATTTATTCAAAAAAAAAAATTATACGGAAGGTATTATTTAAGTGTGAAGTGCACATATATATATATTTATAATGATATAAATATATATTCACAAAATATAGAACATAATCACATAATTTACAATCCTGGAAAAAGCAATAGCCAAAATGGCCGTCAGTTAGATTTCTCCATTATGAAATAAAAGATGTATATCAACGCATAAATTGTTATAAATATTATCAACTTAAAAGTTCTTTTGTGAATCTTTTGGTAAAAAACTATTTTAGTAGGTACTTAATAGGTAGTTTTTATTTTCTTTTTAAAAGAAAGCAACGACATAAAAACGTCATCAAATAGAATTTTGTTATCGAGGTAAAAATCATTACATTTATTCAAAATAGAGATATTTGATCCTTTCAGTCTATTATAAATTTTCAAAGGTTTGCTTAAGCTCCTAGTATAATATATGGGATTTTTATTATATTTAATCAACGAGCCAAACACATTATGTAAATGACCATTGAAGTTTTTATAAAGAAAAACTCCTACTCTCTGCTTGAAAATTTCATTTAATTTTAACCATCCGTTTTGCTTAAAAATTTCTGTTGTGTGGTCAAACTTATTCATGCTATAAATTACTCTTATTGCTCGTTTTTGTAAGATCTCAAGGCGCTTTTTTCCAA
Organism: Nectonema munidae; assembly: GCA_030549495.1. Taxonomy (NCBI): domain Eukaryota; kingdom Metazoa; phylum Nematomorpha; class Nectonematoida; family Nectonematidae; genus Nectonema; species Nectonema munidae. The sequence goes on along the minus strand of JAUIRK010001043.1, from coordinate 727,752 downwards.
AAGGGTATCAATTTATTATACTGTAGTTTACATAAGAGAGAAATAACTGTTTATATATCATAAGTCTGATATTTAGAGGGAAAATATTTTTTGTATAGTACAAGATACCGATAGTACGATTAAATTGAGAGCTATTTGATCAATATGCTCATTAAACTTAAGCTTACTATCAAACACTAGACCAAGTATCTTGGTGCTTTTTACTTCTTCGATACCTGTATATTTCAAAAATTTGTAATTTCTGTTTTTATATGAAATAAGCATACATTTTGATTTTTCCTTGTTTAATATCAAATTATTCCTAGAACACCAATCATAAATTATGAATAACTCTCTGTTCAATAAATCTCAATTGATATTATTACCATTTTTTATTTTACACAAAGGAAGATAAGCACAGATGTCATCTGCAAAAACAAGATACTCAAAGAAATTTGAGGTGGAAAAAACTTTTGTTTATTGCAATGCTGAAAAGTAGGGGACCCAAAATGGACCCCTGTGGGCTCCATTTTGCACATATAACTTGTCAGAAACGGAATCATTTACTTTTACTATTTGACTTCTATCAGATAAGTAAGAATGTAAAAAAAACAAAGAATTGTAACTTAAATTGCATTCATTCAAGTTATTCAAGATGGTCGAATGTCTGACCTTATCAAATACCTTTGATTTGCTTCATCTTTTTTCTCTAAAATTTCAACAACTTTTTGAATCAAGCATGAATGAAAATAGTCTGTGGAGTAATACTTACGAAACCCAAACTGGTAATCATTCAGATAATTTATTGAGTTCAAATAATCCCTTAATTGATAATGTATATATTTCTCAAAAATTTTAGAAAGTCTGGGAACTATCAATATAGGTCTATAGTTTCCAAGGCAATTTTTATCTTTTTTTTTGTAAATAGGTATTACCTTATGCTGCTATAAAACATCAGGAAATGTAAAATTATATAAACAAAGATTTATACCGTGGCATATAGCAGTAGATATTATGCCTCTTATCAACTTTACATGATATATTGAAATCCCATAAATATCCTTAGATTTACTACTTTTCATTTTAAGACAGCAACTTCACAGTAGAACAGTATTCAAATTCAAATGAATCGTTAACGTTCCTAAAGTGATGTAGATAAGCTTCTTCTGATGGGGAATCGTTTTATACAAAAGCAAATTTTTATTGAATTTGTTGGCTAGTGAACAATCATCATAGTATCCATTTTCTGCTTTTATTAATATTTTTCTATAGTTTTCTCTTTTTAGAATCTTATTGATGCTATTCCAAGTCTTTTGCGTCGAATTACAGTTTGAAAAGTGATTAAAAAACTTTTGTTTCAAATCTCTGATTCTATCTTTAATAAAATTTCTTAAGATGATATATTTATTTCAATAAATTTTCACTTTTTAAATATTTTTGATAACGTTTATAACGCTTTTTTTCATTTTTATAACTTCTAGGTTATCCAACGGTTGTTTTTGAATTTATATTTATTTTTTTAAAATTCAACTAATGACGTGTACTTTTTAATTGTTTCTGATATTGCAAAAGTTATCTGCTCTAAGAGTTTAGAAGCATCATTAGCGTATAACTCAAGAAAATTTTGCCATTCAAGATTTGTAGATAGTTCATAGAACATCCCTTCATCAAATACTTCGCCCAACTTTTTTTTATTTATACTATTAACTTTAAGATTTGTTGATAAAAGAATTGGAACATGGTCTGAAAAAAAAGACATGCAATTAAAGGCTTTGTAATGTGCAATTTTACTACTTATAAAAAAATGATCAATTAAGGTTTTACTTGCATACCGTGTGGGGAATGTGATAGTAGGAATAAGTGACTCAGCTATGGTTAAATTCAAAAACTTTTGAGTTAGATAACTCTCTATCTTCAACAAATCAAAATTGAAGTCACCAAAAAGATATTAAAACATTTCCTATCTATAGTAAAAATCAAGTTTTCAAAGAAAGAAAAAAACTTGTTTAGAAGATCTTTATTTGTAGTCGGCACTCTATAAATATTATGGATAGTAAGCTTATTTTGTTTGGCAAAATGAATGCTTTCATATTCAAACGAACCAATAGAATATTGCCCCTCATTCATAGCTAGAACCTTTTTAACTGCGGCAGATTCCCTGGGTAAAATTTTGAAAAATATTTTCTAGTAGACAAAGTTTGAGTCTAATTTTATATAATTAATATATATTTAATATAAAAATATTTTTTAAAAGCATAACAAATTCAACCTTAGCTTAATTTTAATGGAAGATTTGAATCAATTATTTAAATTTAGATTTAATTCAACTCCATTATTTGGTGTAAAAGTACCTGGTAGAGTGAATATAATTGGTACTTTTTTTCCATTAGATACATCTTTTTTTTGATTTTTAAAAATATTTAACCCATTTTGGATGAAAAATTAAAGTAATGAACTAGAGGCCTTAAGCGACTTGAATAATGTTATCCTTTTCCTTTGTTTCAATACCACAATATTTTGAATCAAATTCAGCATAAAATTATTTTCTTTTTAGTTCAACAGAAGCTATTTAAGAATTCTTTAAAGAAATTGAGTTAAGGAATACAATCTCTTATAACCCCCCTTTCTATTAAAAATCAAAAGAAACTATATAATCATTTGTTGTACAACATATACATTTTTTAGCCAAACTTATTGACTAGTTTAATACATCATAAGATTTCTGGCCTAGGTAATCTCTACTTATTTTTATGCAAGCAGTCTCTTATTTCTCAATGAAATTACCCTATTATTTTTATCATTATAAACTACAATGATTCTTGAAAATTAGATTCTTTTTTTTTAATAAAATTTGGTATTAGATATACTTAAATTATATATTTATCACAACAATGACGTTATTACTTGCAACAGTGACACTAATGATTGTCACAATGCCAATGAAGAAATTAAGTCACTCCTCAGCTCTAGCTCCATTTTTTCCAAATTGTAGTAACTTTCTAACTCTTATTATATTTAATATAATCGGTTCACTTTGTTTATTTATCACTAAAACAGCAAATAATACGTATTATTATTATTAAAAGGTAACTCAGACCTAATTTTCCATTCAATTAACCTTATTTAAAAATATATAGATAACGGGGCGTTGATGATAGCGCCAGTAGTGTATCAAGAAGGGCAATCCCTCTGCGTATAATGTATTTGTATTAATATATAATCAATAAAATTTTAATTGAGATATTTTAAACTTGAATAGTAATGTAATAATGGTTTGCAACACTTTATATTTCACTTTTCCATACCCATATATCTACAATAAATTTTGAGTGCTTTGAAGTGCTATTTGGCGCGCCAAAATTAGCGTCCACCCCAGGCTGCATTAATGATAGATACGCCACTGGATAGCGCGTTGATAGATTAAGATTTATGGTAAAAAAAACCTTTATTGATGAAATTAGTAAGTTGTAAAGTGAGATTTGTCCTCTTCACACAATACAAGAATAGGAGTTTAAGACAAGAAATATAAGGGAGAGGAGAGTATATAGCAGAGGGTTTACTACAACTTCTAATTTAATCAATAAAGTTTTTACCATTTTTCTAAAAAGATTTAATCTGTTCCTAACACCTTTTTGGGGTAGAATATTGTCTATTTTCGCATTTCAGGAGAACACATTGATTACTCCGACTTTTCAGTTCTTCCTATCGCCATCAACAAAGAATTGACAGCACTTGTTTCATACAATGAAAATAATGAAATCAACTTGAAAAATGTGCTACACTCCAAATACACGTATTTTCTCATAATACGTCATTCTTTAGTTTTGCAGGGAATCTGAGATTTCGTTGACAACTATAAAATTTAATAATTTCAAAAAGTTCATTTATTTTAACGTATACTATCAGATTTGACCTAATTACTCTGTTAATTAACTTGTTAGTTAATTAGTTAATTTTTTGTTATAATAAATGTGTCCATATTATGTCATTGAATTAAATTCATAGCAAAAAAATATAGTTGACCCAGATTAACACTGGTCTGTAATGGGTTAAATACACAGATACTTTTGTATAAAATTATTTAAAGCTTTTCAATACAAATCTTTTTTACAATAGATATTATCTGGTTATTCTAGTCGTTAACGGGTTAATGTTGTCTCCATTTTCTTGAAATAAATGTGTTATGTTATTATTTATGCTAAATCACTTAATATCTTTTGCTTTTTGCGAGTTGGTTATGATTAGTAAGCAGTTTTATCTTGTTTTGGTTGTATACGAAATCTCGTGGACTCCATTTCATGAGTACCCATTTACCTCCATTAACACAACAGAGATTACTGCACTCCACTCAACGATGAAATTAAAATTTCAAATTTCGCGCCAAATTGGTACGATTACTTTCTCTGTGGATACTGCGCCGTCATTCAATGTGAAGAATTCCTAAAATCTGCAAAACTTGCCAAAGGACTAAACATTCTGATTTCTTCGAGCATTCCAATCAGCTCTGGCTTGTCCAGTTCAAGTGCTTTGGTTTGTGCGGGCGCTCTTATCACTTCACACGCCTACCAGCTGAATTTGTCAAGAGTAAGGATAGATTTTTGCTACTATTCATTCATTCATTGATGCATTCATTCTATTTAATGATGGCGTTGAGCGCGCTTGCTTCAAAATACGAGAAGTGTGTGGGCTTGGAGTCTGGTGGGATGGACCAAGCAATTATTTTGAATGGCATTCGCAATCACGTAATATCTTTTTGTGAGTTGCTTACAATTTATTGTATCAATAAGTATCATGGTTGCACACATTAACATCATTTCTTAAAAACATTTTTTTTATTATAAAATACTGTTAACAGACCATAAGCCAATGCTAGAAAATCAATACGCTTCTAACATTACTTGCTTAACCCTTTCATGCAACAAAAATCGTCTAAAAACTCGTTGAAATGGAAAGGAGACGCTAAATTTTTGAAAACGAATGCCTGAAAGTGTTACAGTTTACTTTAACAAATTTTTGTTATTAAGTTTATTTGTCGAAAAACGTACAGCGGACAAGAGGTAACTTGAATAAAGAAAAAATGGCGAGAGCAATAAAATAAAAGTTAACTCTTTTTTTCCTATTACCTGGATTTGTCTTTGTATATGGAAGACTAAAAAAACAAACTATTTTATAAATGACTTTTTTTCACCTTTGGCTTCCAGATTCAGCTATCTCATTAAAAGCTATAAGAGCTTGACAAAGCTTCGGAAGGATTATAATATGCAAACGGAGATTCGCCAAGATACTATGTATTTATTTGTAAAAATCTGGGCTTAAAAATGAATATCTTACAGTTTTTCAAATGCATGAAATATATTATTCGATACTCGATAGTAATATTTACTATATTAATATAATATTAAATAAAATAAACACAATAAAAGTTAACTTAATAAAATTAAGAAATTTATTTTATTGCTGCACAGTTTGTATTTGAACAATGAAGAAAGTCACCTCGCAAATCATTTTAACATTGAAGCTAACGAACGGTGTTAAAATTGATATTATAAATGTGATATTAAACGATTAATAATAGTAGCCCAAATTTTATTTGCTTTTTTATTTTTGAAGATAAATATTATTTTTATTATTGTTTACCTTTATTGTTTATTATTATTCCCCAAACTGGTTCACTAAAATGTTATTTCTAGGTAAAAACATCACTAAGTAAGTACAAAGGTAGAATACAGTTTTTTCCATTTTAAAATGTCATAGTTAAAGAACACTGTCGAAAATAAATATATATTTTTTACTTTTTAGGGGTCAGTAGTAGGGTTTGCTCCCGGTTCTAAAATACCGGGACGTTTCCGGCTCTAAAAATTTGGGAACCGTCTCAGAACCGGAAAGTATTCCCGGCTCCGAGAATAACTTAGTTGTACTTGATTTATTTCACTATGCAATTCTTTGCATAAAACTTTACTGCACTTCATTCATATAAAATCTTTTTTTCATTGTCATCTCATTTTAATGGTAAACGGAGAAAAGTGTGCAAACGACAAAAGAGTTTAACTTTCTTTTTTTTCTATGCTGAACACTTTTCTCCTAGAACCATTTTAATGACATCTGTTTATAATAAATCAAAACGTCAGTTTCATTGCATCTTTTTGCTGTCTATATATCTCCTTAAGGAACCCTTTGGAACCAGGATTTACCGGTTTTGTACGTTTTTTCGGTAAGGTCAGTATTGTGTTTTTCTAATACATTTTAAATTACTTTTTGAAGTGAAAAATGTCGATCGAATCTAAAAGTTTTGTTGGATAATCGTAGTCAACTTTTATTTCTAAACAATTTTTATTTAGTTTAGATACAACCTTTCTGATTTTTAACGAAGGGCATTAGTTATATTTATACGGACAGTGTGCGAAGAATAAATAACATTATTGATTCTAACACGCTTGTTATTGATTTTAGCGCATACACATGTTGCATTACGCGTTTGTGAACGCATTGATTTCTTATCTCGCATACGTTTCACCGCATCTTTGAGCACGCGTGTGTGGTTTGTCGATTGAATGTACGAGTTTTGTTGGATAATCGTAGTCTACTTTTATTTAGTTTAGATACAACCTTTCTAATTTTTAACGAAGGGCATTCGTTATATTTATACCGACAGTGTGCGAAGAATAAATCACATTATTGATTGATTTTAGAGCATAATTATGCGAAGAAAGATTAATACATGTTGCATTACGCGTTTGTTACCGCAGTGAATTCTTATCTCACATACGCTTCACCACATCTTTAGCACGCCTGTATGGTTTATTTTATCGGGCTAGTGTACGCTTAGTTTATTTGTAGTGCTCCAAGCTTAAATTTTAGTCAGATATTAAAACGCTTATAACTTTCGCATTTCTCAACCAAATGTATCATGCTATATACCAAATTAAAGCTTTTTTTTATGGACTTTCAGAATACATTGCTTACGTTATAAGTAGTTGAAAATAGGATTTTACTGTTTTTTAACGAAGAGTGTTTGCTATATTTATGCCAACAGTGTGCGATGAAGAAACCACAGACCGGTGCTATCTCATATCGAAATTAAAATTGGTAAGTGGCAATTTTGAATTTTTCAAGTTAGTGATATAATATACGTAACAATGAAATGACTAGAATTGACGAGGCATTTACCAAAAGGGAATATTGAAAATAGATGTTAATAGGTGTTACTGTTTCACTTTTAAATATATATAGGAAATGATATTAAATAAAAGGAGGAATCAAGTTAACTGAATATAATAATATGTATAAAAAAGAAATTGCAAAAAAAACACTTTTAACCAAAAAAAAGAAAAAAAACTTGTATTATGACAAAACATTTCTTTTCTTGATTGAAGCGTAGACACTAGTCTTTCTTTCCCGTGATCCAAACTTAAAATTTATAATTATATTTGCTACCGGAATTTTTTAATTTGATTGTAAAAAGTAAATTTTTTTTTGATATTGATTTTTATCTTTAAAGCTGCTACACTAATGTCTAAGAATGATTTTTTGCATTTTTTAAATACTTTTCTTCTTTACTACATCATCTTCTTTAATGAATCAGTATTATTAAAGAAACTTTTACAGTAATTCCTTTAATTAATATTATATGATATAATTCTAAAAAGTACCCTAATCGTAATTAATCTCTGTTAAAAATCTTCCGTTCCTCATAAAAGATAATAGAATTTCCTTCATAACTTTTGCGTTAACTTTTCCTCGTATAAAGTGTAAAGAGTAATTTCAAGGTATAAAAATTTCTGATTATTTTCTTTTTTAATTTATTCAAAATTACTATTTGCATATTTTATCTATTAAAAATTGTGTGCAAAAGTTTTCAAAAAAATTCAGTAGTAACACTGGTTAGAAACATTTTTGAAATATCTATATCTGGTACTTTTAAAAAATTAGAATTTGTTTCTCATACACATTATTAATGCCATGTAATTTATTGAATCCTTTTTGAATTAAACTTTTGATAGGCTCTTCTCATAGCATTTCAGCCAATCGCGTCCTTTCTTCCAGTCTTGCTGCCTGCCAATCTTGCATTTGTCGTGGCGCATTGTGGCGTGAGTATGAACAAAGCTGCCAATCACCTCTACAATACTCGTGTAATTGAGTGCAAAATTGCTGCCAAAGTAAGAAACCGCCTTTCCCCATATTTCCATCTTACTGATTCGTTCAGTCAACTCGAAATGCTTCGCCATTGGTCTCTTTTTTTGTTCTAAAGATATCACAAAGTGTGTATTGCAGGGGTGGGAAAAATCCGAAAAAGCACATTTTTCAAAGACCTTTTTTAAGAACGTTAAAAGAAAAAGAGTTATGTATAGAATTAAAAGAAAAAATTAATTTTTATTAAAATCGATCTTTAAATGCGCAAACTTCACCTAAAACACGTTTATTTCACAAAAAAAGTAAATAAGTAACTGAGTAATTTTTCTGTTACAGAAATAACAAATAATACCAATTAGAATGATGCAGCACTTCAAGATTCAAATACTTGGGTAGGATAAATGTGGAGAAGTGTTGGCAAAATTCTAAATGAACATTCTCAATGATGAAAATGTGTATGATGATTTCTTTATTTTAGAACGCATTGCTCCTGAAAAATGTAAACTACAGAATAAACTTTGATTCTTCACATATGCCTCCACTGGCTTACCAAGAAGAGGGGTAGAGGGCTGTATTGGATTACGCCTTTTCACATGTGGCCCGAATATACAGATCTTTTTAAGGGCGTCATTAAGAGGAAGGCGGGTAATAGATCATTTATTTAAAAAAAATGCAGAGTGCCCTCCTTTGACTGCAAAACCTAGACTACAAAGGTAAAGCCTGCTCAGGTATACAGGCCGACACCATACATTCCATCCAATCGAGTATTAGCTAGTACCTCTTACTCCCAAGTAGTAACTAGCTCCGTATTACCCAAGGCACAGGTAGTAAATGAGACATCCTTCTCTGAGGACGCCATTTTGAAAATAGCGCTCTCCATGTTCAAATCACCACTGTTCAAAGAACAGCTGGAGAAATGGTGAGCGCAGTGGCTGCGGATATCCTGCTATAGTATCAGTAAATAGGGTAGTGTAGTGCCAATCTGTCATGCTCAAATTTTTGCACTTCAACATCAACGGCTTGGCTAAGAAACGTAGTGCTCTAATTGAGCTCCTTACTGAAAATAACATAGACGTCTTCTCTCTGAATGATGTCAAATCTCAAGCCAAGTATTCCATCCGCATCCTCGGATATATGACATTTGTGCATTCTGGAACAAGCCACTCGCGAGGTCTAGCAATGGGTGTGCGAGAGGGGTTAAAGGTTTCCAGTTTTACGATAAGTGACTCTGGAGGCTCGATTGCCCTGAAGCTTGATCTTGTTAGAGCTGGACATTTATTTGTGTTGGGTTGTTACAACCGGTCTAGTAACCCTCTGTTGGACTACGAATTTATCCAAATATATCTTTGCTCCTCCAATAAGGTGCTACTACTAGGTGACCTAAACGCTCGCCACATAGACTGTTCATATAAACCAATAGCTCGGCTGTCACAGACTTACTCAAGTTGGTAGAGGATTCGTATGCGTTTATCGCTAAAGATCCAACACCGACTCGTGATAAGAATGTGTTAGACCTTGCAATCATGTCTTTTAATCTAAGACAACTTCTAGCCTCAATAGTGGTTATCCAGGATTGCTTCCTATCTGACCATAAGCCCTTATTGGTCATAGTTTCTTTAGGTCCACAATTCACGGCTGACAAGGGAAATTTAGTGAAGAGGTGGGTCTTCAGCCAAGCCAACTGGGATAGGTTTAGGTCGCTACTAATGTTCCCCCTCTTTAATAAACCCCTAAACTTATGAGTTTGTCAACATCTATTCTCTCTCGGTACAGAGTTCCCTTGAAGGAGGTTTGAAAATACGAAAATCCAATTCCGAAAAATGTCCTATTACTTATCATGTAAAAACGAGCTCTCTATAGAAAATACATTCACACCAGGGACGCCGAGACAGAATCTTATCAATCGATTACAAAAACTCATTAGGAAAAACCTCGGCGAAACCACATTTTGGAAAGTTACTTACAAGCATCACAAAATCCTCTAACCCGCTACAGGGCTCTTCAAAGTTCTGGAACCTGGTTAGAGGGCTGAAGCCTGGCTGCAAATGTCCAACGTCGGTCACTTGGAATAACCGAACAGCCATAGAGGCGGAAGATAAATGTGTGCTGCTTGCTGATTATTACGAAGATGTGTATAGGACTAACCCAGGTCCAAAAATTTTTAATTCTGAAATTGAGTTTTTTAGGCGTTTACTTGCGAGGAACGACACTAACTTCATCCTAGAGGACCTGGTTCAAATCATTAAAAAGCTTAAAGCTAGGAAAGCGGCGGGATGGGATGAAGTTAGTAATCTATTCATCAAGAATCTTCCCCCTAGGTTTAGGGACGTCTTGCTGGCAATATATAACTCTTTTATAAAAGATGGGTTTTACCCAGACGGCTATAAAAGGGCTATACCTGTTTGTGTGCCAAAGGCTGGCAAGAAGAGCGGCAAACCCAATGACCTACCGCCTATCAGTCTTCTCCCTTGCCTGAGCAAAGTGTATGACAAATTAATTTTTGTAGTACTCGATGCTTGGTGCAAGGAGCATGCAATAATCCCAAAAGAACAGTTTGGATTCAAAAAAGGTTTATCAACAAATCATGCTCTGCTTACCTTGCATCATGATGTTGCTAAAAGCTAAAATGATGGCCTCTACGTAGGGATGATATCTTACGACCTGGAGAAGGCTTTTGATACGGTCTGGCATGAGGGTTTGCTGTTCAAACTTAGTAGCATGTTTGTGCCATCATGCATCTTCAAGGTAATTTACAGTTTCCTTGCTCGACGCTCATTCCAGATCAGAATAAATAACAAATTTTCAAGGAGAATAAGCCTAGGCCGCGGGGTCCCCCAAGGTTCACTTCTAAGCCCTCTTCTGTTCAACTTCTACATATCTGATATTAGGGACTCTTTCAATAAGTCAATCTATGCTAGGATAATCAGTTTCGCAGACGGCATATGTGTATATTACTCCGCTAAGCGTTTTCCGCGTATTTGCAAACACCTTACAGACGTAAATACCATATTAGGGGGGTATTTCACTGGATTTAACCTTAATCAACTTAAGAATTTATTTTTTTTTATTAAGAATAAAGATCAACTTAATCAATTTAACTTTAATCAACCTTAAGGTGAATTACTCTAAATGCAAGTTCATCATCTTTGGCCCTAATTGTCTTAAAAATAACCCGCCAACTATAGGGAATATTCCCCAAGTTCGTCACTTAAAATATCTAGGAATCAATTGGGATGCAGGATTTAGTTTTCATCGTGAAGCTCGCGAAAAGATAAAGAAGGGGAAGAAGGATCTAGCGCTATATGGATGTCTTAAAGACCTTGGGGTCAATTCCACGGCGGTAGGCAAGGTCATTAAAATCCCAACAATGCCGAAATTGATTTTGGAAACTCCATTTTGGGATGCCTTCCCTCAACTTGGACCAACAAAATAGACGACCTCGTGTATAAACTTTTTAGGACTGTTTATGGCAACCCTTTCACTATTGCTCATAGCCGGACCTCCTTTTCCTGGTTCCAGAAAAGGTTGGAGAAATTAAATAAAAAGTTTATTGAAAAACTAAAGACAATTGCCCACAATTATGCCAAGCTTGGGAGCTCACACAAACCCAGGCTGAAGCGTTTTTGGGGGTATATGCTAAAAAAAGAGAAAAGTTATCCTAGATGACTATCCATATACAATAGCCCCCAAGCAATAGGGAATTCTGCGTTCTGCGATATAGTTCTGTTTTTTCTGAGTTCTAGATCCGCCTACTTAAATTTAGGATTGGCACAAGGTATAAGTCCCAAAACAGTTTCATGTTACGAGCTAGGTTAGGCATATTCGGTATTCCAGAGGTAGATTGTTCCTAACCTAGCATGCCCTAAATTGTGTATACCTTTCTTAACCACTATAACATGTATCAAATATTATGCTTCTATTTTTGTAGCATTTCTCTTTTATAATCATATTTTTTTATTTAGGAATTAGCTACATTCCGTGGTGCCGGTTTTTTATCCTGGTTTTCTTCCACCGAATAATTCAAATGTTTTTACGGTTAAGTAGTGCTCTGGCGACCCGATTCTAACCTTGTTAGTAATCAAGCTATCACTAGACATTCAGTTTGTTTTCCAAATTGGAAGCGTTCGCGTTATGGTTGTATCGTTCACTATTTATATATTTGTAAAATACATTCTTGTAAAATAATATATATAACAAGGTATAGCTATGCAGTAACAAGAGCTGGTAGGCGTTTAGTGGGATGGAAAGTCCCGGTAGACCTGGACTCAGCATTCCGGGCAAGCCACGATATCCCAAAGGATGGGTGCGAACGTCACAAACAACTTAATTAATTAATTAAGAGTGACCTTATAAGCAGGTAAAAATATTTACGTCATTTTTACTTTAAAAGAGCTTAAATTTAACAACATGCATCTAGTGATAAATGGTCGCTACTTCAAATAACAATATTGAAGTATTCTTCGCCAGCGTCCAACATCAGTGAAAGATTATCTTCTGTCAATCTTGACAATACGGCATTTTGATTGGTTCAAATATGGAAGTTTTGTTTTTTGATATATCTAATGCTCAAAAATAATAAGTGTGCGTTTCTGATTATTATTATTATCTTTATGGTAATTCGAAGCAAAAAAAGTGTTATTAGAAAAAATCCGTACTTTGTGTTGAGGAACACCTCATCTAGGGCTAAATACCTCTTTTTAAAATCGTAGATACCATTTAAATGTGTAAGAAAATATCAACGGCAATTTTTAAAGCAATTCTTTTACCTGAAATGAGAGTAACCGTGTAAGCAGGTAAAAATAGAAATTCCAATGTTAAACAAATTTATCGGGGCTTTCTCGATGTGTCTTATTAGGTTCATTAAAATTTGGAATTGTGTTGAGAAATCTTGCAGCTCTTTTATGACATCGCTAAATCTTGAAGGATGATTTTTTTAACTTTCGAGTAGGGTTGATAAAGTTAATTTTTTTTTTATTTTTTTTTTCAATTTTAAAATATCTCTTGAGACTATTCACTTATTTTGTGCACAAAACGAATTTGATGATACAAAAAGTAGGAAATAAAAAAATAGATTGTCATACATTTTGAATTAATGGATTTCGTTTTACACATGAATGTGGCATACACTTTTTCCAATTAGATTTTGTATAGCATGTCAGCTCCGAATAAAAGTGCATCCTGTGTAACAAATCTGAGAGACGTGGCAAATCTCTTGAACTTGTCGCTTGAGGCAGCGCTTGAACTCACTCACAGAACTTTCAAAAAAGGTTCCTACAGCAAAACGGATGTCATGCAGATTCTTTTTCTAAGAAATGAGAACGAATTGAAAGAGGTGGTATCCTGCGCTGAAAGTACCTTGAGCCAAAGTTCGCCTTCTTTATCACTCACTCTTGCTTTGTCCACCCTCTCTTCTACTTATTTTCAACATTTTAGGGCAAAATTTAAAGTTTGTTGCATAAATCAGTATCATGTTTGCTGTGCTTTTGTCTCATCTCTTGCTAGTCAGTGTTTCTTAACCTTTTGTTCAGAATCTACTCTCTTTCCTTTTACAAACTTTATTTGGAATTCTTCATTCCATTTAAATTCAATGAACTCTTCCTAAAAGTGCCCTACATATTCCATATAGAAAAAGCATCGATTTTGAGTTCAAACTAATCCTTAATACTAAACGATGAGTGATCTCTCAGCTCAGATGTAAGATTAGAAAATTTTTACCTTAACCGGTTATCGACCACAGTCAACATATGTCGACTTTACAAAAATATGAATCGTCTGCTATTATAAACAAAAGCTTTATTTTCCGATGGAGTTTTATATATCTAAAGCAGACGATCTTTTTTAATACAAATCGTCTGCCTTACATTAGATATCGTCTGATTATTCTGGTCGTTAACGAGTTAAGGGGATAGTTTTATTTTATATCTGACGTTTGCTATATTTTCCGATGGAGATTTATATATCTAAAGCAGACTTCATTTTATGCTTCTTTATAGTCTGCTTTATTTTCCGATGGAGTTTTATATATCTAAAGCAGACGATCTTTTTTAATACAAATCGTCTGCCTTACATTAGATATCGTCTGATTAATCTGGTCGTTAACGAGTTTAGGGGATAGTTTTATTTTATATCTGACGTTTGCTATATTTTCCAATGGAGATTTATATATCTAAAGCAGACTTCATTTTATGCTTCTTTATAGTCTGCTTTATTTTCCGATGGAGTTTTATATATCTAAAGCAGACGATCTTTTTTAATAAAAATCTTCTGCTTTACATTGGATATCGTTTGATTATTCTGGTCGATAACGGGTTAAATTGAAATATTTATACATTACCTAACAAAAAAATTGTGCGGCTGAATTTCATTTATGTGAGTGTGTCTTGGGAGTTTTTGCCGTCTCAAGATTTCTTGCTGTGAAATATCAAAATTTTAATAGGTCATTTTTATAAATAAGAGAAGCATATTCTCAAATTATAATTAGCCCTTCAAAAAAAATCTCAATTTCATAATTGTTGTGTTAAATTTTAGATTTTCACCTGAAATAAATACTTTGATATTTGCTTTCACCCGTTATCGACCAGAATAATCAGACGATATCTAATGCAAAGCAGAAGATTTGTATTTAAAAGCATTAATGCAGACGATTTTATTTGTGGTCGATAACCGGTTAAACCAACTATACTATTTTTTATGCGACAAACTTTAAACCTACAATTGAATTTTCTTAAAAATTTTTTTTGTTATTTCCTACCTCTAAAGATTTAAGATGAAAGCCAAGGCTTCGATGATCAAAGATTTATCCTATTACTTATCATACTTTTGTACAGTTGACAGCTTCCAACTACGTAACAGAGCTCTCCACGTGTTTTCTGAGGCGAAGAGAGTTTTGGATTTCGTAGAAGCTTGCCAGAAGCTATCTTCCAATGGCGCTACGCATGGCGGCGGGGATGAAGTTTACGCGAAATTGGGAGCGATCCTGAATGAAAGTCATGACAGTTGTTCAAAGCTTTACGAGTGTTCTTGCCTAGAACTGGATCATTTGGTTGGCGTTATGAGGTAACAAACAAACAACTATACTCCTGAAACCAACCACCACCTGTTCTTTGGTGAATGAGAAATAACTAAATTTGCGCAAAGAACCAATTGTTTGTGAAGTTTTCATTGAGCAGTCGCTATATGTGTTAATTCTGTATTTTTAAACAATTGAACTTGTATCTACCGCCACTTGACCGAACTAAATTCTATCGAGGTATTTTTTTCGGGCATCCGTTGATGTGGAATATACTGCGAACTGCTCATTTTTGGCCAAAAGAGACGTACAAATACAATAGACGTGCTGTACACTTTATATGCGTGCAAAACATCATGACATTGATTTATGTATGCTTAATCAATATTAATACAAACTTTTGTTTGTTAGTGTTACTGCCTTTATCGAAATGTGTGTGTTCCATTAAAAATAACTTACTCAACACAAACTCTCATTACGTCAACAAAACTGGAGCGTGTTAAAGTTCTCTCAGGCGAAAATAGCATACCTCGATTTGTACTCGTTACTTCTAGCCAGTGCTGGAAAATCGAAGCCCGGAACTAGTAGAAATTTTAATGGCTCTGGCTCCTAACCATTTTTTTGCATCTCTCAACATCAAATTGCTCAAGCTTATTATCGATGGTATCTAACTAGCAAACATCATAACATTTGAAAAGTAACTTTACAAACTATTTGACTAACTATAACTAACAAATTTTAACTAATAAATAAGCAAATCTACCTAAAACTAACTATATTAATATATAATGTAAATAATTAACTAACAAAAATAGGCTGATAAACTAATTTTTACTCAATCAAACTAAAATCAATAAAACTAACGAATAGAACAAAAATAGAATATGAAAATTAATTTAGAAAAACCAAATAGCAAACTAAAAAACAAACAACTAACACTAACTAATGCTTAAAATTTATACATTGTTTTAAGAAATTGATTAACAAATTTACAAACTAATTATTTCAGTTAACTAGATAAATAATAATGAACAAACTTATTAACGAGCGAACTAATTCACAACTAATTGATTTTAAAAAGTTATTTGTTGGTAAAAAGCTATTTGACTTTTTTACTAATAAATCATATCTTACGAACAAATTAATCCATATAGCAAGGAAACAATCATATACACACATATATTCTTCAGTTTTGCCGAAAATTTTTGAACATCTTTTTTTAGGGAAATCTGTTTTCATCTGAACTTCTTGATTTACTTTTGTAAGATCTTAAATGATCTCGATTTAAAATGAAGTGTAAATGATCCAATATTATAGATAAATGAGTTGAAGCGTCACTCTGAATTATAAAAAGGCAGTTGATTACATTTTAAACGTTCATCTAATGAGAAACCTAGGCCACGCCGAATTGAGATAGAAAGTATAGAAATTCTAAATCAGAAGTAGAGCATTTTAGATTTAAACTCGACTTCTCCTTTATTTTGAATTAAATAGCAAAAATAGATAGGTCATCTAACTTTCAATCTCTAAGATGCTGTATCACACTACCCGGAAGAAATAGTTCGAAATGCGGTACATGCAGTAGCTGCAATGCCCCCAACTCACGTTAGTGTGAAGCGATCGTTTTCACCTCTTCCTATCTTATTCATTTTGAGCTTCAATCAAAGAAGAATTGGTAGAGACAATTTTTTCTCAAAACTTTCTAATCAAACTTTTTTGATCTACGTTTAATTTTCACTTCGTTTTTTATTGCCTGTGATTTTTATTATTATTTTAAATTCAGTTGAACGTCATGCTTCGTATCAAATGATTGAGAAGTAAGCATTTTGCGAAAGACACATTTAGCCTGTTTTTTCATGGTAGCAGACATGCCAAATAAATTGATAAGCTATGGAGCCGGAATCGGAGCGACCAGTTTGAAGACAATGGCTCGCCAGTCCTGCTACAAACGTATCGCGTACATATTATCATGCCGTTATTGTCAAAAAAAAAAAAAAAAAAAAAAAAAGTAAAGGGAGATAAAGTGTGAATAGGGAGAAATGTCAAAAGTGTGACAAACAATACGGAAAGACATGACAAAAGTATCACAAACAATACGGAAGCACATGACAAAAGTATCACAAACAATACGGAAAGACATGACAAAAGTATCACAAACGATACGGAAAGACATGACAAAAGTGTGACAAACAATAGGGAAAGAAATGTCAAAAGTGTGACAAACAATACGGAAAGACATGACAAAAGTGTGACAAACAATACTCCAAAATTTAATAGGAGTAATCAACTAACTAAGCAAAATAATGAAGTAATAAACTAACCTTCCCTTGGACATTACTTAAAAGATAATTGCATGCATCATCCCGGGCAAAAATCAAGGTGTTTGTATTTAAATGCAATTGAACACTGGTAAAACAGAGATCTAAATTTGCCTTGAAATGGTGTTTTTCATTTTAAAAAATTGGCACTATAATATCACGATAATGAAATGCGTTCAATTATATTTGTGTCTTTATCTTCATTTTATGAAGTTGTTGAGGATTAAAAACTGTGTCAAGTTAAAACACAAAAAAAAGTTTAATAAAAACATCATTTTTGAAAAGGAGGCAAAGAATAAAAGTGATTTACTCTTCTAGAAAGCTGCACTTCTCACTTTGGAAATAACTGCCCTCGACAAAAAAGATTCATATTTTAAAAGCTTGAACTTCGTTCCCAGTGTAGCTGTTCATTTATCCTACATTCGGGCGGCATGGTGGTTAGACCTCGGGGGCTTCATTCCAAAGCTCTTGGATTCGATTCCGGATCATGAAGGGCATCCGATCTAGAAATGTACCACGGTCCAAATAAAAAGTTACAGATCTACATTCCAGATTGAATTATGTCTTTTAGACAAGGAATATTGCATGAATAATAAAATAATTTATGAACTCTTTACATATACTTAGGTCTTTTAAATAAGTCAGTAGTAGTATTGCTATACGGTTAGTGTATTTAATTTACAGATTTCAATTTCAATATGCAAAGATGTAAGCTTTATTTGACATGCTTGTGACTCAATTGGATTATTTCAGGGGGGGGGGGGGGGGGGGATCTTCAAATTCGTTTCAATTTTATATAAAAAATGTTTCATAAATCAACGTGTGCGTATATTGTTTGAAATCAAATTTAGTGAATGAACTTTCATTCAAGTATCTTTCATCAAGCTCTTTCTTCCATTTAGAGAGTGCAGTGCTATTGGATCTCGTTTGACTGGAGCAGGATGGGGAGGATGTGCCATTTCCTTACTTCAAAAAAAGAACGTTAACAAATTCATCGAGGATGTTAGGAAGTCTTACACGCGGCATTCGAAAGAGTTTGATTTCTTGATCTTCTCATCTGATGCTTTGGATGGAGCTCAAATTTTTACTGTGTGATGATGATGATGATGACCGCACTCCAAAGCCAGAATGAGTGGACTCCACGAAATGCAATAATTATTATATAAATATATTTTTACGTTCAAATAGTTTAGGATATTCAGGAATTATTTTTTTATTTGTTACTTTTTACTGTTTTATAAAGTTTTTTTTCAATAATTTTGTGCAATAGTTATGATTATTTTGTTAGTATTACCTTTTAAAAATAAACTACATATTTTTTTCTCCTAAAATTATTTTATTTATATTTCCAAGATGCCCAAAGTTTGCTTTATTTTTTAAACATCATAAAAATTTTGCAAAATCTAGTATCATTAGAAATCTTAGTAAAAAGGGGCAATTCATTTTTAATTATTTTATCCAAGTGTTCAAAGAAAACATTGTTGCTCAGAGATATTAGGCTGAATTTGAAATTAAAACTCAACTGAGTTGGAGTTTAAGTATTTCTTGTACATTTCGTGAATGAGGGGGTATAACTTTGATCAAGTTGTTATCAATATTAAGAAAATTTGAGCGAAAACAATTGAGTGAATCTTGTTCCAAAATTATCCCTTATAATTGGAGAGTAGTGGTCTATAGCTTCCCTAGCTCCAGATAATTAATTCATTCACAATGATTTTGCATATAGAAAATCATAAAAAAAAAAAAGAAGCTATAAAATAGCTCGGGGATACGAAATGAAAGCATCACTGGACAAGCGAAGAGAGGTAGGCCGAAAAAAAGATGGGAGGATGCCGTTAAAGAGGACATGAAGAAAAGGAATCTCAAGATCAAAGATGAGAGGAAGATGGAGAAGTCGCTACAAGATCATGGTTGACCTTGGCTCACCAGGACAAAGACCAGCTCCTTTTGAGAGCGAATGAATGATGATGATGAGTCCCGGGGTAAATATTCAAGTATCTTTCCAAGTAGATTTCCATGCCTTTTTCTCAAACTTTATTTTAGTTTTTCACAATAGATGTTCATTTATGGTGATTGGCCTATGAACAGAAATCGTCTACATTTTGAAGGTTCTATTCAACCATACTAAAAATCAATTTGCTCTCCAGATCAGTGTTTGCCAACGTGGTGCATATGGGTACCCAGGGGCCCACGATATTTTTAGAAGGGTGCATATAAAAATATTTTAAATGGGGGGTCTACCAAATCTTCAAAAAGGTCCAATTAAAAATAAGGGGTCCACAAAATATTTTTCACTTCTAAAAGAATTAGATTCACTGCTCTAGATGATGAGTTCGGGGTACGTGGATGTGTGAACCAATGAAATTCGACTGCATAAGACCAAACTGGAAAACCACAAGACATTAAGATTTTTAAATTTAATTTTGTAAATAAACATGACCAAACTCAGTTTAAAGAGAGATAAGGAGCCAGTGAATTACACATTATTCAGTTATTAGTTCTAACCAAGAGTCACGCCAACGCTTTTTAACCTTTTTACTTGGTGAAGGCCTTAAAATATATTAAATCGAACCGTATACAAAAAATATATAAAAGATTTTTGTTTATGTAATCAACTCTGCTTTATTACATCTAATTATTTTAGAATGTTTTGTAAATTTTACGTTTTATAAATTCGTTCATGTGTTTTGCGTTTGCTCACTAACATATATACAATGAAAATATGTTTGATGAATATAATGAATACGAATATTTATCTTAAATATGAAACTTACAGAAATATCACGACCATGAAATGAAGTAAGAACTTAAAAGAACAATATTTGCTCATCCTAGTAGGAACACTGGTTTACACAACTAGAAATATAGCAATATTTCATAATATACAAGTGAACACCTAAAAAAGAAAATATTTGCAACTTAAAAGTAAAACTTTTTTGAAACTTTCACAAAAAAATGTAAAAACTGGACACTTTATTGCTGCTTTTGCTAACTAGTTTCGGAGTATAAACTCCTTTTTCAAAGCAAATATATAAATGATAAAATAGTGAAAATGAGATGTAACGGAAATGAGGATGTTAGGGATAAACAATCTTTGTGTTAAGGAGGTAGTGCTGTTGAGGGTAAGCAATCTTTGCGTTAAGGAGATACCAACTTAATAAGGCAATACATACATACATATATAACTAAGATTAATAAACAAAAAAATTAACTATAACTGTTTTTCAAAGCTTAAAAAAACTTAGCTATTCTGAAGTAAGGTTGGTTAGATACTGAGTTTCGATAACTCAAGGTCTGCAATCACTAATCCGGTTCGATCCCGCATCAAGCTTAGTTTCTTCTTAGTTCGATACAAGGGTCGCAATTGTAAATTCTTAATACCTAAGAATATTCATCCATACTACCCAAAATGAACTTACAATAATTAGACTTAAAAAGACACCATTAAAAATCTTTCACATAAATGTTTCCCCATTTATTTCTATCAAAATTTCTACTTCTTAGAGTAGGCAAATTGTTACAATGTTCGTAAACATTTATATATATCAAATCTCATATACAGAAAAAATGCAAGCATCGAATCGGTTAGAATGACGAAAGGTTTTCTCGAGTCCAGCCTTTTGAGATTTTGTAAAAGTAAAATAATTTTATCTTCTGTTTCCCATATGTTTTAAAAAGACCTTTAAAAACTGAAGGAATTTAATATTTTCCTTTTCTCAAAGCGAGGGAATTCTGAGTAATGATTTGGAAAGTTCACTGACCCCGATGTTAGACATTTTCTCATATCTTTCAACATTTTTTCATTCGAGTGCGCCACGTTAAATAAACGAATCAAAAAACTTTATAAAGAAATGTCGGGATGGAGTGCATGCATGTTCGGCGAGAAGGAGGGCGTGTTGAACATGAAAATGATTGCATCGTTTTTAAAGGTAGAAAAGTTTTTAAAGTCTTTATATTGAATTATTTTTGAGTGGGAATGTTAGGATGCATTTAGCATCTTTTCCATACTTTGCAGAAAATTCGCACCGAAGATAAGAAAAAATGGCGTCTGACAAGAACATAATTTGAGCAAGATTGAACGCCAGTGATACGCCATAATAGAAGTTGGAGTTGGCTGAGCCGATCGTTATCCACAAGTGCCACATAATCGGAAAGAGCAAAATGCAAAAAGCCAAAATGGTGGCAGTGATGAGCAAATTTTTGGCATATTTGAACACTAAGTTCCGGCCAATGAAAATGAGTGAAAAGGCGTATCCGACGAGCCCGTAACAGGGAAACGGCGAGAGAATGCTGTTGAGCGCGAAGCAGAGACACGCCACAAAGGGGGGATCCGTGTGGAAGCGGATGCTACAAGGCAGCGCTAGAACCATCGGCATCACGTTGAAAATGTGGAGGAAGAATGTGTGAAAGTGCGGAAACATTTCAGCAAACGTGTACCAGTAGAGGCCGATGTTGGGCGTTAGTTCTTGGTGGGGCCGCAACGCCTCGAACAAGTGCGTTCTGTTGAAGTGGGTGAGGAAAGGGGTGGGGGTGGCGTTTTTAGGAGTGATGGTGAGTAGAAGCTGGTGCTGCAAGCAAAAGATGGCAGCTGTCACAGAGAGAACGGATGAGAGGAAGACGAGAAGGTCTGCAATCACTAATCCCAGCGTCTTCTTGTTCCTCCTCTCCAAGAAGTGGAGGGCAGCGATGGGCAGGATGGTGACGTAGTATCGATAGGAGAGGGAGATGAGACACGCGCAAAAGATGGTGGCCATTCTTTTTCTGCGCTGACTGAGTGCCAGAGTGAACATGGAATAAAAGAAGAAAGTGATGATGAGAGAGAGATTGAGAACAGAGCAATTCAAGATTAGGAAGGGATTGAGTAGGTAGCAAGCGAGAATTGGAAGTGACTTTGCAGGTGCATCTGGCGTAGAAGCAAACACTTTCGCACCGGATAGAGCCACGCCACTGAACACGTCAATCAAAATGAAGACGAGAGTCAGGAAGATAGGTGAAATCTTGGATGATAGATGGGTGATGGAGAGCACGAGGGGCGTGTCGTGAAACACGTCACTTTGGTATGGCGACATCTTCAATTGCAACAACTTCAAACCTTCTGACGTGGATAGGAAGGAGTGGATGGGCGTTGTCACCTCCATCTCCATGAAAAACAAGATGCTCTCCTTGTTGAGGAAGCCAATGAGCCTGATCAATACGCCAAACAAAAGCAACCCCACGCATCTCGTATCCATTACAGGATGTCGCAATACTTCATACCAAGACTCTACATAAATATAAATCCAACAAATTACCACACATGAGCTTCAATAATATCACATATGATTCAATTCTAGAGCGGCATACACTATTTATTTCGTTTTAAATTTTATTGTTGAATAAAAAGCTGAAATAAAGTAAGGAAAATAGAAAAATAAGAATTCCGAATATACACTCCATCCAGGGCGAATAAAAGTCCATATCATATGATACCATACTCTGGAGCTAAAGGTGTTTCTGGAACCCCAGGAAAGTTTTTGAGCGATAGAATTATCTTACAAATGTGCTTTCAAATACCGAATTTTAAGAAATCTGCAGTTTTTTTTCGGTAATTGGTTCAGTTCGTGTAGATTGGTATCGAATTTGCAAAAAATAGGCCAACCTGTTAGATGTACAGAAAGAAGAGGCAGACAGCCTGCAAAAAGCTAGCAGTAACTTATGGTGGATTTTTGCGGGTTGACAGAAATTACACTGGTTTATCGCAGCTCCTGCGTAGGTGTAGTAAAATTCTACACTTTTCCCTGAGAGTACTTGCTTTTATGGAAATAGTTTCTCAGTTTAAACAAAGCTTTGTTTTGAACTAATAGATTATACTCATATAAAGATAGTATAATCTAGGGGCTAACAACAACAACCAGAGCCGAATTAACCATTAGGCAAACTAGGCATGTGCCTTGAGGCCACGAAAAAATCACAGGCCACTTTTTCTTAGGATCAGTTATGTGAAAAAAATTAATTTTTAAAAAAAAAAAATTTTAAGTTTGTTTTTAGTCAGTTCAGAAAAGAATATCGCCACCGCTTTTTATGCAGGCGCCTCTCTATCTCCCTTCTTCTCTACAAGCTCTCCTCTAAATCATTTAACTACAACTTATGATGCTGAATGTCAAGCTTTAATCACCTCATGCGATCAGATCACATCAATACCTTCACACGTCTCACTCATATTCATTTCTATACGGACTCCTTGAACATCACGCACGATCTTCCACTTATCAAAAACGTTCCTTTCTTTGCTTCCATCTTGTTCTCGAAACTACGACTCCTCTCCACTCATTTCACTGTCTCCATTTTCTGGTGCCCCGCTCACTCCAACATACATGAAAACCTGCATGTTGACCATCTCGCCAAATGAACATTATCAAGACCCTGCATAACACATTTGACCTCAGTACACCCCAAAGTCTTACTACGCAACATTTCCATGCACACTCAAAACCAATGGCAAAACTCCCTCACCAACTCCACAAACACCCTGCTTTCGCACATATCAAACATCAATACCATACACCAATCTTGGGCTTCGCACAAATACACTCCATCGAGATCTATTATTAGATGGCTCTCGGGTCATTGCCCCTGCAAAACCTACTTTTTTCGCATTAAACTCTCAGACAACATGACGTGTCGGTTCTGCAACGCACTTTTCGAAACACCATATCACCTCGCCTTCCTCTGCCCATTCTTCATCTCACACCGACACAAACTTATCAACACATGCGCATCAACCCTTGGCCACTTTTTCACTAATCTAAGCGACATCATTACTTACCCAGAACTCTTAAACTTACTCTCCGCCTTGATAGGCACTATTGAACCCATCTTTCACCTCAGCCCACAATAAAACCGACTATCCTTCTCTATATATATTTATTATTTCTAGAATACTCCTAACATTCTTCTTTGCATTCTTCTCTTCAACCCCCATCAAGCAATTTGCAAGCATATCGATTAAATTTGGAAAGTACTTTGACATCTCTACCTACCTACCTACCTACCTACCTATCCTTAAATAAAATGGTGCAGCCCTGTTTTTTAGTAAATCGTTTTCATTTTTAAAAACATTTGATATATTGAGTATTTTATTTTTCTTCAGAAATACTTAAATTCTTTAATTTACATTGTTTTTCATGTCAAAACGTAGAAAGTGGCTGGGAAAGAGCCCAAGAATCGAAGAAGAAAAAAAAGACTTCCTTCTGGCCAAAACTCGTAAATTAACTTCATTTTACCAGTTTAATGATAAAGATAAAGAAGCTGAAAACAGAAGTAGGCACGATTATCCTGTTTTTTCTCAACATGAAAGGTAAAGGTAACCTCGGGTGTTTTCATCGAGAAGGCACAATTGCGCCGCTTGTATCGAACTATGAGGAAAGCAGACTTGATGCGGGATCGAACCCAAGACCTTGAGTTATCGAATCCAGCATCTAACCAACCTTACTCACGCCCCCGAGCATGACAAAAGTTATAGCCATGATTTTGATAATGATGATGATGATGTAGAAAATTCTACCAATACAGACATTCAGAGTTTACAATCAGAGTTTAGTACTGGTATAGACCACTTTCGAAATAAAGCAAATGAATATCCAGAGACCAAACGCGAATATTCTGGGGTCAACCGCTTTCTTAATCTTGTCGATCGTGACTGGGTTGTCAAAAAAAGAAGCTTTCCATGTATGTTGTTTTCTTCAGATAGAAGTATAAAATTATGTACATCAGGAGATAATGACTGTAAAAATATTAATCAAACTTTTTTTTCTTTTTTTTTTTATTAAAAAAAAGCTGATCACTCTTCTGCTGCAGGCCGGATTGATGAAAAGGTATACAAAAATATTTGCGAGCAAAAAAGTTATGGAAAAATGTGCTTACACGCTGTGTTGCAACAATTAAATTTCTTTGTGAAAGGGGTTTCGGAAAACTACTTCGGGAAAGCAATGAGATTATCGGTTCTAGAAGCAATGGTAATAACTGGCACTTATGTGTATTGAAGGAGAGGTTCTAGATGAAATCGACTTCACCTCAATTATAGATGAATTTGCTACAATAAAATCTAGAAAAGTTAAAATTTGAAAATGTGCAATACTAAAACCTAAAAAGTTGAAATTATAAATTGTGGAATAATAATGTTCTTTTTATATTTTAAAATTTATATTAATTCATATCAAAAAAACTTTTTCGATTAGCTTATTTTGGTAAAAATCAAAGTTTATCAAAAAATTTTTGGAAAACCTGATAGCCTAGGCAATCTTTTTTAGAAAATTCAAATGTTTCCAAAATGAATTTTGCTCTTATAATAAATTTTTGTAACCCTCCCCCCCCTCCGCCTCTTGAATTTTTCTTCTGACGGGCTTAGTTCCCAATCTTAAAGTGTGCCATGAGGCCACGAAAACCTTAATCCGACACTGACAACAACAACAAGAGGCAGACTTTCTAGAGCTCCACTTGATAATAAACAGAGGAAGTTATTGTGTTGCCCAGAATGAAGTTGCAAGAATCAATGTTGTACGATGGCTAGATAATTCAGCGGTCATAATGATTTCGAATTTTCAAGATATGGTGGTGTCCACATTTTACAAATCTACTGTCTACGCTCATAGCATCTTCTTTTATGTTGTATAAGATGTAAAATGATAACAAAGGCCATTATTTGTTGTGGTTTTTAAGAAGCGTTACTTTGTCATATGTAAGCGATAAAAAGTCCTCCATTATCTTTTTCCCAAGGAAATCTATCAAAAAGGCTAATGTAAGAGTGGATGAAGGTGTAAGGTTCCATGGAAGTAAAAAGATGTGATATATCTTCATGCGGAAGAAGAATCGGAGTGCTATGTGAAAGCTGTGATATCGCTTTATGTATAGACGATGGCCATTTCAAGCTTTCTCATACTTCTAAACTGTGCTAATGTTTTGACGTTTCAATAAAATTGTATTCTCTCCTTTATGAGAATTACTGATGTTTTTTGTCGAACTAAAAATTCCCTAGCGTGCACGCACATATGTGTAGTGTGTACATTGTACAACCCTTCTCTGAAAATTGAAAAATAATATAAAACAACCCTAAACACAATTTGATTATTCACCCCCCTTAATGTAATAAAATATAATGGAACAATGAATTTTTGCTCTAAATCCATGGTCGGGCATCAATGGGCTAAAAAATTTATATACACTAAATATGTTTTAATATAGCGTTTAATTTTCTCTTTTTGGTTGAAAATAAAGTTTATTTTCAGATTTATCACATTATAAACTAGCAGAAATCTATATTTTATTATTGATATTGAAATCTGAATTTAAAATAATGAAGGTCGAACAGACTCAATAAGGATTAGTTATAAAGAATTGAAATGAGTCCATTCGTTAAAGCAGGTGTGACTGACATGCTTTAGAATTCAGATGCCTCTCACTCAACAAGGATAAGTTTGGAACATTCCTTTAAAGGCCGTCAACATGTAAATTCAGCAGATGGCGTAATGGTGGGAGCGTAGGGTCTTGATCCAGATGGTCTGGGTTCGATTCCCAATCGTGACTATCCTTTGGAAAATTATTTTTACCCTCGCTGCAATACAGCTAACTAAGAAATGGCCGCTTGCTAATTAATCAAAAAAATTCATTGAGTCAAACATGCAGACAAATCCGCGCTTAGATAATAATTAATATTATTTATGCGGGTATACGATCTACTTGGAATTATAAATTACTTATACGTCTTTTGTCTTTATTACACGACACTGTTCTTTTAGTAAATATAGCGAACACGCGTTTCTTGAGCAAGATGGTTTATTCATCAAAAAAACTAAACATTGGTGAGTGCAAAGATTTATTATAAGAATGTTTTTGACTGTGTCTCATGTTCTGAGTATATTTGTCAGTGTGTAAATTGGCATTTCACAGAAGTCGGACTAACGAATAGTTTTCCGGGCTAAGACATGGATTCCTTTAAGAAAATGATGTATACTTCGAGCAATGAACGTTTTCGTCAAAACGGCCGAAAACCAAAATGGCGAATAACAAAATTTGAAATATTGTAACTCAAAATCAGTTTTGACTTATTTTTTAACAAATAAGTTTGCAAGTATTTTAATGCCTTTAATTTAAGACCTTTCAATTTTCCTTCTTTTTCGTCTTTACAATAATATAACATGTTGTTAATGTTAATCTGAATATAGCGCCACCTCTTGCGTATAAAAGAAATACATACATAAACTTCTTTTTAGTTTAGAATATTTGATTTGAAAGTTATTCACATACCACGTAACTCAGTCTACACTTTTTTCGATACCCCATCTTTCTGCTTCAGTTGATCAAGATTTTTTGTTTAAGCTTTCAAAATTTTGTCGAGTTTTTTGATTTTGTTTTTATTTCTTCGTTGTTATTACGACCCACTTTCAAATATTTTGTTCTGGTTTGTCTGCTAAAAGAAAAAGATTTTAAGTTTTTTCCTTTATTTCTTACAAGAATATGAAAACGAATGTTTTAGTACATAACAAATTGGTCATTTTTTATCTTTCCATTAATGTACTATGTTTACTTCTGAAGGTCTTGAAATACGTAACAAAAGAAAAATGCCAAAAATATATTACTTTGTCACACTGAAGAAGGTAGCTTAAACTAAAAACTTTCTTCTAATACTAATTAAACGAGTTCATCCTCTAAAATTTCCAGTCAATTAGGGGTTTATGGTATTTGTTCAAAGATTTTGTTAATTTATTTTTGGTTTTCGGCCGTTTTGGCCAGACACCAAAGAGAGTAGGACATGTGGAAAAAAACTTTTAATAAATAATGCCAAAGAAAAGAAAACGCATGTTAACAAATCCTTGACATGAAGAAACTCAAAAAGAGTAAATTTTAAAGATTATCTTATTGTAATCATAAATTTTCAAACGCTGTTTAATTATAAGTATAATTTATACTATTTAATTTGGCTGTTCTTTACTTTCTCCCTCACCACATTTAAAGGTAGTATAATTAGTTTCAAAAGATATCCTTCTTTTTTTCATCCAAAATATGTAAATATAAAAAAATTGTTTTCTCTCAAAATAAATAAACTTATAAAAAAAGACAGTCTTTAATAATAGCTTTAAAAGTGGTGTTTATTTAAATTTAATAATACAAAAATGTTATGCTATCCAACAGTAAATTAAACTCAGTTTTTATGAATTATGCTATAAAATTAGAATTTTAGATGAAACAAATAAATTAATTGAACAAATAGTATTCAATATAAATAATCTTACTTTTTCAAGCTTAATCAAAAAAATAAATTTTGTATTTAAACCAAAGAAATTAGTTTTTCTATATTTTCTTTGCACATCTAAAAATGTTCTTCAATTATTTAAAATCTTGTTTCAGAATTACGAGTTGAAAGAATTGGATTTATTTTGAACGATTATGAGTTCGTACATGTAAATGTAAGAATTATGTTTCTATTTTAGTTCGTTTTATGGTGTATTAAATTTTTGATTTTGCGATAAAAAATGTTTCCCCTATAATGTATGCCTTCTGTTCCCATTCCATACATTTTGTTTAGTAGAGTAATACTCTAGCATAAATCACTTAACTACTTGAAAAGGTGGATGAAGCTTCGCTAATGTTCTAAATACTCGCTTTTTCAATAACGATAAAGATATATATATAAACAAAAGATACAAATACTTGAAATCAAATACAAATTCAATATAATTTGTAATACATGCCACAAATTAGTTATTGATGACTACTACAACGGAAAATGATAGACCAGTAATCCACCAACCCGTATGCCCTTGGAGATAAATTAATTTTAATTATATAAATTTTGACTAAGAATAGTAACAAGTAGAGCTTAAGAGAAGTATAGTGCAAAAAACTTTAAATAAATCGTCGCCATTAATTCGTTATAAACTTTAGAGTGAAAAAAATCTCAAAAAAATATAAAATTAACGAAAAATTTTTAGCTGTACTATTTGTTAATTAATTATGAAGTTTAATAAACAGTAATTGATTTTTTTACATTCATATCAAATTGAGAAAACAATAAGGTTATTATCACATTAGCATATGTTTAATGTAAATCTATGGTAACAGCATAAAAGGAAAAAAATATCAATAGAGAGAAACAAAGAACACATTGGGTAATATTGCCATAGCTTTGAAGTGAATCAAGATAAATTAGTGAAATGATGGGAAAGATTATATCTTAAAAATAGAAAAAAAAACAAAAGCAAAAGTGTCTATCATAAAATAGTTATAAAAAATAATGAAATACTTTTATACAAAAAAATAGTAAGCTACCTAGATAGAAAAAAAATCCCTACATTTGCAAATAAAACTCTTAATATTTTTCAATGATTTAGATTTTTTATAAAAACTTTTATTATTTCTAGCATATTTATATCCCAAATTACGCATACTAAACTTATTACGCCAAATGTAATTATGAAAGTTAACCTAACCTCCCTTAATCTAGGCCTTGGCCCCCTTATGCAGTTCATCAGGATTTCTATGGTTTTGAAATTACGTCTATTTTAATTACGACAAAAAACATTCTGTCGCAACGTCGGTCTTCGACGTTGAATTTCAGTAACGAAAGAGTCAAATAATATATCGATAGACCTGCAAGTTGTCGCTTAAATTGTTGTATTTCTTCGATGATGATGATGATCTTGACTTAAAAAATTAGCTTTTGTTGATGGAGACGATCTCGTCTGAACTTTAAAAAACCAACAAAATCAATATTTTAAATTAGGTCCCTCACAGTCGATTTCTGGATCCGCCGCTGAAATATACTTAATTCTACAAATAAAACAAAATATAAAAACACATTGATGAATGTTATAAGCAAAACTCTAAATTGTTTATAAAAATATGCCAATTTTGCCTTTCAAAACATGTTTATGACGCACCATTTTAAGGTTATTTCACAAATTCAATTTTGCAAAATCCTAATGTTTACTAATTATTACATACCATGTTTTATATTGCGGTTTCACATATGTCAAATTCTACATGTGGCATCAGTTAAGTTTTTGTTATTTTTGTATTGATAACTAACAGTTTATATTGAAAGAAGTGGGTAAAATGTTATCCTAATTTTTTTTTGAAATTGGAGTCGTAATAATTATTAAATGTTTAATGACAGCCAACTTTGTTTAATAATTATTTCGACTCAGACTCCTTCTTAAAAAGTGCGTCTCAGCTACTCTGTGTAAAACTCGTAGTGACGTTGAATTTAGTGCCTAACGCGAATAGAAAATTTATTCTTAACCCATTTATTGCGTTTGCATCATTACCCTTTATATCACTTGATAAAAAAAACGTCGTCGTTCCGAAATATATTGTTTTTGATAATAAAAATCCTTTGTTGCTTTTTGAACTCAAGAAAACTCTACTAAAGCGTTTCCCAGTTTACTTAAAAACCAATGAACTCATCCTTTACTCCCTCAGTTTCGTTTTCAAATCTTCTTAGAGTAAATTTACAATTCATTACTCCCTTTTCTGACATTGATTTCCCATCAAAATAGGGAAATATTTGCATCTTTAGTACTATCTTCTTGTATTGTTAACAAAATTCCACAAATTTTTTAATGATGCCTCTAAATCTTATTCGTTGTTTCTTTCGCTATCTTCAAACCTTTCTCAAGAAAATTCTAAATTTATTTTAAAACATACAAATTTCTACAAAAATTCAATTATTTATTTAATAAAATTGATGTTTCTTTGTTATCATTTAAAAATTTTGTAAAAAAACACTTACTCTCAAATTATTTCAATTTTTTCTTGTGACACAAATTGTTTTTTTTGTAAATATAGTTCCATTATTTCCTCTTAATTTATAAGTGTATTTATATTATGTCATATGAATTTTTTTCAGCATAAAGTATCATACTCGCGGCCTTTAGATCTTTATAATTTTTTATTATAATACTTTGCATTTTTTTTTCGAACTCATCAATTCCCTAATTTACATATGTGTTTTGATATGAACTATTGTCTTTTTTTGAATAAATTTTTTCCTTCTTTCTCAATTCAGCCATTCATAAAAACTTACTCACCTCTTGATTCCCTTAACTCTATCTATGAACCCGAAACTCTTCCTCTTTTTTCTTGACATCTCAATCTTTTTCTTATTAAAATTTTTATATAGGCTTTACTCCATTTACTGAATAAAATCGCATATTATATTTCTCTATTATCGACTGAAATTATAAAACTTTCAAAGCATTTTAAGGTGCCCATCTATTCGTGCCGTTCTCTTTCCAAAATCTATGAAATTATTATGCAGATATCTTAGCAAAGCAAGCTTTATTTCTTTTTAGTACTTTTAAATTTTTAAACTGGTCTTTTCTTTCGAATATTTTTATCACTCATGGAACTCGGATAATTTCAATTCTCTTCATTTTTCGGTTCGTCCATCACAAACATTCACCAACTGCTTACTTTATAGGAATAACAAAACTTTCAGGTTTCCCGCTCACTTATAAGATGGCTATATGGACACTGCCCTACAAGGATTACTCTTTCCGCTTCAATTTTTTCTGAAAACCCAATCTCCAGATTTAGCCTAACAGAATTGAATCTCCAGAAGCTCCTTACGCCCGTTAATACTACTCTAGGTTGATTGCCATTCTCACTCCTTGACTTCATTCTCACTAACAGAAAACTTTTAACCAAACATCATATATAAACACTTGAATGCATGTTCAATACTTCACATATTTACCTCTCAGATATCATTCTAAATCACATTTAGCAAGTACACTCACATGCTTCAATTTTTTTTCTTTTTTTTAATTATATCTTGCATTATGAATCTTTTTAATTTAATGTTTATCTAATAGCGTTTTTACTTCAAGTCTTATTTGTATATAAAGAACTTATTAATATGAATAATATTTTTGGCAGTCTGATAACATATAACCCAAAACCTTTTTATAATACTAGAGGTTCAAAAAGACCAAATCGCGTCGACTATCGACTTAAAAGTTCAAAAATTTCAGTTATAAAAAAGGCAAAGGAGTTTTTCAACAAATATGATGATATATTTAAAAGTAATATTAATTTTACTTTATCTGTATTCAAGAAAAACATGAAAAACTATTTTTACAACTATATATAACATAAGCAGAATGCTCACTCATGTATTGACTTAACTATCCTTTTTTATTGTCTCTTAAAAATATGTGAAATTATTGTTACTTTTTATCTTAAAAAAATCTAAAAGCGGCCATTATTTGGCTTTTGATTTTTTTTTTGGATTTATTCAGTCAAGTTTTTACAGATAACATTTGCATATTTATTTCGTCTTATAAGTGTAGCATTATAATCTCTATTCATGTTTGTGTGTGTTGATTTTTGAAAAAAAAACTAACGAAATGTGTTTTTGATCCTTTATGTTTTTTAATTGTTTGATTTATACGATAAATTTTTTTAATGATGATATTATAAATATTAACATATAAACACATTGTTTGCTCCACTTTATTACTTTTTGTGAACTCTCTTTCTTTTATAATAAAATTCTCCCTCTCTCTCTATTTAGCGTAAAAGTCCTACCGACATATTATTTTTTCTATCCTCAAAAATCCTGTTCACTACCAATTTATTTTCATCCTTCTTTTCAATGGCATAAAATCCAATTAATCTTAAATTATATACATCTATTATTTTAATTTATTATTTGTTCTAAATATAATACCATTGGTAGATCTATGTATAAAAAACGAATCGGTTGATTAAAGCTTTAAGTTTCTCATTGAAAAAGAGAACGAATTTTGGAAAATCAATGCCTGAAAGGGTTAACACAGCTTAAAGTTAAAAATTTTTAAATCAAGCAGGATACTTTCTACTCATAAACTGTATTTTTCTCCTTTACAAACTAATTTTAAGATAAAATAAAAGAGTTCATTCTTTAATTTTATTGGATTTTCCAGCTTTTTCTATGGGTTACAAAATACCAAGCTTGGACTAAAATGATAAACATTTTTATTGCACATTAAGAGAGTGTCTATTCATTTATTTTTTTTTCTAAAATATATAAATATGACTATTTATAAAATCGGAGTCGCAAAACCCTGCTTATCATACATAACCTTACATTCTACATTACAATAAAGTGAGCCATTTTTAAATCCCATACGACATAAAGAACGTTACTTACAATGCTTTAATTTAAGTTAAACATTAAATGCTTTAATTATTTCATATTTATTTGAAATAAAATTGAATAGTGGCATGAATACGAACAACACAACACGAATAAACTGAATAAGCGGAGATCAACGAGTAGCGTAGAATGAAGAAGGTATAGACTCAAAAAAAAGAAGACGCTGTAAGAATAGAGCTGGGTATTTTTTTTATAAAAAAAAGCATAATCAATAAAGTTGTATCTTCATGAGAAATATTCCGTCACCAGAAGCAGAAGAAATCAGAGAGTGCGCACGACCCTTCAATACTCTATAGTGTGATGATGGAGCATCGATCCTGTCCAACACCAATCCACTTAACTAAAGTATAGAGAGAAGTTTTATACATAAAGATATTATAATCAAAATCCCCCAATTTTAGCCAATTGGCCCAAACGTTTAAATACCTTCTTATTTGTTAAAATTTAGGAGAAAAAAAAGATTTAATGACTGGTACATGTAAACTTGTATAATAAGGTTTATGTTCAAAAGAAATTTTATCCTTTCAAATTTAAGATCTAAACAGAATTAAAGCAATAGTTCAAAATGGACCCCAGAAAGTAAAAATGGGTTAACAGTGGACACTGGACATCTTACTCGATATGATAGACACATAGTGTAGTTGCTAATTGAGTCAATTTCGATTTATCTGACTTAAATTTTAATGATAAAAAAAGAGATATTCTAGGAGAAAAGCTATATTTTAAATTTTACAAGAAATTAAATGTAGGTTGTTTTCATGAAAATTTTATTCAAGTATAAGTAGGGGGCGTGAGTAAGGCTGGTTAGATGCTGGGCTTCGATAACTCAAAGTTTTGGGTTGGATCCAGCAGCAAGCCTACTTTCTTCATAGTAGTAGTAATTAGGTATATTACGTTCTCAATGAAAACACCGCACGGTATCTTTACTTTTATGTACTAATAAGGAAATTTAAAGGAATGTGACTTTTGTGCCTTAATAGTACGTAGAAGCCAAGTGTCTTGTTCCAAATGTATTCTATTTATTTTAAGTTTCGAAAATAAGTGAAAATTGTAGAAGGTAGACACATAAGAATTCTTTTTATACTTCTTACATCCATCAAACACATTTGAAACTATTGCATAACTATTTAAAAAACATTAGAACACTATGAAAGAAAATGACGAAAACAAAAACTTTATTAACATGTTAAAAAAATAAAGGCCGGTATATTTGATTCTAGATCTCGCCTTCCTCCTTGGAAGAAAAAACTTTTAAAGATACCACCAACAGAGAGAACTAATTTGGCTCATCCTCACATATGAATAAACTCGGCATAAAAGCGGAATGAACTTGAAACACAATTTCAAGTTAAAAGATTTTATTTTGAGTTAAGATTCTTAAAATCTAAGATATAACGTTGATCAAAATTACATCAATGAAAATAAAAGGAAAAAATAATTTTTCATAATGTAAAATTTTTTTTTAGCTTTTTTTATCACAAATATTAGTATTTCGATTAATTTTAAATTACTCAAATTGAAACTGTAAAACTTTTTAAATAAGGACAAAAAATGTGTTTTTTCAAGCATTGATTTAGGAGCGCCATAATATATAGTTTTATTTCTGAATCTAAACACAAATGTTGAAATTAAAGGAAATATTTTTGAATATGGCATATGTAATGCAACTATCAAAAAACAGGATAAAAAAGCAAGGGGAATATACAAAAAAATAGATAAAATAAAAAAAATCTCATCCAGAGAATCAATCACTTGAACTAAGTTTAAATATAAATAGATTTTAATGGTAGATACAAAAACCGAATGGGAAAAATAATAAGGCTTCCAGAAAAATATTGTGAGTGCAAAAATGGTACCTGGAGTTTTTAGATAACTTTCAATGAATTTAACGTAGATTTGAGCATTTTGTGGAAGATCGACGAAATTTTTGCAGGAAACCGTGCTTTCCTGCCACCCATCAAAGTGTTTGTACACAACCTCCACTTTGTCTAGGATGTCGGTTTCTGCTATAAAAAAAGAAAAGAAAGAGTTTGTTAGAAGCATCTACGGAATTTGAGACCGAATGAATTGGATTCTCGGAATATTAGTGCAGAAGCATTAGGCCTGGCTTCGGTTCAATTAGTGACCATCCCTATCATATCTGCATAGTTATCCTCAGGAGCTTTGACTTCTTTGACTATCTACCTACATGCCTACTTATATACATAAACACTATAAACCAGAATACTTGTTGCAAAGACTTATTCAAGTAAATACGTGTGTGCAATACACATATCATTGCAAAACTTTCAACGCTACTGAACATATGTAGCATAACACGACGCATTAACCAAGGCAGACAACATTTATTTCACCCGATTATAAAAATGGAAGATCTCAAACTATACTTTCGTACAAATCGCGCTATTCAGAGTGGACTTCGAAACGGTTTTGGAGTTAGACCTGGTCCCAACACCAAAATTGCGTTCCAGAGTCTGATCATTATGAGTTCCGAAATGTGTGCTTCGTATTAAAGTTTTTCATTTTACATCTTTCGCAAAAATATGGTTCCTAAGCTAACTTGATTCTTATTGGTCACTCTCCCTACCGCCGTTAAAAAACAATTTATGCTTATTAGCCAGTTAATTAAACAGATAGCTAATTAGTTAATGTGTAAGTTATTTAAAAGAATTTTTTCTTCAAACATAAATAAATATATCATCTTTATCATAGAAAGGTATATCCGGTAAACTTCGTGATAAACATTTGCCCGACCGATAACTTTTCGATGAATAAATGCAATTTTAATTAGGCAAAAACAAAATTTAGATTTAATTCATCTCTTATTTTATGCTCAAGACACTGTTGTTTCCCTTTCATTAAAAGTGGGAGAAAAAATTAATTTTCTATCCTTAAAATTTTTTTTTAAAGCGTTATGATTATTTTATAAAATACTATTGATTCTAAGTTATATCATTTTATTACTGAAACATTTCCAATTATCTAAAAAGAATCATGCACACATTTTATGTCATCAAATAGAGAGAAAACATCTGACTTTCTTTCAACGTAAAATAATTAGTCTCTTAAAAAATAACCAATAAGTAAAAGCTGAGCTAGACAAGGTGATCAAAAATGGAAGCGGTGCTTTCAACGTGATATGATCGTGGACGTTACAGTTTATAACAAGTAGCCTTGCGTATAGTGTTTGCATTTACATAAGTGCTAACGTAAATGTACACTAACCAACAAAAAAACTAAAATTAACTGATAGATTTTAACTTTTCTTTCAGATACAAAATGATCGGTGGTCAGCATCAAAATTAAAAACACCTGGCATTGACTTCAACTCGTTTCCGTTGTAGAGGTAAGCCGTTGCGACTTGGATCTCGGCTAATTCATCAAGAATGTCCAGCTTTGTTATAGCGAGTCTAGAAAGAATGTAAGCGCAAAATATGTGTATATATAGTTATATGTATATTAAATTACATCAATTTTAAATAATATTTTTTTATGAATTTCCTTCATGTTTAAAAAAATTCATTATTTATGTTCACTAATTTCTAGATTTTATACGGGAAAAAGAATAGTTCAATGATTAGTATAACAAAACAACTGTGATTAGTAGACATGATCAGATATTAGACTTATTATTTAGTCTTTTTTCGATAAATTTTCTAATGTGTTTATTGTAATGAAGCAGGGCCACTGTTCTAAACTTAGTAACTTGATACACATTAATTCATACTGTAATATATACATATACACTAGAAAAAATAAATTAAAAAAAAATTAAATTATTTAATAATAATTAAACAATATATAATAATATAAAATTTTATTATTATTTTAAGTAAAAAATTTTTTACTTAAATAAAAAATATCAGTGTACAGAAGCTCTGATGCATTGTTTTGCGATCTAATTTGCGTTATTTAAATTACTCATAGTGAAATAAAACTGAAAGACAATAATTTATTAACCTTTGTAAACTTTTTAATACATAAAATCACAAAGAAAAAACGTATTAATAATGAATTTAATAACCAAAAAGATGACGTCATTGATTATTTGGCGAGGACGTAAAATCAGGGTACGTAAAACGTAGGTTCTACAATTCAAATGTTTCATTTTGTAATGCAATTTTTGTTTGCTCTCCAATAAGGTTGTTCCTTACTACTCCTAGTCATGGCATTTATATACGTCAATAAGGTCAAAAGGGTGTGAAATAGTTTTTTTAAGTGTATCTAAATAAAAATTAAAAAAAAATTTTTTTTTAAATAGAATCTTTTAAAAAAAAAATTTTTTAATTGAATTAAATAAATAATTACAGAGTTATAAAAAAGATGTCTATAAAATGTTAAAAATTATTCATCCGGAGTAATCATAGCAAATGAAGAAAAGAACTTACGCATCATAGTGATTGATCATGTGAGTGTATTTGAGGAGAAACAAGTCCAGCCAGCCGCACCGTCTAGGCCTGCCAGTTGTTACACCGTACTCGGACCCCCGATCTCGTAAACGATCGCCAACTTCCTAAATCAAAAAAGCGCAAAAAAACTTGATTTGAATAATAATCAACTTGGTTACAGAGTAGGGTGTCAAATCCGGGATAGGGCGAAAAAAATATCTACCCAAAAATCAAATGATTTTTTGGGGTATAAAAGCTTTGAAAACTATTTATTTATATTGTGTACATTCAAAAATCTTAAATAAACGTCATCACCTATGTCTTTTCAAAGAGTGTTGTAGATACTTCAGAAACGGATGTCAAAATTATTAATAAACATAGGTTATATGATAGCGAAGGTAAAAAGTTATCATAAAAAAAATTTTAATGATGAATTTGAGTAATTTGCCAAGAAATATATAATATAAAATTTTATATTTTAGTATAAATAACTTTATAAGAATGGCAAATAAATCTTATTTTTCTTCATCCACTTTTTGAAACACTAAATTTGTAAAGTGATATATTATATAGCATTTTTATTTCTATTTGTCCTTTTGCAATTCTATCTGAATTAAAAATTTTGATTGTGTTGTTTATCTTGTTTGGATATTTCAAAATTATTTTCATATTAAATTTTTCACAACGAATTAAGCCTTCTTAAATTGTTAAAAATTTTATTATTTCTTCGATAATTTTTTGATTTCCTTTTTTAATTAAAAAATTTTGCACATAATTTAGAAATATTTTTTAATTGACTAAATATTATTTAAAAAAATTATTAGTTAGAATTATTTTATTTTTATCTTGAAGCATATAGATTTCTTTTTCACAAAATAAATGTAAAGTTCGGCGTATAAGCCCCCCTAAATAATACAAAGTAAAAAACTGAATTAACTCTTATCTCAGTTTCGCGCATTAGTTTCCATTGCATTAGAAATACAACATTTTTTAAAAGAATATTCAACAATTGAAGGCATCAATTTTCGCTTAAAAATAACCATGGGGTTTAGCTTGCAAAACCACAGTAAAACGTGTTTTTTCGTGACCTGTCGTTTTTAAAAGAATAGTTTTCCCCCCTTTAAAGATACCGTTCGATTTCAAACCATATCAAATAGATCGGTGTTTCGTCCATATTTCCAACATTTGAAAGTGGATAGTTACATTCTTTGCGTCTATTTATTATAAATTTTTGAAAGTTTAAAACTTTATTTGTCAGTTCTTGGGGTAGTTTTTGTGAAATTTTAGTTTTACGTCTAATTACAAAGTCATTTCTCTTCATAAATTTATAACACCATTGGTAGCTTTAAAAATTTTTAATATGCCTTGATTTAATTTTACTCATTGAAGAGCAAAAATGCGAATTTGATTTTGGGTTACTACATAACCATTTTGACGCTTTTCTTTAATCATATTCGAAACCATTTCCACTTCTCATTGCGCATTTTTTACGAGTTTCTTTACTTTTCCAATCTCTTACCATTTTAGTAGTAATATTGAATTTTCTTGCCGTAGCATGAATGGAGTTTTTGATAGAAAATTCAATCACTTTAAGTTTATAACCTTTTCATAAGATCTTCTTTATGAGAAAACAATTTTAATAAAATATTGCTTAAGCTTGAGTAAAAAAACTAGGATAAAAAATTATGAAAAAAAATGATGTAAAATATTTTATATACAAAAAATATTACAAAAGTTTCTAAAAAAAATTTTATTAATAAAAAATATTAAGGATAATTTCAAACCGTACTAATTAAAAAAAATTTTTTTTATAATTTTTTAAACTACGATTTTTTACTTTGGCGTATAAGATTCTCTCTTAATTTTAAGACTGATATTTAGCTATGAAAAGGAGTCTTATAAGCCGAACTTTACGGTATATATAAATACGTTACACTTTCATTTCAAATATTTGGTGCTATCTATGCGTATATAAAAAATAAGAGAGAGAAAAGCTTAAAATATATTATGAAAGCTTAAGAAGATACTCCATGCGTATAAGAGTTAAATATAAAAAATCAGCTTCTCTTTTATTTCAAATTTAATTTTAAAAACTTTATAAAGAATTTTTTTTATAAAAAATTAAAAAAAAAGAATCAGAATCATACAAAATTTTAGTTTACATAAAAAAAAGCTAAATCTTTATCCGCTAAAAGAAAAAAGTCTACTCTGATAGTAGTGACATTATCACCAAATTGAAAATTCCGCTTTTGATTTGTGTTACTCACTCACTATTCACAAGTAATAATAAATGGAATTGAATTACGTTGCACAGTTCTGTGGGAAAAGGTCCACCGCCAACGCGTGTGCTATACGACTTAACAACTCCAATTATGCTGGTTATGTAGCGCGGAGGAACACCCAGTCCAGTGATTACTCCGCCAATCGAACAATTTGAAGATGTGACGTAAGGATATGTTCCTATCAATAAAAGAGAAAGGGTCATGTATTATTTAGCGCCAAGAATTAATCATCTGTGAAATCAGTCAGAGCTTTTGGAGACATAGTTGAACGCACAAAAATGGCATCGATCAAACATTATAATATAAGTGAGTATATATAGTCTATATATAGTATATATAGTCTAATAAGTGAGTTTTTTTTCTAAGTGTCAATATATTCTCGTAAACTGTAATGAAGATGTTTAGTAAGTTTAATATAGAAGAAGTATATACACATCATATGGTGAGCAGCCATTTAACACCGAGATAAATTCTCTCTCGAGATTCAAAAGATTAACCATGAAGTATAATGATTTATTGGTTACTTTTAGTTTGTTTTTTGCAATCTATTCATCATCAGCTAAGAATCTTTTTTTTGATTAAGTAAAAATTTCTCCATCATACAAAAATCATAATTATAATTGTGTTGTTTCGAAGTAAAAATTTATTGAAAAAAGATAGAAGTGCACAAAATTCTATAATCTGGATAACTTCGTTTCTCGATTTAATCTTCGGATGGCAAATTATACAATTTGATTTAATGCATACGATATAACGTGCAGAGAAATTGTCGAAGAAAAAAAAAAATAAAAGTAATAATTAGTTAGGAAAAGAGGATTAGGGTCTTTTTTTTCTCTCGTCGACATTAAGTCATATACAAACATACGATGTACGGTAGTCAATACGTTTAAACAATTAATTTTTTATTCAATACGTTTGGGTTTTGTATCTTTTCAAATTAAATATTTAACTTATTTTAGAGGTAAATATTTTTTTTGTAAAAATTAGATTATTGTAATTTTTAAAAATAGACTATGTGGGTTGGCGGAAGCAAATATTTTGCAAACCCGGTTTTAATATAAGAATATTATTCTTTATGAACACATCTACAGGATCAAGAAGCTGATCAATTCGCTATGATTATGAATTTTCATGATGTCTGCACTAAGGCGTTGAAGTCTGAATAAAACAAATTACACAAATTCCTATTATAATCTATATCTTTATACTCTCTATATTAGGCTCACAAGAAGATTTTCAAACAGCAGTGTACTTTAACATATGTTTTGATGGCTAGCACATGTAAAAAGAGAGCCTTCTTATGCGGTTTATTTTACAAAAAGACATTTCTTTTTGCTGTCAATAACAGAAGAGAGCTATAACAGAACCGGTGCAATTGACCTTATAAGATTTATTTGTCGTAAAATGTTAAAAAATAATAATGTTATCGGATCATTTTTCAAATTACAAAGAAAAAGAACGGATTCAAAAAAAAACAAGTAAAAATATTGGAACAAGAAAATGTAAAAGATTTAAATACTCAAAAAAACACTTACCAAAATCAATGTCCAATAAAGTGGCATTCGCTCCTTCCACCAAAATTTTGTTTTTGCCATTTGTGATTTCTTCGTGTAAAAATGTGACTGTATCTGTGACATGTGGCTTTAGAATTTCTGCGTATTCCTTTGAAAAAGAAAGTCAATTTATTGAAAGATCAAATCACGAATTCAAGATGTTTTAAAACGTGCGTGCTTATACAAGAAAAGATCGTTACTTTATATTTCTTCAATTCTTCTTCCAAACAAAAGTCAATTTGAGGATACAATTTTTTGTTGAATTCCAAAAAATCTTTTAACCTATCAAATTAGAGAGAACAAATTAAATCTTTCAACACCGACAAGAAATGCAATAAAGTGACATTTACAGTTTGAAAATAAAAATTCCGATTTTCCTACTCAAACAGATGACTTGGTTTAAGAAAGCGTTTGAAAAACATCCTTTAAATAAAAAAGAGCCCTAGTCAACAAAAAACACTAAATTGTGTATAGGGTTGTGTCGAAAAAACAAATGGCCGTTAACGGAGCTATAGGCAAAAGCTTATTCCCTGATATACTGGAAAGTACTTTAATTTCGTGAAAGACACAACATCAAAATTACAATTTTATATAAGAGACTTTGAACGTTTTAAAAAATTTCATATAAAAGAACCTTGAAACTCTGGAAATTAATTTTGCCGAAACCCGGAATTTTATGAAACATGAACTAATAGATGAAATAACTTTAATAAAAAGCATGAGAAGAGTGAAGTTGAAGGAAAATGAAAACTAGACTTCTCAATAGTATTGATATTGAATAATAAAACTTAATTATTTGCAGAACTTCTACTATATATATATATATTAAATATAACATATGGGATTGCTGGAAAATGATTCAATTTTAACCAATCAAATCGAGATTTTATAGAAGTAAATTTGAATAATCAATAATCATTCGACGAAATGTTCAAAGATGATTGGTTCGATTCTCGTGTAAAAATGATTGGTTAAAACAAAAATTATTCAATTTTTTATCCAGTCAGATCAAGGAATTTGGATACCCTATACTCACTCCTTCCCGCCACAAAACAAAGATAATAACTTTTTAAGTGCATAGATATTAGATAATAAAATGAAGAAAGAGCTACTTCTCAGAAAACTTGGGAAAATTGTTGATTAATTCAGACATGCGAAGACCCGTTCTCTTTGCCTATTTGTAAAAAAAGATAATGAAATAAAAATAAGAATGGTATTTTTTGAAATATTTTATAAAACTCTTTTTTGCCAAAACAGTTCATTCTTTAGGGATGCTTCTTTAACAGTATTTCATGGTTTAGTCCAAATTCATTCATACGCAGATTCAACATAAGTAAAATTAGACCGCAAATAATTTTATCAATTTTTATATGAAACTAAGTTTCCTATTTTGTGATTTATCTTTCGATTTTAATTGATGCAATATCTTCAGTTTTTAAATTGAATTTTACAAATCTATTTGTTCTAATTTTTTAATGAATTTAGTTTGGAAATTTGTTGTTAGGCTTTATTTTACACACACCCACAAAATTCAATAAAAGAGAAAATAGATTTGTGAATTGATTTATAGACAAAAATATTATAACCATTTTATACCACGAAATTCCAACACGGAAAAAAGTTACAAAATATTAAACCCTAATCGGGAGTTGAAGTCATGATAGCAGGAACATTATGCAAATATACTACCAACCCAACCACAGCAGCTGCATGTTTCATCACTTTATAGCTATATAAGAAGGAAAGAAGACCCGTGTAAGTGTTTGATGTCCTGCCGTTATTGCCAATATATAATATAATTGATTTTTTAAATTACCTTTGAAGCATAACATGGCCCGATTCCTTTTTTCGTGGTTCCAATGCTAAAATGGAAAAGGTAAATAAGCATCAAAGTTTTGGAGGAATAAGAGACACAAATTTCAAAAAGTATACACCACCGGAATGATAAAAAATACTGTTATTTTTTCAGTATATATTTTTTGCATCAAAGAAAAGAAAGCTTTAATTAATTAAATTAACTTTAAAAATTAAATGTCATAATTGAGAAATATGAGAAGTATATTTATCAAACGCTTACAAAAGTTTTTGTATCAATATATTAAAAAAAGGCGTGTAAAACTTGGAAAAAATTTGTTATCACAAAAGATGATTGGAAATTTGAGCAACATGTAAACACACCTAAAAACTCTGCATACAAATCGCTCGAAGAAAAGAATTCAATAAACAAAGATCACAAGCTCACATAGGGAAAACACACACAAGACACCAGTGAAAAAAGGGAGAATGAAACACTTAACATGATCAATCAGTAATAAGAGACAAATGGGGCAAGCATGAGGAAGTTATCGCTAATAAAGATATACAAAACACAGTACTACAACCAGGGGATTCGCAACAGGGATACCATTTCTTGGTTTTTAAAAAAAAAAGAACTTGGTTTCTCGATAAAATGCTTGGTTTCTAGTTTTTTACGTTTGAATTTTGGGGGTTTTCAATTGTTTACCAGTAGTTTCTAACATTAGAGGAGGATATGGATAAAATGTAGTTTACTGATTCAAAAAGATTTCTATCACATTTTGTAACTTCTTTATTTCTTCGTGGATAGGGTGTCTAGATTCCGTATATCCATAAGTTTAAATCACTTTGTACGAAACTTTAAAGTTTAAACAATAATGGATTC
Source organism: Nectonema munidae (assembly GCA_030549495.1). Taxonomy (NCBI): domain Eukaryota; kingdom Metazoa; phylum Nematomorpha; class Nectonematoida; family Nectonematidae; genus Nectonema; species Nectonema munidae. Next base: position 683,239 of record JAUIRK010001043.1, on the reverse strand, counting down.
AGAAGCTTTACTTGCACAAACCAAATCCTTTGGTACTGTTTAAATCTTTTAAAGTAAAATATTTATAAAAAATAATAATAATTTTAATAATGCAGAAAGAATGTAGGTTTATTTTTCTAATCTTGAATTTTTCTAAAATTCATAATGGCAACACTACCACCATTAAATTGGCATCCCTGCCATAAAAAGATGATTAATTGGATGAACAACCCTTCAATTTATATTAATGCTATAAATTTATGTAAAATATCCTAAAAAAATCTTATTTTAAAATTGATTTTTCCTTTAAAGGTATTCCTCTCCCCTTTGATAACGCTACATATCATATAAAGGTACTTTGGGGTGTTTTCATCGAGAAGGCACAATTGCGTCGCTTGTATCGAACTATGAAGAAAGTAGGCTTGCTACAGGATCGAACCCAAGACATTGAGTTATCGAAACCCAGTATCTAACCAATCTTACTCCCGCCCCCAAGAATTTAACCGAGAACAATAACAGTACATATAAGCATTATAGAGAAATATACTATAAGAACAGCTGGTATGTTTTGGATTAACACTTAAAATTTTCTATAAGAATTAACTGGAATTAATTCCTCCCCTCAAAGTTAAATTCGAGTTCAACTAACTTTTTTTAACATATGATTGGATTTTATTATTTCCTTTCTCTCTAAATCAATAATTCTTTCAAGAAGGAAGTTTAATGTTTCCTTCTGAAACAAATTTCTCAAGTTCGTCACTTAATTACAAATATATTATTCCGAGTTTCGTACTCTTTTCACTAAAAAAGGAATTACTTTGTTTCCTATTTTATTTATGAAATGATTTTCAATCTTCTTTTTTTCAAAAAAAAAAGACTTTCATTGTTAGTTTATGTGATAAAATTTTTAATGGAATAGTTAGCACTAAGAATTAAAATGGTGTGTCAGTTTCATGTACTCACTTTATAAATCAGAATAAATCCATTTTTTCTGAAGATTTAGATCGATAAAGCGAATCAGTTTAAGTCAGGAACACAACTAAGTTTATTCCCAAAATGATCATGTAACTCGATGACTCGCACACATCCACTTAAATGGAGAAATATCCATATGGATTTACTAATATTGATTACGCAATTAATTCAAGCTAATACAAAAAAATTAGCCATAGACATTTTATGCTGTGTCTCGACCATTTGATAACACGGGAAAATGACAGGAATCAATGGAGAGTCATATCTCAAAGTGAGGCAAATGCCCAGTAAATGGGTGCTGCTAAAGACATCTGCGATTTTTGTTATATGATGTTGAAACAATTTCTATATTAGAAATCTACATTGTTGCAAAGATATTTTATCATGGCCTCAACATTCCATAGATGAGACACAAACACAGAAATCAAAGAACACATACGCATACATCAAATGAGACACACTTGACAAGAATCCGGACCTACAACACAATTCTTCTACAGCTTGTCCCCAAGTTGGAGGTCGGTGACCATGATCTTGAGCCTCCATTTTCGTCTATCCCCAGCTTCATCTTGTTCTAACCTGAGAGTGTGTATTTTTTCCAAGAGCCCATATTTCCACCTCTTGCAAGGTCTTCCCCTTTTTCTTTTTCCGACTACAGTCTCATCAAAAGCTTTTCGAACGATGTTCTCTTCTTTCATTCTTAGTACATGGCCATACCACCCTTTTTTCTATAACACTTAAAACACTAAAGCTTACTAGGCTACGTCTCCTGACTTCTTCATTTTTTATGCGATCTTTCAACGATACTACTAGCATTTTTCCTCAACATATTAAATACTGTTGTGGCAAACTTTCATCTTTCTTTTTTAAAGTTAAACCTAGGGCACACATGCTCAAATAATAATTAGAGAAATCAATATCAACGACATACATACGTTACATCTCCACACTCACCCACACTAAAATTGCATCCTCACACACACACACTGGCAAAGTGGAGAAATAGCTCGGCTCTGCCTTGTAACTGGGAATTAGAAGCTACTTCGTTAAGCCCAAGTGAAAGCGTACTGATTGAACCAGCAGTACCATATGGAGACTGGTACTACGTATACTCATTACTGCTGCAGTGAAGATGCAGCGAAAATTTCTCACCCTAACTTAGGCATTTTTGGAAAGGAAAGTGTTCATTCAGTTTCAAATAGAAAGTTTTTTTACTCTGCTATATTGAGATGCGTAGTTGCTATCAAGAACAAGAACATTGAAAATTTAATTTGTTATGTTCGAGCATGAATGCATTTTTTGAAAATATTAAGAGAAGTTGAAAAGTATTTGATCGTTCCCTTATTATTTACGCCATACCGATTGATTGGTAGTCATTAAATCGGATGATGTTGGAACCTCTAGGGAATAAAATCTTATTTTATAGTTGTTGGTATTACATTTTTTCTTTATTTTTTCTCAACAAATTTTTTTGAAACTTATTCAAAAAGTTAAATTTTAATTAAATTAATTGTTTTTTGTAATCTCTTAAAAAAATCATTGATGGCATTGTCTTACGTGAGAGAACATTGGAAAAAATATTTCAAATCTTTTTTTTCATTTTTTAAAAGATAATTAAAAAAAATTAATGCTGAACTAAAAAAATTAATGTGGATGTCTTTTAATATCATTTACAAAGATTGCGATCAAGAAGATAATGTAGGAGAATCGAAAATTTCAGAGTAACAGATGTTATTGCAAAATTGCCCACTTTCTATTTCGCGCATTTTATAAAGTGTTTTATTTTTGATCATGTCATCGGATTTGGAAAAAAATGGAACATGCGAAGGAAAAGAAGATGAACTACCTTTTATTTCCGCGAAGGACTTCGTTGTGTGCATCCAGGGATTGATGGAAGTCAAGAACTAAACATATGGAAAAAATGTGAAAGAAAAATAAGATAGCAATGCCATCTCCATATTTGATAACAACAAAGAATGCCACGTATATATGAAAAAGTGTGAATGCATAACCTGTAAGAAAGTCAAAAGACAAAATGAGGATAGCAAAAATGTTTACACAACAAAAAGGCTCCTCATTATTGGCGCATGGATGTGTCACTAAGAAAAAGCACATGTTGGCCAGTTAAGAGCTAGTTATTCAATGAATTAGCCAGTTAGTTAGTTATTACTTTATGAATTCCGTCGCGACAAAAAAATTTATACGCCCTCCTAGACGTTAAACAAAACAAGAAAATTAGTCTTACTCGCAAATTTTCGACTTTTTGAATACTTAACTACGAAAGATAATTTGAGCAGTAAATCTCGTATTGGTGGTTGTTCGCGAAATCGCGTCTTTCCGTTCCGAATGAAGCTTCTACCAACGAGTAAACATTTGGCTTTATTATCGTGCATGGAAGTTGTTCTGAATACCCCCTTTTAAAATTTTTACCTAGGAGTCCACTTTTTTGATAGTTCAACATATGTGCTACTAAGACAACTAACCACTTAAAAATTAAAATTACTAATTCTATGATACTTTCAATTGCAATTCATTTTTGTAATTTATTTTATTTATTGAAGTTTCATCGAAATTCCAGTAAAACAAATTTTATCGACAAGGCAATAGAAATTTGGTCGACAATCAACTATAAGGCTTTAAATTTTTAATACTTTATCTAAAGTAAAATTGGAAGCAGGAAATTTAGAGACAGCAAATAAAATAAAACAAATTTAAAAAGCATTAATTTTGTAAGAAAGAACATTTGGTTAATCATAAAATTATCTTTATATATTTTTTTTATTAAAAAATTTTAATTAAACAATTAAAACAATTTTTATTCATTCATTACACATACCTTCTGGAATATATGTACACGCAAGAACATTCTGAAGAGCTGCTTCAATAATAATCAATCAATCAATCAATCAATCAATGAAACCTTAGATAAAAGCTTGTCGACATATGAGTCTGCGAGTCTGGGAACAAATTCAATTGTTTGTGTATACCGGAGCCACTATAAATTACAAATTACAGTCACCTGTTTTCTTTGCGGAAAAATTGTTTCAACTGTAGAATACAACTCTACGCATTTATATTCATTAAGGAAATTCAAGGATGGAGAGTTAGAATATGAAAATAATATATTGAAAAAGAGAAAGCAATCAATCACCAAGTTTATATATGCGAATTTAATTAAATCAAAAATGTATGGATACACGCTTTAGCTGATCCGAAAAATTTCTGTACTATGGAATTGATGAGTGAGTAGAAGGTGTAATCATTTGTTAAAATAAATAATCTTACATCGGTTATCTGTTTTAATCTGGTGGCATGCATCGAAAAATGACTTCAACATCTTATTTTTTGACGCTAAGTTTAATCTAGGATAAAAGGTTTAATCTTTTTTGAACTTTCTCGATTGCAACCAGTGTAAAATTCACTTCTCATTTTATGTTCATTATTTTTTTTATATTTTTACAAAAATAAAAAAATACCATTTTGATTATTTTATTATAAGTGTTTCATCGACAACATTTTTGATATCTAATTGATATTCTTAGCACATACTGTAATTTATATTCTTAGCAAACATGAAGTTAATGTTCTATATTTCGAACGGGTAATCATTTCAGCGGATTTACAGCTTTTTAAGTAACCTAGGATATCACATAATTTACTCCTCGCACAGAATCTAATAATGTTCAGGATGTATTATGTTCCATTTTTAAATATGAATGTTTTTCTTGATAATGTTTAATCCATTTTTCATGACGTGTATGCGAAATAAATTCCATTCAGTGTCGTCAACCACAAATTTCTGATTACGCCATGAGATATATATATTAGATGATTGGGGCTTTGTTTTACATAATACAACTTTTAAACCAATAACAATAAACTATTTGATCTAATTAACACATTTTATTTTCATTTTACTCATATTCAAAAATCTTTTCAAAAGTCAAATGGGTAAATGCATTGCCAGACTTAGTTAGGAAGGGCCGTATTGTGGCCAATATATGGTATAACATATGTGTTCTCAGATTATTACATATCTTTTTAACAATCAAATAAGTGATGCTACTTTAATGACATCAAAAATGAAATTCTCTCATTAAATGTCTAAAAAGTAACATCATTAATATTTATTGATTGATTATTGAATTTTATTTATTTCATTGATGTGTTGATTCCCTAAGGCACATATAAGTGAAGCTTATCAGACCAAATTCCTATATACACTAAATTTAAGCAAAGACGTATAGAGCGTCTAAATCAAAGGTCCCCAAACTCTTTAACTCGTCGAGCCCTTGATAGAATATGTGCTTCTCCTTGAAGCCCAGACAAGTTAAATAAGGATATGAAATCAATTTTTCCATTTCTGATAATGAGAATTAATATATGAAAATCTACCTTTAAAAAAATAGTATATAAAATAATATTTTATCATTGTTTACATAACTTTCATGCCTTACTTGATTTTTTCCTGCCTAGAAATTTGATTGATTCTCCATAACTATCTCAATACTCATACTATCTACCTCAATGTAATAATCAACCCGTACAAAACTCTCATCAACCACTCTGAGGACCCCTGGTCTTGGAAGTCGCTTGAAACGCTTCTGGGGGCTGGGCAATGAAAAAAAATACACAAAAATTCGCGATTCATATCCCCTGTCTAGTTAGTGTAAAGGAAGACCATAAATAATAAAACACAGGAGAAAGATACCTTAAATAAAATAAAGCCATGAATGATATCAATGTTATAATGGAAAGCTGTGGGAAGCCAACCTCCCCCCCCCCCCTCCCCCACGAGCTCGTAAGATATACTCAAATTGGGCGTTAGGGTTAGGTGTAAAAAGACATAAAAGAAATAAACACATACTTTTTATAAAATATTAAGAATAATTAGAAAACTTACTGAAGTTAATTTTTAGTTTAATATATATTAATTTTAAATAATATAGTTGACAAATTTTAAATAGTATTTTAAAAAAATTTATCTGAAAGGTTGTATTACATTCTCAATGACACGGTGTGAGGGAAGGGATAAAAGTGTAGCAATGATATCAAATAAAAAATTCAAGGTCATTTTCTCTCCTTTAGAGAAAAGAAACAAAATTTTGAAAAATCCAAGAGAGATTTTTGGGGGGCGTGAGTAAGGCTGGTTAGATACGGGGGTTTCGATAACTCAACGTCTTGGGTTCGATCCCAAATCAAACCTAAATCTTCTCTAATTTATGATAGGATATTCATGTCCATAAAGTTTTGCTGTTCCTTTCTATGTAGATAATGCTCTCAACTCGGAAAAATCAGTCTCAAATCCACTTTGAAAATTAAAGTCAAAAAATTGTACGAAAATGATCAAGTATTAAAGGCAAATAAAATGACATAGCATTTAGATTAGGTATACAAAAATATTATTGGAAAATAATTTTTTTGAAAACTCTGTCTCTCCGTTGATTACGGCATGACTCGCGGAAACTGGACAACTTGAAACTTTTAATCTTTCTGGACTTTTAAGTTTTCTAGCCTCCATTAATCTTAATAATAATAATTTAACGATAAAAATAGAGTTTGTAGGAACAAATTTTGAAGTTAGCTGATTGGGCAAAATGTCTTGGCACGGGGAACGCATAATTGTGGTACATTTACATTCAAATTTCATTCCAATTCCAATGATAATAATAATCAAATCTTTTTTTCATATTTTAGAAAGAAAAAAAATATTTGAAAAGTTTCGTGGATTGAATTTTGATCCTAAATTTGCACCCAAATTCAGCCCGTACTCATTTGTCAAGAAAAGACTGATATCATTTCAATGTCCGAAAGTGGTGTTACACTGAGTGTACAAACACTACCATGGATGCAACAACAGTTGAATTAACTTCGACGCTAACCAATACTTTAATTTCTACTGGCTAGTTTCATCAATTAAATGAATTATAATATTCAAAAGATTTTAAATGAAGTTCAGAGTTTTGGGATTTTGCCGAATTAGGTATTTTTCTGGGTTTTGAGGAAATGTTTTGAATGTAAAATATTCATTCAATTCAATCACCTATGTGAGCTCGATCAGAAAGAAGTAAGCGCTTGTCCAAATCACTGAAATTGAGTTTTCTTATTTCGGATATCAGAGATGGAAGATGAACAACCACTCCATTTCCTAAATATATAAATAAAAAAAGAATTATAAAGAGAGATTCTCATTTGAAGCATTTGGATAAAAAAAGGCTAAAAAATAGGCTGAAAAGTAGGAATAATAGTCAGGAAGGGAAAACCCAAATCTGGTTTAAAAAAAAATTTTTTTTTCTTTTGTAGATTTTTTTTTGATTAAGTTAAATGATAAGATTTATTTCACTGTTTATTTGTGATTGAATTATTATTTAAGATAATAAATTCATTAAAAAAATAAATAAAAAGGAAAAAATCATCTTTCATTTCTAAATAATTCAAAATGTTTAAAGACATAATAGTACTTTGAAAAAATTTAGATTTCGGAAAGTTTTGAGATTTTGGTTTTTTTAAATTTATAATTTTTTTATTTTTATTGAAATACATCACATTATTTTTAATATGTTCAAAAAAAAGATTTAAAAAGATTTGAGAAGATTTCTGTCCGTTTCGGTAAAATAATCAATATTACGATTTTAAAAGCAAAAAAAAGGTTTAATCTAAGCCAAAAATCTAATTATTGGATCATTTTTCTATACTAAAGTTTTTTTTATACAAATTTTATTTTTCTAAAAAAATCTTCAAATTTATATAAAAATTTCTTTAAAAAAAGAACTTTTTTTAGGTTCTTAAAAGCCTGAGTCGAAAGTTTTTTTTGGCCCCACATCAAACAGGGATATGTCTAAAGGAAAATACGCGGGTCCACATGGGGTAGACTCCAGACACGAAAAGAGGGATAAAAATACACAGGCAAGGAAGAAGAGCTCTCAGCTTAGCATTCAAGACGTAATCATTTCAAAATACTTTGAAAATGTATGCACGGTATGTCATGACAAGTTTGCAACAACAACAATACTTTGAAACATCAACGCAATAGCAAACTACGTGCATACACGCCAAAAGTGCAAAATCTGTCTCTTTAATCAAAGCGTTAGAAGATGATTCATTGAAAAAGCTTTGAATGAGAAGCCAAAGGCTTCATTTGAAAAAGTTTCAAAATAGAAATTAATTGCACAAAGAAGATAGATGCATACCTGAACGCGAAGCTTTGGAAGCAAAATGAAAAATTTCTGTGATGTAATGTGAAAGTGAAGTGAGAAAATACGCAGAAAAAGTTTTCCACGTGCACAAGAATAGTACATATGCCGCGTAAAAATAATAACTGTGCAAATGTACTATCAACCTCTCGATAGAATCCTCCTCCCACCCCCCTCTCCCTCAGAAGTGCTTACGAGGGAAGGGAGGGGGCCTATAATTTATATCGCGCTGGAAAAGGTGTAGATATGGTGGTGTTAGAAGGAAAACGCGATTCAATCAAATTTACTTTGATTTTCTGGAAGAAAGCTTGTATTTCAGATTCGTTCATATAAGATGATGTGAGTAATTATTCCTTGTGTGATACGAGTGATCCTCCCTAGAGCTTCCTAACTATTCAGAAAAAATGTGATAAAATCACTCTGAAACAAATGTTCTTTTAAATCCAACTTCTTTTGTAATGTGTTTATTTAGGGTGTTCTATATTATTTCAAGTACAGTGGATTCTCGCATTACGAATTTCAACTCTGATCCAAAAAAATTTTGAAGAACGTTAGTAAAAATATGAAATCATTTTTATAAGAAGAATACATTTTTGGAAGTCACTAAATTTCCAAGGAATAATTTTTTGAAAAAAATTTGTATCTTATATTTTTCTTTTTTTTTTATTCCAGTTCAAAATGGCGTGATAAAATTAAAGTTAGAAAAACAATAAGCATTACTACTGAATAAAATAAATAAATGATAAGCAAAATGAGTTTGTCAAAGCAAAGAACTTCTATTTTAGAGAATGTAGAATATCTGTTATTGGTTCTAAAGATTTTTTTAAAAACAAATTTCGCCGAAGAAATGCAAAAGACACGGAGAAGCTGATGGCTCAGACAAAAAGGCAGCTGACACATGAAGAAAATGAAGGGTATTTACCAAATTGTGACGAGAGGGGATTGTTCTGGAAATAAGTGCTGAAAAGAACGTACATAATTGAAGAAAAAATACGCTGTCTGCTTATGAACCATATAAAGACAGGTTAACACTTCTATTATGCTCTACTAACGCTAGGCTGCATAGATAAACCCCTTTTGCTGCATCATTCAAATGATCCTATGTCTTTCAAGCATAACAATGTCCAAGTATCTAAATTGGAAAAGGCATGCACCACATGAATAACTTTTATAGAATGGTTAGCTAAAGTACTATTTTATCTTTTAAGTGCATGCCTGCTTCTCCATATTCCCCTACTGTGAATGAAGATCTCGATAAAGTAAAGATTTACAAAGGTGAAGTTTTACCACCTGAAACAACTCATGTGCTTCAACCTATGGATCAGCAAATCATATCAACTTTTAAAAAATTTTTTTTAAAACTATTTTTCAAGTTACAAACACTACAAACTAAAATTTTGCATGTTTTCTTCAAAATTGTCACAATATTGTTTCATCCTTTGAAATTTGCTTGGAAAAAACTTTGGACATCTTACGTTTCAGAAGGTATAAATGAATTAGAAATAGTAGGAGATTCATTTAACCACTGAAGAACTTGTTGAAATGCAAAAAGATCAGGATGATGAAATGGAAAAACGTCTTTTTCAGACAAAACTGGAGAAAAAATGTCTAGTTTGAAGAAACTAGTAACTCTCTACAAGTAACAGAGAGAGAGAGAGAGAGCACTTAGTACTTTAAATGATACTTTCAAAAAATCACTGAGAAACGAAGTACTCTTGATCGCCTTTCCTCAACTTTTAAATAACTAAATAAAAGTTTTCATTCTAAATTTTAATGAAGGGGTTCGGCAATTGTCGATATGTGTCGGCTTTGCGAGTAATGCCTATATATTTTTTGAACCGAGATCATTGATATTTCTACATTTCATTATCAAATGTTGGTTGTAGCTTGGATGAAAATTGAAAAACATATTAACATGAGGTATAGCTTCTTTTATTTGAAAACCTGGTTTGTGCAGTGCGTATCTAAAAATGAACAATGATCTCTCTCAAACTCCATTATCTATAGGTATTATATCTTGACAATTAAATTTCGTGAAAGGATTGAATTTTAGGTTTTGGTTAAATTTGAAAGAAAAACAAAAGATTTTGAAACTACCTCAATGACATTTAATTTATCTGATATCTTTAAAAATTGAAAGCTTTCGCTATTTTAGTTTAAAGTACCGGAGTCTTTTTGATTAAAAGTTCTTTATTTAAAAGTGAAGAAATAAGTGAAATCTTTTCAACCAAACAAATAGAACTCTTTTAATTATATTTTTACCAACTATATAAAATACAAAATCTCCCTCCACCCCCCCCCCCCCCTCATCGCTTCTGTAGTAAAAAGGCATAAGATGAGGCTTATACAAAAAAGACCTGTCATTGAATAGTACGGAGACTGCTTAAAATATGAGAAAATCAATTGAAAAAACAAAAAGGCTATTACATTACATCAAGCCCCTACATACATGGCTTGTTCGGTGATGCGGATCTTATGAGAGAAATAACAGGACGAGTGATAATAACACATGTGCATAACAAAGATATTATAAGGAATAAAATATAGCTTAGAAGTTACAAAAAATATAAGTTCACTTGTTTGCAATTAACATTTGTCGAGTAGAGTATGTTATCTGTTGCAGTCTTACTCTTCCGTTAATAAAGCAAACAAAAAAGCTTCTAAAATAAGTTTATAAAATGAATATTTGTAGTTGAAATGTAGAAGTAACCTGTACTCGAGGAAGTTTACAAAACGATTCCTAACAAATATTTTTTTGTGATAAAACATTAAATTTAACAACGAAAAGGTTGTAAAGAATATTTTTGGACAAAGTATGTGTATTTCTAATTTTAATATGTGATTTTGCATGCAGTTTTTCAATTGCAACATAAAAATTAAGCAAGATACTTGCAAATATATATGCCACATTCACTACACCTTCTTGCTCGACTTTTTCTAAGCTCACAATTAGTCGAAAAGCGCTGACCTTTAACGGTGCGCGTGATGCAGTTGGTTCACTAGTTTCGGTCAAACCTTAAAAAGAAAGCAGATTTCGCGTAGATATGCGATTAAATGAACTTTCGCTTCTGATTTTCATAGACCTTTCAGCTAGAGCTAAGCTAGATGCCTTATAAGGCTATTCCTACCCATTTTGCAACATATGGGTAAGAAGCACTTTGATTAGCTTTCATAATTAACCAGCTGTTATTACCAGAAATGCAGAGAAAATTTGTAAAAATCGCTATTGGCCATCATCTTGAAGCCTTATATATAACAGCTAAAATTTTGAAGCCTCCTTTTGAAAAGGTTTACCCCAGGCGTATATTTGTTATAGTTCACATCAGGGAAAAAAATCTAAACCAATTTCTAACAGGATTAGAAGGTTTCAATACACAAATGGTATGGTTTCAGTCAGAGCACTGTATTTACTGACCTTGTTTGCCTCATAGTGGCAAAATAATCTCGCTGTATTGCATTCTTTTTCAAAGCAAAGTGTATTTGTTTCAAGTAAATTTTTTGTCCTTGAAACCAATGAGAAAGCCATTTTTCAACTTACAATTTAAAATCAGGCACGCTGCATCCCAGATGTATAAGTAGAAAATCGGGATAACAATCGCGTTATCAATATTTTCTGAAGATATGGCATGACCATATGGCAAATAATTCAATCAAAGCAGAAAAACAGTAATAGTTTGGTATTTGTTATGTTATAAAAATAAATTTAGTGCAGTAAATGGGATAAACAGCATAGATAAATGTCAAAGTGGTTATATTAATGTTTTGTTTTAATTAAATTGAGATTACTTATTTAAACTTTCTTTTTTTTTTACTAATTTTAAATAATTTTTTTTAATTATATTTTACTTTTTGAAAGAAATTTTCTTTGACTTTTAAAGATTTCAATAAATGAATTCAAGCAAGGTATAAGAACTAAAATGCTAATGTAAGTGAGTATTTGGGTGTAGAAGAAGAATACCAATAACATATAATCATACTGATCACGGAAGTTCATTTCTATAACTACAGCTATATATAAATAGATATAGACATTTTGTATTTTTTGTTTTCATATACTTATTAATAAATAATATAAAAATATACGATTTACACACGGTATACAAATATTCGTTTAAGAATTTATATAAAATGCTAAAAAAAATTGGGAAAAACCCGCGTTTTTTGAAAAATCCATAATAAAGTTTCTTTTCTCTAACAATCAAGATACTCCTTCTCTATCTCTACCCCTTTCCAATATTTCAAAAAAGTGAAATCTTTTATCAAGTGGAAACTATCGCAATTTCGTTTCATTAATTCGCATCTTTGTCTCTGATACAAGTGTATAGTAATCAAAACATCAAAGAGATTCAACACTATAAAATATTCCCATTTATTTATGCAAATTAATATGCGAATACTGAGCTTTATTTTAAAAATAGCTATAATTTAGTAACTTTATATTGGATAAAATGATTGATTTGGTATACGAAAAAAAATTAATTAAAATAGTGATTAATATTTAACAATTTAGATCTATTAATATGAAACATTCATTTACTTTTTTAAACCAAAAAATTTTAATCACAAATAAAATTTTCTGCTTTAAAGTTATCCTTTATTTTAAATAAATAAAGTAAAATCATATATTGTTTTCATTAATAAAAAAAATAATTAAAGTATTTTGCATATTTGATCAGGTATGAAAAAAAATTCAATATATATTAAAGAAATGTCGCAAAAGAATAATATAAAAAAATTAAATTCTGAGCTTAAATTATAAATCTTCATAAAGTTTCTTAATAAATACTTTTTATAGTATAAATTATTACATAAAGGCCAAGTAAAATGGGTATTGTTAAAGTATTTTTATAAAATGACAACTTTACCAATTATATTAATACAATTCGGTTGCAAAATGCCACTAGGTAACAAATGAAAGTCATATTTTTCACCATTTGCAACAACTGTATGTCCTGCATTTGAACCACCCTAAAATTATAGTTTTAAAAAAAATATATTAATATGAATAGAATATACCTGGCAACGGCAAACAATCGTTGACTTTGATGCAATCAAATCGACAATTTTACCCTTTCCTTCATCTCCCCATTGACTGCCTAATATAACGATTATTTCTGAATTAGTAGTCATCTATTATTTAAAAGTCAAAGTAAAGCGGGAGAAGAAAATTCTAAAGGTATCCTTTGGGATTAGTCGGACAAAAATAAAAGATAAAAAAATTTGAAAAAAAATCTATAAGTATTTTATATTCAATTAAATGAATATTTAAGATTTTTCTAATTTATAGTTTTTAAATTTTAGTTTATAATTAAATAAGGTTGTCGAGAATCTGTCTTATCGATGTTCTTTGGTATTTAATAATGACATATATTTTCTACGCTCTAGTTATCACATGTCATATAATGACTTAAAATTTATAATTTTACATTTTTATTCTTTGACTATGAATTATATTTTCTTGTCTTATCTCAAATTTGGCAAACACTTGGCGTTAATTTTTATATAGCAAGTTATAGTTATCAATATTATGATAGGTCTAAGAGAAAAGGGGGTGTAAAATTTATTATAATTTTCATTTTAAATTAGTTAAATATTCTTTTTTAAGATATTGTAACGATATTTCAGGCATTCTAATGGCAAGGTGGAAAATTGATTCTGAATTCCGGTTATATATCATTATTATAATAGCCTTCTCATTAATTTCCTTGATAAGCTTGATTTATCTAGAAATAATTTGGTTTGTGATAATTTTATTATTATCTACTCCTCATATTTTTTCCTTTGATTTTATTCTTCTTGAAAATGGTTATCTTCCAACAATAGCAAAATAGAAAGACTTCTCTTTAAAAATTTTCATGTATTTTGTGATATTTGTAACCAATGATATTTGCTTATATTTATGTAATTATTTGAGTAATATACATTTTTATGAATTTTCTATCACATTTTAAATATTAACTTCATAAGATTTTAAAATGGATAAGATAGGATAGGACAAAAGACAAATTTAGAATTAAATATAAAAAGAATGGCCGGGCGGCAGCAAAAAAGAGTATGTTATTTTTTCGAGTCTTTTCGTGTCTCATTTCTCGAGATTTAAAATAAAAGATTTTGAGAAAATTAATTGGGTAGTGATAAAATACGCGAACAATATTAAAATACATTATTTTTCAATTATAATGAATGTAAAAAACATATTTCACTTTTTTTAAGCAATTTCTTTCATTTTAATTATTTATATAGGTATTTAAAAAAATTACTTGTCTTTTTGATAATTAATTTATTTTTGTAATCTTAAACGACTTCAGTCTCTAATGTTTCCAATATTTGAAAATTTAAAATTACCGCGCTACATTTGTAATATTAATTTTTTTAGAAACATTTTTAAATACTCTTAAAAAAATCTTTTTAATTATCTGTATTTACTTTGGTTTATTTTAATTTATATAAGATTACAACTAGTTATGAAATTTTTGTTTTTAATTTTCCTTGAAGAAATAATTTTTATAATAACCTTATTGTTCTCATTAATTAAAACTATTTAAATAATTTTTTGAAAATATTTTACTTGTTTCGGAACCTGGTTGAATTATTTTGAGATTAGTTTTTATGACACCCTATTTTCTAAAATTCGTAATGCAACTTTAATCCAATTGGAGATGAGATAATTTAAAAATATATAATAATAGTTTTAAATCAACACCATATTAGTGTTGAAATTTTTACATATAATGATCTTTCTCTGAATTAAATAGGATCCATCATATTTTTTCTAATCTCATAATAATATCACACTACTTGTTTCTTTCAAAAACAAATTCTTTTCAATATATATATATATATCAGAGGCGTAGCTAAGCTGGGGCCTGAGGGGCCATGCCCCCCCCATGTACCTTGGTGTGTACTTTGAAAATAAAAATTTAATTTTTTATACTTGAATTTCATGGTTAGGGTTAGAATTAACTTCAAGTTTTTATTCCACTTTACTATATATATATTTATTTATTTATTTTTCTTTTTAACGATATATTGCATTGAATATTTAACTTCACTCATTAACCTACTCTCTACTCATAACCTCTTATATTTATGACTACCAATAAAAGACCCCGAACCGAACCCAACTCACAACATGCACCATCTACAGATTCCCTAGACCAACTCTTTAACAATTTCATTTCAACCACATCGCTGTCTCAAGATCTAACACTTTTTAATGACCTAAAATACAATATTTCATTACACTATCTCAAAACTTTTGAACAATCCATATCAAAGTCCATAAACTCAAAACCTATTTACGCTAACATCTCATCAAATCACTCACTAGACAACACTCAAGAATCTACCACCTCACTGGTTAACACCACCTCCCCCACCAAACCCAAACAAACTAAATCATTTTTAGAGCTTGATCTCACCATAAAATATTGCCCCCACCTCCATAACTACTAGAAAAGAAAAAGCTTCTCATAAACAAACTACAATCAAAAATCTTGAAACCTCACAAAATAACTACACCATCACCAAAACACGATCATCACACTCTGGCACCATATATTTTTAATTCGATAACCCACAACAAAAAAAAACATGCACAAACACAACTCACCAAAAAAGGAATGATAGCAGAAAATATTACTACTCAAAAACCTAAACTTATCATCCGAAGCATTCCAAATAGTATACCACTCTTGAACCTTAGCAATATCATCTCTCAACAAAACCCAAACATCCTTTCCATTGGCTCTCTAATCAATCCTATTCAATTAGGAAAACAAGGTTTATACTCCTACACTGCCTTACTAGAACCATCCAACCCACAAATTTTTAACTTTCTTACTGACCAACCAAAAATCTTTCTCGACAACTATCTGCTCACCACACATATTTTCAAACCAAAACCCAAACAATGCAATAACTGCCTCAAATATGGACATGCTTCACTGAAATGCAATTCCACAGAACCAAACTGCGCACACTGCGGGCACCGTGGCCACTCTATCATCTCCTGCATACATGCCCCAGACACCTCAAAACTTTCTTGCTTCAACTGTCACCTTCCTCACTCCGCAACATCTTCTCAGTGCGCTCACTACATTAATCATCAAAACCACATAAACTCAATCCATAACTACACCATATCTAAATTCATATGCTAAACTTTCTCCACATTAACCTCAACCATTCAAGAAACGCATGGCTCAACCTCTACAATATACTAACTTCATATAAGTATGATATCATTTCCATAAAGGAGCCTTATCCACATATTCCCCAATACACATGCAATTACACGCTTCTACATGTTCCCCCACTAAACGAATACTCTACCTGTATTCTAATCAAATCCTCAATTTACAACACACCATTATACCAACACGCTGAATCCAATTACATATTTACTCTCATTCATACTAAGCCACTACCCCTTTTATTCTGCTCACTCTACTCCCCACCGTCTTCTAATCTTCTATTATCAGAGAAGTTTATCAATAACTTTCACACAATTACATCCATATCACATGTAAATAAGCACGTGATTATATCAGCCGATTTAAACGCCAGAACCTTTCTATGGGATACCAAATCAAACTATCGCGCGACGCAAGCTGAAAATTTTATTGCCTCAAATAACCTTATTCTTGCTGATAACAGTAAAGATCCTACCTATATGAAGCTAAACCAAAACAAACTATACAAATCACACATTGACCTCACAATAACTTCATTCCACTCAATCAACCTCATCCATAACTGGCAGATATCAAACACTCCTTCCGCATCAGATCACTGTTACATTACTTTCCAACTTCATCTGCAGCCAACTCATTCAAAACATAGAAAAAATTTTCCAACCACTCAAATTTTTTGGACATCATACCTTCATAAACTAGAACTCAATTTAAACGACACCAACTCAATCCCAAATATTGAAGCATCCGCAACATTTATCAACAAAACCATATCATCATGCATTCAAGCATCCACCCCTAACCACCCAGATCACAAAAGACATAACACATACTATTGGAACTCCCAACTCACACATCTCAAAAAACAACTACGCACGCCCTAAAATCTTTAAGAAAATCACATTCCACCGCATCCATTGTATCATACTTCAATCTTAAGCGAAAATATAAACATGAAATCAATCAAGCCAAAAGAAAATCATGGATCAAATTTTGTAGCCAAACTCCCTCTAACCCATGGAACTTATTGAATAAAACAAGAAATACAAAGCAGAACGCCTCTTTACCTTACCACTTACTTCCCAACTCAAACACACACATCAACCCTCACTTCCTTAACATACTATTTCTATCCGACAATGAAAACTCAGACAACCCCTTGAACACTATTATTAGGCAAACTGTTCAGCATAAACTCTCACACAACGCACCAATACCTTTTCAGCCCATTACCAAATCTGAACTTAATCGTACAGTTCACAATAGGAAATCAAAATCCTCTCATAGTCTAGACATCATCTCTCCCAGGCACATCAAAAAATCATACCATATCTTACAACCTCATCTCATCAATATTTACAATGCATGTCTAAAATTTAGCTTTTTTCCAAACATTTGGAAAATTAGCAAGCTAGTGCTAATCCCCAAACCCAACAGAAACATCAACGAAATTAAAAACTGGCGCCCCATCTCGATTTTACCGTCTCTTGGCAAAGTACTAGAACGAATTTTACGAAAAAGATTACTACACCACATCTGCAGAAAGAATCTCATTCATCCAAATCAATTTGCCTATCTCCCTAACAAAAATACTGAAATGGCCCTCTCACGCCTAACTCTCTTCTTGGAAAACACACTAAACCATCGCAAAATTGCAACAACAACCTTTCTCGACATTGATAATGCTTTCAACTCTGCTTCGCATCCCGCAATTCTATTCAATTTAATCCAAAACAATTACCCTTTATACCGAAGCAAGTTCATTCAAAGCTATCTCAACAAACGCATACTTATCCTGCATCACAACAACAACACTTACATAAAACAACTCTCGCTCTCTACCCCCAAGGCGGCTGCCTCTCAGACATTTTATTGATCATCCTCATCAATCCACTCCTAGATCACATTAATTCCAACTCACA
Organism: Nectonema munidae; assembly: GCA_030549495.1. Classification (NCBI taxonomy): domain Eukaryota; kingdom Metazoa; phylum Nematomorpha; class Nectonematoida; family Nectonematidae; genus Nectonema; species Nectonema munidae. The sequence goes on along the minus strand of JAUIRK010001043.1, from coordinate 664,975 downwards.
CTTCGCACAATGCTACTCTGACGATATTCTCTTTACCTTCTCCAACGACGACCAGGAAACCAATTTGACAAACGCTACCACCCTTTTGACGAATATTAACTCCATAGCCTCTAAATAAGAAATTCAGTTTAACCAGAGTAAACTGAACATCATACATTTCACTAGGAAAAGAATCTTACCACAACTCCTAGTCATGCCATCATCCACAGCAATCACACCAGGAACCCAAATAAAATATCTCGGAGTCATTTTTCAATCAAACCTTAAATTCTCAGCACACATCAAAAACCTACACACTAAACTCACGCCTATCATTTTCTCCTTCAAGAAAGCCATCTCCTACAAATGGGGACTAAACCCGAAAATTTCAAAATATATTTATACATCAATTATTTTACCCATAATTCAATACGGTATCCTCTCCTGGGGTTTCTCGCTAAAGCTGCTTAATACTAGAATTATTCTCAATAAAATTCACCGTACCTGTCTCCTCACAATCACTAACGCGTATCACACCACACCTACCTCAAAACTTGAACTCCTTACACACACTCTACCAATTCTATACAAACTACACTTAACTCTAGTAACACTATACTCGAAAACTTTCAAATCCATGAGCCCCATTCACGTTTTCACCACACCCTACTCAACTTCATCCCTTATACTCTCATTTTACGAAACCATATGTGCCAAGTACATACCAAACCTAGCTCACTATTCCATATCATCTGAAATCCATCCCATCTTCCATTTCAACCTTTCAGATGAATTACCCTACACATTAAACATATGCAAACATAAAAACATTGCTACCAAACTAATCAAAATGCAACGCACTAATCCCCACTCATCATATAATCTTTTGATCTTTACTGACGGTTCCAAATCCTCTCACCATGCTTGGTGCATACGCCTTCTTTATCACCAACTCATTAACCCCCTTTTTCTCCGAAGTCCTTCACACCGACAACAACACTTCATCTTATGAAACCAAAGCGTTAGCAATTTTAGCCGCTTGCAGCCATCTATTAGACAACATCGAAACATATCGTCACAACTTTAGTCATATCAATCTTTAGACAGACGCTCAAAACATCATTAACGATCTCAATCATAAAATTCCGCTGTCATGTCATAGCATAGTCACCAAACTCGCTCAACATTTCAACATCACCATCACCTGGTCTCCCGGACATTCTACATGCACCGAAAACAACATAGTAGATCAATTATCCAAAACATTAACATCGAACACAACCTTAACCATTGTACACTCTATCCTGCATCAAATCTTCAACACACACATCTATCCTTAACAATTGGTCATCCCTCAACATTTCTCCTCCTCTAATCAATTTTGCGATTAATAATAAAAACATTTTTCTCGCACGCAACACAATTAGATGGTTCTCTTTTCACTGCCCAACCTATGCTTACTTTTACAAATTCAATCTACACAACCCACGTTGCCGTTTTGGTTGCACAGAAATAGAAACACCAATACACATCATCTTTCTATGCCCCATCTTTCAAAACATACGAACCAAATTTTTCTCTAAATTTTGTCTGAACAAAGATCATCAATGCTCCATGAACGAAAGCGAAATCTTATAATTTTATCATATTTGAGGAATTATACAACGAACATTAATCTTGATGACCTTATGAAGGTGTTTGCTGAAAATTCTCGCAGAATTCAATTGTTTTAGCTTAGAACAAAACAATTTAGCGGCTCTATATGGCTACTGGCGACTCTACCGCTTTAAAAAGAGAGAACGCGCCTATCTTAATACCTTACAAAACATTGAAAACCATATTAGAATTTGTTTTATAAGTTTAATAGTAAAAAATTATCGTTTAAATCAATAAAAAAAATGTTTTATCAAAATATAAATCAAATCTATTCATCTATTATAAATGTTTTGAAGGTGGTGTGGAAAATTATTTTGTTTTGAAGGTGGTGTGGAAAATTTTTTTTGTGCCCCCCATGTACTTTGCTCTGGCTAGGCCACTGATATATATCCTTCTGGCATTTATTAGAAAGAATACAGTAATTTTTTAATTTACTCGTAGTGTTAAAACTTCTTACTTATAAATTTTTTAAAAAGGATTTTAATTTCAAAATTGAGTTTTGAGAGGTAATTATAATAATCCTTTTATATGTACATGTTATCAGTGATTGCATTTATATCTACATTATTTTATTTAAGTTTTGGAGCAATCTCAAGATGTAATCTCAAAACTTCATAAGAACTAAATCTAAATTTCAATGGTTTGTATCTCCTAAAATGTATTTTTATTGTCATTAAAATATTTTCATTTCTTTTATTCATAATTCAATAAAGTTTTTAAAGAAGAACTTTTTTAATATCTCATCTATTTTACTTTTAGTCTCAAATTTTTTTTATACTCTACTGAAGAATATTGAAATTCTTTAACCCTCATCCGACCACTTGAACACAATCGTGTTCACCGTTCACACTAAACATTGAAACAAATTTCTGAAATTTTATAAAAAATCTGCAAACCAAAAAATCAATCTTTAAGGTGAGTTTAACTTATTTATATAAAAATTTCAAGATATTAAGTTTCCAACAATAAATAATGCATAAAATCGAAATTTATATTTTTAACGCCATCTACCGGTTTTTAAAATAAATGTTTATCATTTTATCAGAATATATATTTTATTCCAAATATATAATAAAAATAACGGAAATTTACTGTTGGTATTTTAGTTGATATTTTTTGCCTTGTATTATATATGGGGGGTGTGAGTAAGGTTGGTTAGATAGTGACTTTAAATAACTCAAGATCTTGTGTTCAATCCCGCATTACACCTACTAACCTAATAGTTCGATACAAGTGGCCCAATGTGCCTTTTCAATGATAAAACCTTTTACACACTATAAAACCTTTTTTTTCTATGAAAAAAAGAATTTTACTAATGAACTAAAACATAGAGGTTAGAAAAATTCTATCATAATGAAAGAGGGATAATTAACAAACTCAACATCAAATTATTATAAAAGAACAAGTTTTATTCTGAATGTACTTAATCAATTGGAAAGGAAGTGCTTATATACATGACAAATTTTTAGCAAACGCTCATGTAACATATGTTCACTTGTCTTTATAATACTCATTGATTTTGTTTTTCACTTGTAAACATTTTATATTTTCTGAGTTGATATTCATGTCTTCATCATCAGATTTAGCCTGTACAAGTTAAGAAGATTTTTTGTCCCTTGAAATAAAAAACATCATCTGAAGTTGAAGAAGTTGAAAATGAAAAGATTGGAATAATAATAATTGGAAAGTCCAATAACCCATATATTTCTACATCTAATCTCTGTCCAAATAATATTAACTGGTCTCCAAATCCTTTTTTTCATCGTTTACTCTCAAGAGATATAATCAATTTTGTTCCTGGTACTTCAATTTCTCCTGGAGTATGAAGCTTTAAATTAATTTTTTTTTGGAAATATAGTAAATAGTATTTTGCTGCACGCAAATCAAAAAGCTGAAATTAATAATGTAAATGATTTTCCAATTTCCGAGTTTTATACTGGTTGCGCAATCATAATTAGAGCTGGTAGTCATAAGGCAAATTTGGCGAGCATTGAAAGTTTATACAAAACTTCTGATTCTAAACAATTTTACGGTTGTGCTATGTCAAAAAATATATTGAAAGAATTTCTAGGAATGTTATCACTAGATGAAAAATTATCTAAAAGACAAATGCAAAAATTGGGGGCTATAAGGAATGTATATGATCTGTTTGATTTAAATTTGACTAAATATTATACACCAAGCTATGTGTAACCTACCTGTGTTTGAGTGTTCCTTTTTTGTTTGAGTGCTCCTTATTTGTGTCTGCTTGTGTTATAGTGCCCCATGTTTGAGTGCCTCCTGTTTATGCCTTCCTGTGTTTGAGTGCTCCCTGTTTGTGTCTGCCTGTGTTTGAGTGCTCCTTGTTTGTGTCTGCCTGTGTTATAGTGCCCCATGTTTGAGTGCCTCCTGTTTATGCCTTCCTGTGTTTGAATGCCCCTTGTTGGTGTTTGCCTGTGTTTGAGTGCTCCCTGTTTGTGTCTGCCTGTGTTTGAGTGCTCCTTATTTGTGTCTGCCTGTGTTATAGTGCCCCATGTTTGAGTGCCTCCTGTTTATGCCTTCCTGTGTTTGAATGCCCCCTGTTGGTGTTTGCCTGTGTTTGAGTGCTCCTTGTTTGTGTCTGCCTGTGTTTGAGTACTCCTTGTTTATGTCTGCCTGTGTTATAGTGCCCCATGTTTGAGTGCCTCCTGTTTATGCCTTCCTGTGTTTGAATGCCCCCTGTTGGTGTTTGCCTGTGTTTGAGTGTTCCTTGTTTGTGTCTGCCTGTGTTTGAGTGCTCCTTATTTGTGTCTGCCTGTGTTATAGTGCCCCATGTTTGAGTGCCTCCTGTTTATGCCTTCCTGTGTTTGAATGCCCCTTGTTGGTGTTTGCCTGTGTTTGAGTGCTCCTTGTTTGTGTCTGCCTGTGTTTGAGTGCTCCTTATTTGTGTCTGCCTGTGTTATAGTGCCCCATGTTTGAGTGCCTCCTGTTTATGCCTTCCTGTGTTTGAATGCCCCCTGTTGGTGTTTGCCTGTATTTGAGTGCTCCTTGTTTGTGTCTGCCTGTGTTTGAGTGCTCCTTGTTTGTGTCTGCCTGTGTTATAGTGCCCCATGTTTGAGTGCCTCCTGTTTATGCCTTCCTGTGTTTGAATGCCCCCTGTTGGTGTTTGCCTGTGTTTGAGTGCTCCTTGTTTGTGTCTGCCTGTGTTTGAGTGCTCCTTGTTTGTGTCTGCCTGTGTTATAGAGCCCCATGTTTGGGTGCCTCCTGTTTATGCCTTTCTGTGTTTGAATGCCCCCTGTTGGTGTTTGCCTGTGTTTGAGTGCTCCTTGTTTGTGTCTGCCTGTGTTTGAGTGCTCCTTATTTGTGTCTGCCTGTGTTATAGTGCCCCATGTTTGAGTGCCTCCTGTTTATGCCTTCCTGTGTTTGAATGCCCCCTGTTGGTGTTTGCCTGTGTTTGAGTGCTCCTTGTTTGTGTCTGCCTGTGTTTGAGTGCTCCTTATTTGTGTCTGCCTGTGTTATAGTGCCCCATGTTTGAGTGCCTCCTGTTTATGCCTTCCTGTGTTTGAATGCCCCCTGTTGGTGTTTGCCTGTGTTTGAGTGCTCCTTGTTTGTGTCTGCCTGTGTTTGAGTGCTCCTTGTTTGTGTCTGCCTGTGTTATAGTGCCCCATGTTTGAGTGCCTCCTGTTTATGCCTTCCTGTGTTTGAATGCTTCTGTTGGTGTTTGCCTGTGTTTGAGTGCTCCTTGTTTGTGTCTGCCTGTGTTTGAGTGCTTTTTGTTTGTGTCTGCCTGTGTTATAGTGCCCCATGTTTGAGTGCCTCCTGTTTATGCCTTCCTGTGTTTGAATGCCCCCTGTTGGTGTTTGCCTGTGTTTGAGTGCTCCTTGTTTGTGTCTGCCTGTGTTTGAGTGCTCCTTGTTTGTGTCTGCCTGTGTTATAGTGCCCCATGTTTGAGTGCCTCCTGTTTATGCCTTCCTGTGTTTGAATGCCCCCTGTTGGTGTTTGCCTGTGTTTGAGTGCTCCTTGTTTGTGTCTGCCTGTGTTTGAGTGCTCCTTGTTTGTGTCTGCCTGTGTTATAGTGCCCCATGTTTGAGTGCCTCCTGTTTATGCCTTCCTGTGTTTGAATGCCCCCTGTTGGTGTTTGCCTGTGTTTGAGTGCTCCTTGTTTGTGTCTGCCTGTGTTTGAGTGCTCCTTATTTGTGTCTGCCTGTGTTATAGTGCCCCATGTTTGAGTGCCTCCTGTTTATGCCTTCCTGTGTTTGAATGCCCCCTGTTGGTGTTTGCCTGTGTTTGAGTGCTCCTTGTTTGTGTCTGCCTGTGTTTGAGTGTTCCTTATTTGTGTCTGCCTGTGTTATAGTGCCCCATGTTTGAGTGCCTCCTGTTTATGCCTTCCTGTGTTTGAATGCCCCCTGTTGGTGTTTGCCTGTGTTTGAGTGCTCCTTGTTTGTGTCTGCCTGTGTTTGAGTGCTCCTTATTTGTGTCTGCCTGTGTTATAGTGCCCCATGTTTGAGTGCCTCCTGTTTATGCCTTCCTGTGTTTGAATGCCCCCTGTTGGTGTTTGCCTGTGTTTGAGTGCTCCTTGTTTGTGTCTGCATGTGTTTGAGTGCTCCTTATTTGTGTCTGCCTGTGTTATAGTGCCCCATGTTTGAGTGCCTCCTGTTTATGCCTTCCTGTGTTTGAATGCCCCCTGTTGATGTTTGCCTGTGTTTGAGTGCTCCTTGTTTGTGTCTGCCTGTGTTTGAGTGCTCCTTATTTGTGTCTGCCTGTGTTATAGTGCCCCATGTTTGAGTGCCCTCCTGTTTATGCCTTCCTGTGTTTGAATGCCCCCTGTTGGTGTTTGCCTGTGTTTGAGTGCTCCTTGTTTGTGTCTGCCTGTGTTTGAGTGCTCCTTGTTTGTGTCTGCCTGTGTTATAGTGCCCCATGTTTGAGTGCCTCCTGTTTATGCCTTCCTGTGTTTGAATGCCCCCTGTTGGTGTTTGCCTGTGTTTGAGTGCTCCTTGTTTGTGTCTGCCTGTGTTTGAGTGCTCCTTATTTGTGTCTGCCTGTGTTATAGTGCCCCATGTTAGAGTGCCTCCTGTTTATGCCTTCCTGTGTTTGAATGCCCCCTGTTGGTGTTTGCCTGTGTTTGAGTGCTCCTTGTTTGTGTCTGCCTGTGTTTGAGTGCTCCTTGTTTGTGTCTGCCTGTGTTATAGTGCCCCATGTTTGAGTGCCTCCTGTTTATGCCTTCCTGTGTTTGAATGCCCCCTGTTGGTGTTTGCCTGTGTTTGAGTGCTCCTTGTTTGTGTCTGCCTGTGTTTGAGTGCTCCTTATTTGTGTCTGCCTGTGTTATAGTGCCCCATGTTTGAGTGCCTCCTGTTTATGCCTTCCTGTGTTTGAATGCCCCCTGTTGGTGTTTGCCTGTGTTTGAGTGCTCCTTGTTTGTGTCTGCCTGTGTTATAGTGCCCCATGTTTGAGTGCCTCCTGTTTATGCCTTCCTGTGTTTGAATGCCCCCTGTTGGTGTTTGCCTGTGTTTGAGTGCTCCTTGTTTGTGTCTGCCTGTGTTTGAGTGCTCCTTATTTGTGTCTGCCTGTGTTATAGTGCCCCATGTTAGAGTGCCTCCTGTTTATGCCTTCCTGTGTTTGAATGCCCCCTGTTGGTGTTTGCCTGTGTTTGAGTGCTCCTTGTTTGTGTCTGCCTGTGTTTGAGTGCTCCTTGTTTGTGTCTGCCTGTGTTATAGTGCCCCATGTTTGAGTGCCTCCTGTTTATGCCTTCCTGTGTTTGAATGCCCCCTGTTGGTGTTTGCCTGTGTTTGAGTGCTCCTTGTTTGTGTCTGCCTGTGTTTGAGTGCTCCTTGTTTGTGTCTGCCTGTGTTATAGTGCCCCATGTTTGAGTGCCTCCTGTTTATGCCTTCCTGTGTTTGAATGCCCCCTGTTGGTGTTTGCCTGTGTTTGAGTGCTCTTTGTTTGTGTCTGCCTGTGTTTGAGTGCTCCTTATTTGTGTCTGCCTGTGTTATAGTGCCCCATGTTTGAGTGCCTCCTGTTTATGCCTTAATGTGTTTGAATGCCCCCTGTTGGTGTTTGCCTGTGTTTGAGTGCTCCTTGTTTGTGTCTGCCTGTGTTTGAGTGCTCCTTATTTGTGTCTGCCTGTGTTATAGTGCCCCATGTTTGAGTGCCTCCTGTTTATGCCTTAATGTGTTTGAATGCCCCCTGTTGGTGTTTGCCTGTGTTTGAGTGCTCCTTGTTTGTGTCTGCCTGTGTTTGAGTGCTCCTTATTTGTGTCTGCCTGTGTTATAGTGCCCCATGTTTGAGTGCCTCCTGTTTATGCTTTCCTGTGTTTGAATGCCCCCTGTTAGTGTTTGCCTGTGTTTGAGTGCTCCTTGTTTGTGTCTGCCTGTGTTTGAGTACTCCTTGTTTATGTCTGCCTGTGTTATAGTGCCCCATGTTTGAGTGCCTCCTGTTTATGCCTTCCTGTGTTTGAATGCCCCCTGTTGGTGTTTGCCTGTGTTTGAGTGTTCCTTGTTTGTGTCTGCCTGTGTTTGAGTGCTCCTTATTTGTGTCTGCCTGTGTTATAGTGCCCCATGTTTGAGTGCCTCCTGTTTATGCCTTCCTGTGTTTGAATGCCCCTTGTTGGTGTTTGCCTGTGTTTGAGTGCTCCTTGTTTGTGTCTGCCTGTGTTTGAGTGCTCCTTATTTGTGTCTGCCTGTGTTATAGTGCCCCATGTTTGAGTGCCTCCTGTTTATGCCTTCCTGTGTTTGAATGCCCCCTGTTGGTGTTTGCCTGTGTTTGAGTGCTCCTTGTTTGTGTCTGCCTGTGTTTGAGTGCTCCTTGTTTGTGTCTGCCTGTGTTATAGTGCCCCATGTTTGAGTGCCTCCTGTTTATGCCTTCCTGTGTTTGAATGCCCCCTGTTGGTGTTTGCCTGTGTTTGAGTGCTCCTTGTTTGTGTCTGCCTGTGTTTGAGTGCTCCTTGTTTGTGTCTGCCTGTGTTATAGAGCCCCATGTTTGGGTGCCTCCTGTTTATGCCTTCCTGTGTTTGAATGCCCCCTGTTGGTGTTTGCCTGTGTTTGAGTGCTCCTTGTTTGTGTCTGCCTGTGTTTGAGTGCTCCTTATTTGTGTCTGCCTGTGTTATAGTGCCCCATGTTTGAGTGCCTCCTGTTTATGCCTTCCTGTGTTTGAATGCCCCCTGTTGGTGTTTGCCTGTGTTTGAGTGCTCCTTGTTTGTGTCTGCCTGTGTTTGAGTGCTCCTTATTTGTGTCTGCCTGTGTTATAGTGCCCCATGTTTGAGTGCCTCCTGTTTATGCCTTCCTGTGTTTGAATGCCCCCTGTTGGTGTTTGCCTGTGTTTGAGTGCTCCTTGTTTGTGTCTGCCTGTGTTTGAGTGCTCCTTGTTTGTGTCTGCCTGTGTTATAGTGCCCCATGTTTGAGTGCCTCCTGTTTATGCCTTCCTGTGTTTGAATGCCCCCTGTTGGTGTTTGCCTGTGTTTGAGTGCTCCTTGTTTGTGTCTGCCTGTGTTTGAGTGCTCCTTATTTGTGTCTGCCTGTGTTATAGTGCCCCATGTTTGAGTGCCTCCTGTTTATGCCTTCCTGTGTTTGAATGCCCCCTGTTGGTGTTTGCCTGTGTTTGAGTGCTCCTTGTTTGTGTCTGCATGTGTTTGAGTGCTCCTTATTTGTGTCTGCCTGTGTTATAGTGCCCCATGTTTGAGTGCCTCCTGTTTATGCCTTCCTGTGTTTGAATGCCCCCTGTTGGTGTTTGCCTGTGTTTGAGTGCTCCTTGTTTGTGTCTGCCTGTGTTTGAGTGCCTCTTATTTGTGTCTGCCTGTGTTATAGTGCCCCATGTTTGAGTGCCCTCCTGTTTATGCCTTCCTGTGTTTGAATGCCCCCTGTTGGTGTTTGCCTGTGTTTGAGTGCTACTTGTTTGTGTCTGCCTGTGTTTGAGTGCTCCTTGTTTGTGTCTGCCTGTGTTATAGTGCCCCATGTTTGAGTGCCTCCTGTTTATGCCTTCCTGTGTTTGAATGCCCCCTGTTGGTGTTTGCCTGTGTTTGAGTGCTCCTTGTTTGTGTCTGCCTGTGTTTGAGTGCTCCTTATTTGTGTCTGCCTGTGTTATAGTGCCCCATGTTAGAGTGCCTCCTGTTTATGCCTTCCTGTGTTTGAATGCCCCCTGTTGGTGTTTGCCTGTGTTTGAGTGCTCCTTGTTTGTGTCTGCCTGTGTTTGAGTGCTCCTTGTTTGTGTCTGCCTGTGTTATAGTGCCCCATGTTTGAGTGCCTCCTGTTTATGCCTTCCTGTGTTTGAATGCCCCCTGTTGGTGTTTGCCTGTGTTTGAGTGCTCCTTGTTTGTGTCTGCCTGTGTTTGAGTGCTCCTTATTTGTGTCTGCCTGTGTTATAGTGCCCCATGTTTGAGTGCCTCCTGTTTATGCCTTCCTGTGTTTGAATGCCCCCTGTTGGTGTTTGCCTGTGTTTGAGTGCTCCTTGTTTGTGTCTGCCTGTGTTATAGTGCCCCATGTTTGAGTGCCTCCTATTTATGCCTTCCTGTGTTTGAATGCCCCCTGTTGGTGTTTGCCTGTGTTTGAGTGCTCCTTGTTTGTGTCTGCCTGTGTTTGAGTGCTCCTTGTTTGTGTCTGCCTGTGTTATAGTGCCCCATGTTTGAGTGCCTCCTGTTTATGCCTTCCTGTGTTTGAATGCCCCCTGTTGGTGTTTGCCTGTGTTTGAGTGCTCCTTATTTGTGTCTGCCTGTGTTATAGTGCCCCATGTTTGAGTGCCTCCTGTTTATGCCTTCCTGTGTTTGAATGCCCCCTGTTGGTGTTTGCCTGTGTTTGAGTGCTCCTTGTTTGTGTCTGCCTGTGTTTGAGTGCTCCTTATTTGTGTCTGCCTGTGTTATAGTGCCCCATGTTTGAGTGCCTCCTGTTTATGCCTTCCTGTGTTTGAATGCCCCCTGTTGGTGTTTGCCTGTGTTTGAGTGCTCCTTGTTTGTGTCTGCCTGTGTTTGAGTGCTCCTTATTTGTGTCTGCCTGTGTTATAGTGCCCCATGTTTGAGTGCCTCCTGTTTATGCCTTCCTGTGTTTGAATGCCCCCTGTTGATGTTTGCCTGTGTTTGAGTGCTCCTTGTTTGTGTCTGCCTGTGTTTGAATGCTCCTTGTTTGTGTCTGCCTGTGTTATAGTGCCCCATGTTTGAATGCCCCCTGTTGATGTTTGCCTGTGTTTGAGTGCTCCTTGTTTGTGTCTGCCTGTGTTTGAATGCTCCTTGTTTGTGTCTGCCTGTGTTATAGTGCCCCATGTTTGAGTGCCTCCTGTTTATGCCTTCCTGTGTTTGAATGCCCCCTGTTGGTGTTTGCCTGTGTTTGAGTGCTCCTTGTTTGTGTCTGCCTGTGTTTGAGTGCTCCTTATTTGTGTCTGCCTGTGTTATAGTGCCCCATGTTTGAGTGCCTCCTGTTTATGCCTTCCTGTGTTTGAATGCCCCCTGTTGGTGTTTGCCTGTGTTTGAGTGCTCCTTGTTTGTGTCTGCCTGTGTTTGAGTGCTCCTTATTTGTGTCTGCCTGTGTTATAGTGCCCCATGTTTGAGTGCCTCCTGTTTATGCCTTCCTGTGTTTGAATGCCCCCTGTTGGTGTTTGCCTGTGTTTGAGTGCTCCTTGTTTGTGTCTGCCTGTGTTTGAGTGCTCCTTGTTTGTGTCTGCCTGTGTTATAGTGCCCCATGTTTGAGTGCCTCCTGTTTATGCCTTCCTGTGTTTGAATGCCCCCTGTTGGTGTTTGCCTGTGTTTGAGTGCTCCTTGTTTGTGTCTGCCTGTGTTTGAGTGCTCCTTATTTGTGTCTGCCTGTGTTATAGTGCCCCATGTTTGAGTGCCTCCTGTTTATGGCTTCCTGTGTTTGAATGCCTCCTGTTGGTGTTTGCCTGTGTTTGAGTGCTCCTTGTTTGTGTCTGCCTGTGTTTGAGTGCTCCTTATTTGTGTCTGCCTGTGTTATAGTGCCCCATGTTTGAGTGCCTCCTGTTTATGCCTTCCTGTGTTTGAATGCCCCCTGTTGGTGTTTGCCTGTGTTTGAGTGCTCCTTGTTTGTGTCTGCCTGTGTTTGAGTGCTCCTTATTTGTGTCTGCCTGTGTTATAGTGCCCCATGTTTGAGTGCCTCCTGTTTATGCCTTCCTGTGTTTGAATGCCCCCTGTTGGTGTTTGCCTGTGTTTGAGTGCTCCTTGTTTGTGTCTGCCTGTGTTTGAGTGCTCCTTATTTGTGTCTGCCTGTGTTATAGTGCCCCATGTTTGAGTGCCTCCTGTTTATGCCTTCCTGTGTTTGAATGCCCCCTGTTGGTGTTTGCCTGTGTTTGAGTGCTCCTTATTTGTGTCTGCCTGTGTTATAGTGCCCCATGTTTGAGTGCCTCCTGTTTATGCCTTCCTGTGTTTGAATGCCCCCTGTTGGTGTTTGCCTGTGTTTGAGTGCTCCTTGTTTGTGTCTGCCTGTGTTTGCTGCCTGTGTTATAGTGCCCCATGTTTGAGTGCCTCCTGTTTATGCCTTCCTGTGTTTGAATGCCCCCTGTTGGTGTTTGCCTGTGTTTGAGTGCTCCTTGTTTGTGTCTGCTTGTGTTTGAGTGCTCCTTATTTGTGTCTGCCTGTGTTATAGTGCCCCATGTTTGAGTGCCTCCTGTTTATGCCTTCCTGTGTTTGAATGCCTCCTGTTGGTGTTTGCCTGTGTTTGAGTGCTCCTTGTTTGTCTCTGCCTGTGTTTGAGTGCTCCTTATTTGTGTCTGCCTGTGTTATAGTGCCCCATGTTTGAGTGCCTCCTGTTTATGCCTTCCTGTGTTTGAATGCCCCCTGTTGGTGTTTGCCTGTGTTTGAGTGCTCCTTGTTTGTGTCTGCCTGTGTTTGAGTGCTCCTTGTTTGTTTCTGCCTGTGTTATAGTGCCCCATGTTTGAGTGCCTCCTGTTTATGCCTTCCTGTGTTTGAATGCCCCCTGTTGGTGTTTGCCTGTGTTTGAGTGCTCCTTGTTTGTGTCTGCCTGTGTTTGAGTGCTCCTTATTTGTGTCTGCCTGTGTTATAGTGCCCCATGTTTGAGTGCCTCCTGTTTATGCCTTCCTGTGTTTGAATGCCCCCTGTTGGTGTTTGCCTGTGTTTGAGTGCTCCTTGTTTGTGTCATCCTGTGTTTGAGTGCTCCTTGTTTGTGTCTGCCTGTGTTATAGTGCCCCATGTTTGAGTGCCTCCTGTTTATGCCTTCCTGTGTTTGAATGCCCCCTGTTGGTGTTTGCCTGTGTTTGAGTGCTCCTTGTTTGTGTCTGCCTGTGTTTGAGTGCTCCTTATTTGTGTCTGCCTGTGTTATAGTGCCCCATGTTTGAGTGCCTCCTGTTTATGCCTTCCTGTGTTTGAATGCCCCCTGTTGGTGTTTGCCTGTGTTTGAGTGCTCCTTGTTTGTGTCTGCCTGTGTTTGAGTGCTCCTTATTTGTGTCTGCCTGTGTTATAGTGCCCCATGTTTGAGTGCCTCCTGTTTATGCCTTCCTGTGTTTGAATGCCCCCTGTTGGTGTTTGCCTATGTTTGAGTGCTCCTTGTTTGTGTCTGCCTGTGTTTGAGTGCTCCTTATTTGTGTCTGCCTGTGTTATAGTGCCCCATGTTTGAGTGCCTCCTGTTTATGCCTTCCTGTGTTTGAATGCCCCCTGTTGGTGTTTGCCTGTGTTTGAGTGCTCCTTATTTGTGTCTGCCTGTGTTATAGTGCCCCATGTTTGAGTGCCTCCTGTTTATGCCTTCCTGTGTTTGAATGCCCCCTGTTGGTGTTTGCCTGTGTTTGAGTGCTCCTTGTTTGTGTCTGCCTGTGTTTGAGTGCTCCTTGTTTGTGTCTGCCTGTGTTATAGTGCCCCATGTTTGAGTGCCTCCTGTTTATGCCTTCCTGTGTTTGAATGCCCCCTGTTGGTGTTTGCCTGTGTTTGAGTGCTCCTTGTTTGTGTCTGCCTGTGTTTGAGTGCTCCTTATTTGTGTCTGCCTGTGTTATAGTGCCCCATGTTTGAGTGCCTCCTGTTTATGCCTTCCTCTGTTTGAATGCCCCCTGTTGGTGTTTGCCTGTGTTTGAGTGCTCCTTGTTTGTGTCTGCCTGTGTTTGAGTGCTCCTTGTTTGTGTCTGCCTGTGTTATAGTGCCCCATGTTTGAGTGCCTCCTGTTTATGCCTTCCTGTGTTTGAATGCCCCCTGTTGGTGTTTGCCTGTGTTTGAGTGCTCCTTGTTTGTGTCTGCCTGTGTTTGAGTGCTCCTTATTTGTGTCTGTCTGTGTTATAGTGCCCCATGTTTGAGTGCCTCCTGTTTATGCCTTCCTGTGTTTGAATGCCCCCTGTTGGTGTTTGCCTGTGTTTGAGTGCTCCTTGTTTGTGTCTGCCTGTGTTTGAGTGCTCCTTGTTTGTGTCTGCCTGTGTTATAGTGCCCCATGTTTGAGTGCCTCCTGTTTATGCCTTCCTGTGTTCGAATGCCCCCTGTTGGTGTTTGCCTGTGTTTGAGTGCTCCTTGTTTGTGTCTGCCTGTGTTTGAGTGCTCCTTATTTGTGTCTGCCTGTGTTATAGTGCCCCATGTTTGAGTGCCTCCTGTTTATGCCTTCCTGTGTTTGAATGCCCCCTGTTGGTGTTTGCCTGTGTTTGAGTGCTCCTTGTTTGTGTCTGCCTGTGTTTGAGTGCTCCTTGTTTGTGTCTGCCTGTGTTATAGTGCCCCATGTTTGAGTGCCTCCTGTTTATGCCTTCCTGTGTTTGAATGCCCCCTGTTGATGTTTGCCTGTGTTTGAGTGCTCCTTGTTTGTGTCTGCCTGTGTTTGAGTGCTCCTTATTTGTGTCTGCCTGTGTTATAGTGCCCCATGTTTGAGTGCCTCCTGTTTATGCCTTCCTGTGTTTGAATGCCCCCTGTTGGTGTTTGCCTGTGTTTGAGTGCTCCTTGTTTGTGTCTGCCTGTGTTTGAGTGCTCCTTGTTTGTGTCTGCCTGTGTTATAGTGCCCCATGTTTGAGTGCCTCCTGTTTATGCCTTCCTGTGTTTGAATGCCCCCTGTTGGTGTTTGCCTGTGTTTGAGTGCTCCTTTTTGAGCCTGCCTGTGTTTGAGTGCTCCTTGTTTGTGTCTGCCTGTGTTATAGTGCCCCATGTTTGAGTGCCTCCTTGTGTTTGAATGCCCCCTGTTGGTGTTTGCCTGTGTTTGAGTGCTCCTTGTTTGTGTCTGCCTGTGTTTGAGTGCTCCTTATTTGTGTCTGCCTGTGTTATAGTGCCCCATGTTTGAGTGCCCTCCTGTTTATGCCTTCCTGTGTTTGAATGCCCCCTGTTGGTGTTTGCCTGTGTTTGAGTGCTCCTTGTTTGTGTCTGCCTGTGTTTGAGTGCTCCTTGTTTGTGTCTGCCTGTGTTATAGTGCCCCATGTTTGAGTGCCTCCTGTTTATGCCTTCCTGTGTTTGAATGCCCCCTGTTGGTGTTTGCCTGTGTTTGAGTGCTCCTTGTTTGTGTCTGCCTGTGTTTTGTCTTATTTGTGTCTGCCTGTGTTATAGTGCCCCATGTTTGAGTGCCTCCTGTTTATGCCTTCCTGTGTTTGAATGCCCCCTGTTGGTGTTTGCCTGTGTTTGAGTGCTCCTTGTTTGTGTCTGCCTGTGTTTGAGTGCTCCTTATTTGTGTCTGCCTGTGTTATAGTGCCCCATGTTTGAGTGCCTCCTGTTTATGCCTTCCTGTGTTTGAATGCCCCCTGTTGGTGTTTGCCTGTGTTTGAGTGCTCCTTGTTTGTGTCTGCCTGTGTTTGAGTGCTCCTTATTTGTGTCTGCCTGTGTTATAGTGCCCCATGTTTGAGTGCCTCCTGTTTATGCCTTCCTGTGTTTGAATGCCCCCTGTTGGTGTTTGCCTGTGTTTGAGTGCTCTTTGTTTGTGTCTGCCTGTGTTTGAGTGCTCCTTATTTGTGTCTGCCTGTGTTATAGTGCCCCATGTTTGAGTGCCTCCTGTTTATGCCTTCCTGTGTTTGAATGCCCCCTGTTGGTGTTTGCCTGTGTTTGAGTGCTCCTTGTTTGTGTCTGCCTGTGTTTGAGTGCTCCTTGTTTGTGTCTGCCTGTGTTATAGTGCCCCATGTTTGAGTGCCTCCTGTTTATGCCTTCCTGTGTTTGAATGCCCCCTGTTGGTGTTTGCCTGTGTTTGAGTGCTCCTTGTTTGTGTCTGCCTGTGTTTGAGTGCTCCTTATTTGTGTCTGCCTGTGTTATAGTGCCCCATGTTTGAGTGCCTCCTGTTTATGCCTTCCTGTGTTTGAATGCCCCCTGTTGGTGTTTGCCTGTGTTTGAGTGCTCCTTGTTTGTGTCTGCCTGTGTTTGAGTGCTCCTTATTTGTGTCTGCCTGTGTTATAGTGCCCCATGTTTGAGTGCCTCCTGTTTATGCCTTCCTGTGTTTGAATGCCCCCTGTTGGTGTTTGCCTGTGTTTGAGTGCTCCTTGTTTGTGTCTGCCTGTGTTTGAGTGCTCCTTATTTGTGTCTGCCTGTGTTATAGTGCCCCATGTTTGAGTGCCTCCTGTTTATGCCTTCCTGTGTTTGAATGCCCCCTGTTGGTGTTTGCCTGTGTTTGAGTGCTCCTTATTTGTGTCTGCCTGTGTTTGAATGCTCCTTGTTTGTGTCTGCCTGTGTTATAGTGCCCCATGTTTGAATGCCCCCTGTTGATGTTTGCCTGTGTTTGAGTGCTCCTTGTTTGTGTCTGCCTGTGTTTGAATGCTCCTTGTTTGTGTCTGCCTGTGTTATAGTGCCCCATGTTTGAGTGCCTCCTGTTTATGCCTTCCTGTGTTTGAATGCCCCCTGTTGGTGTTTGCCTGTGTTTGAGTGCTCCTTGTTTGTGTCTGCCTGTGTTTGAGTGCTCCTTATTTGTGTCTGCCTGTGTTATAGTGCCCCATGTTTGAGTGCCTCCTGTTTATGCCTTCCTGTGTTTGAATGCCCCCTGTTGGTGTTTGCCTGTGTTTGAGTGCTCCTTGTTTGTGTCTGCCTGTGTTTGAGTGCTCCTTATTTGTGTCTGCCTGTGTTATAGTGCCCCATGTTTGAGTGCCTCCTGTTTATGCCTTCCTGTGTTTGAATGCCCCCTGTTGGTGTTTGCCTGTGTTTGAGTGCTCCTTGTTTGTGTCTGCCTGTGTTTGAGTGCTCCTTGTTTGTGTCTGCCTGTGTTATAGTGCCCCATGTTTGAGTGCCTCCTGTTTATGCCTTCCTGTGTTTGAATGCCCCCTGTTGGTGTTTGCCTGTGTTTGAGTGCTCCTTGTTTGTGTCTGCCTGTGTTTGAGTGCTCCTTATTTGTGTCTGCCTGTGTTATAGTGCCCCATGTTTGAGTGCCTCCTGTTTATGCCTTCCTGTGTTTGAATGCCCCCTGTTGGTGTTTGCCTGTGTTTGAGTGCTCCTTGTTTGTGTCTGCCTGTGTTTGAGTGCTCCTTATTTGTGTCTGCCTGTGTTATAGTGCCCCATGTTTGAGTGCCTCCTGTTTATGCCTTCCTGTGTTTGAATGCCCCCTGTTGGTGTTTGCCTGTGTTTGAGTGCTCCTTGTTTGTGTCTGCCTGTGTTTGAGTGCTCCTTATTTGTGTCTGCCTGTGTTATAGTGCCCCATGTTTGAGTGCCTCCTGTTTATGCCTTCATGTGTTTGAATGCCCCCTGTTGTTGTTTGCCTGTGTTTGAGTGCTCCTTGTTTGTGTCTGCCTGTGTTTGAGTGCTCCTTATTTGTGTCTGCCTGTGTTATAGTGCCCCATGTTTGAGTGCCTCCTGTTTATGGCTTCCTGTGTTTGAATGCCCCCTGTTGGTGTTTGCCTGTGTTTGAGTGCTCCTTGTTTGTGTCTGCCTGTGTTTGAGTGCTCCTTATTTGTGTCTGCCTGTGTTATAGTGCCCCATGTTTGAGTGCCTCCTGTTTATGCCTTCCTGTGTTTGAATGCCCCCTGTTGGTGTTTGCCTGTGTTTGAGTGCTCCTTGTTTGTGTCTGCCTGTGTTTGAGTGCTCCTTATTTGTGTCTGCCTGTGTTATAGTGCCCCATGTTTGAGTGCCTCCTGTTTATGCCTTCCTGTGTTTGAATGCCCCCTGTTGGTGTTTGCCTGTGTTTGAGTGCTCCTTGTTTGTGTCTGCCTGTGTTTGAGTGCTCCTTATTTGTGTCTGCCTGTGTTATAGTGCCCCATGTTTGAGTGCCTCCTGTTTATGGCTTCCTGTGTTTGAATGCCTCCTGTTGGTGTTTGCCTGTGTTTGAGTGCTCCTTGTTTGTGTCTGCCTGTGTTTGAGTGCTCCTTATTTGTGTCTGCCTGTGTTATAGTGCCCCATGTTTGAGTGCCTCCTGTTTATGCCTTCCTGTGTTTGAATGCCCCCTGTTGGTGTTTGCCTGTGTTTGAGTGCTCCTTGTTTGTGTCTGCCTGTGTTTGAGTGCTCCTTATTTGTGTCTGCCTGTGTTATAGTGCCCCATGTTTGAGTGCCTCCTGTTTATGCCTTCCTGTGTTTGAATGCCCCCTGTTGGTGTTTGCCTGTGTTTGAGTGCTCCTTGTTTGTGTCTGCCTGTGTTTGAGTGCTCCTTATTTGTGTCTGCCTGTGTTATAGTGCCCCATGTTTGAGTGCCTCCTGTTTATGCCTTCCTGTGTTTGAATGCCCCCTGTTGGTGTTTGCCTGTGTTTGAGTGCTCCTTATTTGTGTCTGCCTGTGTTATAGTGCCCCATGTTTGAGTGCCTCCTGTTTATGCCTTCCTGTGTTTGAATGCCCCCTGTTGGTGTTTGCCTGTGTTTGAGTGCTCCTTGTTTGTGTCTGCCTGTGTTTGCTGCCTGTGTTATAGTGCCCCATGTTTGAGTGCCTCCTGTTTATGCCTTCCTGTGTTTGAATGCCCCCTGTTGGTGTTTGCCTGTGTTTGAGTGCTCCTTGTTTGTGTCTGCTTGTGTTTGAGTGCTCCTTATTTGTGTCTGCCTGTGTTATAGTGCCCCATGTTTGAGTGCCTCCTGTTTATGCCTTCCTGTGTTTGAATGCCTCCTGTTGGTGTTTGCCTGTGTTTGAGTGCTCCTTGTTTGTCTCTGCCTGTGTTTGAGTGCTCCTTATTTGTGTCTGCCTGTGTTATAGTGCCCCATGTTTGAGTGCCTCCTGTTTATGCCTTCCTGTGTTTGAATGCCCCCTGTTGGTGTTTGCCTGTGTTTGAGTGCTCCTTGTTTGTGTCTGCCTGTGTTTGAGTGCTCCTTGTTTGTTTCTGCCTGTGTTATAGTGCCCCATGTTTGAGTGCCTCCTGTTTATGCCTTCCTGTGTTTGAATGCCCCCTGTTGGTGTTTGCCTGTGTTTGAGTGCTCCTTGTTTGTGTCTGCCTGTGTTTGAGTGCTCCTTATTTGTGTCTGCCTGTGTTATAGTGCCCCATGTTTGAGTGCCTCCTGTTTATGCCTTCCTGTGTTTGAATGCCCCCTGTTGGTGTTTGCCTGTGTTTGAGTGCTCCTTGTTTGTGTCATCCTGTGTTTGAGTGCTCCTTGTTTGTGTCTGCCTGTGTTATAGTGCCCCATGTTTGAGTGCCTCCTGTTTATGCCTTCCTGTGTTTGAATGCCCCCTGTTGGTGTTTGCCTGTGTTTGAGTGCTCCTTGTTTGTGTCTGCCTGTGTTTGAGTGCTCCTTATTTGTGTCTGCCTGTGTTATAGTGCCCCATGTTTGAGTGCCTCCTGTTTATGCCTTCCTGTGTTTGAATGCCCCCTGTTGGTGTTTGCCTGTGTTTGAGTGCTCCTTGTTTGTGTCTGCCTGTGTTTGAGTGCTCCTTATTTGTGTCTGCCTGTGTTATAGTGCCCCATGTTTGAGTGCCTCCTGTTTATGCCTTCCTGTGTTTGAATGCCCCCTGTTGGTGTTTGCCTATGTTTGAGTGCTCCTTGTTTGTGTCTGCCTGTGTTTGAGTGCTCCTTATTTGTGTCTGCCTGTGTTATAGTGCCCCATGTTTGAGTGCCTCCTGTTTATGCCTTCCTGTGTTTGAATGCCCCCTGTTGGTGTTTGCCTGTGTTTGAGTGCTCCTTATTTGTGTCTGCCTGTGTTATAGTGCCCCATGTTTGAGTGCCTCCTGTTTATGCCTTCCTGTGTTTGAATGCCCCCTGTTGGTGTTTGCCTGTGTTTGAGTGCTCCTTGTTTGTGTCTGCCTGTGTTTGAGTGCTCCTTGTTTGTGTCTGCCTGTGTTATAGTGCCCCATGTTTGAGTGCCTCCTGTTTATGCCTTCCTGTGTTTGAATGCCCCCTGTTGGTGTTTGCCTGTGTTTGAGTGCTCCTTGTTTGTGTCTGCCTGTGTTTGAGTGCTCCTTATTTGTGTCTGCCTGTGTTATAGTGCCCCATGTTTGAGTGCCTCCTGTTTATGCCTTCCTCTGTTTGAATGCCCCCTGTTGGTGTTTGCCTGTGTTTGAGTGCTCCTTGTTTGTGTCTGCCTGTGTTTGAGTGCTCCTTGTTTGTGTCTGCCTGTGTTATAGTGCCCCATGTTTGAGTGCCTCCTGTTTATGCCTTCCTGTGTTTGAATGCCCCCTGTTGGTGTTTGCCTGTGTTTGAGTGCTCCTTGTTTGTGTCTGCCTGTGTTTGAGTGCTCCTTATTTGTGTCTGTCTGTGTTATAGTGCCCCATGTTTGAGTGCCTCCTGTTTATGCCTTCCTGTGTTTGAATGCCCCCTGTTGGTGTTTGCCTGTGTTTGAGTGCTCCTTGTTTGTGTCTGCCTGTGTTTGAGTGCTCCTTGTTTGTGTCTGCCTGTGTTATAGTGCCCCATGTTTGAGTGCCTCCTGTTTATGCCTTCCTGTGTTCGAATGCCCCCTGTTGGTGTTTGCCTGTGTTTGAGTGCTCCTTGTTTGTGTCTGCCTGTGTTTGAGTGCTCCTTATTTGTGTCTGCCTGTGTTATAGTGCCCCATGTTTGAGTGCCTCCTGTTTATGCCTTCCTGTGTTTGAATGCCCCCTGTTGGTGTTTGCCTGTGTTTGAGTGCTCCTTGTTTGTGTCTGCCTGTGTTTGAGTGCTCCTTGTTTGTGTCTGCCTGTGTTATAGTGCCCCATGTTTGAGTGCCTCCTGTTTATGCCTTCCTGTGTTTGAATGCCCCCTGTTGGTGTTTGCCTGTGTTTGAGTGCTCCTTGTTTGTGTCTGCCTGTGTTTGAGTGCTCCTTATTTGTGTCTGCCTGTGTTATAGTGCCCCATGTTTGAGTGCCTCCTGTTTATGCCTTCCTGTGTTTGAATGCCCCCTGTTGGTGTTTGCCTGTGTTTGAGTGCTCCTTGTTTGTGTCTGCCTGTGTTTGAGTGCTCCTTGTTTGTGTCTGCCTGTGTTATAGTGCCCCATGTTTGAGTGCCTCCTGTTTATGCCTTCCTGTGTTTGAATGCCCCCTGTTGGTGTTTGCCTGTGTTTGAGTGCTCCCTTTTTGAGCCTGCCTGTGTTTGAGTGCTCCTTGTTTGTGTCTGCCTGTGTTATAGTGCCCCATGTTTGAGTGCCTCCTGTTTATGCCTTCCTGTGTTTGAATGCCCCCTGTTGATGTTTGCCTGTGTTTGAGTGCTCCTTGTTTGTGTCTGCCTGTGTTTGAGTGCTCCTTATTTGTGTCTGCCTGTGTTATAGTGCCCCATGTTTGAGTGCCTCCTGTTTATGCCTTCCTGTGTTTGAATGCCCCCTGTTGGTGTTTGCCTGTGTTTGAGTGCTCCTTGTTTGTGTCTGCCTGTGTTTGAGTGCTCCTTGTTTGTGTCTGCCTGTGTTATAGTGCCCCATGTTTGAGTGCCTCCTGTTTATGCCTTCCTGTGTTTGAATGCCCCCTGTTGGTGTTTGCCTGTGTTTGAGTGCTCCTTGTTTGTGTCTGCCTGTGTTATAGTGCCCCATGTTTGAGTGCCTCCTGTTTATGCCTTCCTGTGTTTGAATGCCCCCTGTTGGTGTTTGCCTGTGTTTGAGTGCTCCTTGTTTGTGTCTGCCTGTGTTTGAGTGCTTCTTATTTGTGTCTGCCTGTGTTATAGTGCCCCATGTTTGAGTGCCTCCTGTTTATGCCTTCCTGTGTTTGAATGCCCCCTGTTGGTGTTTGCCTGTGTTTGAGTGCTCCTTGTTTGTGTCTGCCTGTGTTTGAGTGCTCCTTGTTTGTGTCTGCCTGTGTTATAGTGCCCCATGTTTGAGTGCCTCCTGTTTATGCCTTCCTGTGTTTGAATGCCCCCTGTTGGTGTTTGCCTGTGTTTGAGTGCTCTTTGTTTGTGTCTGCCTGTGTTTGAGTGCTTCTTATTTGTGTCTGCCTGTGTTATAGTGCCCCATGTTTGAGTGCCTCCTGTTTATGCCTTCCTGTGTTTGAATGCCCCCTGTTGGTGTTTGCCTGTGTTTGAGTGCTCCTTGTTTGTGTCTGCCTGTGTTTGAGTGCTCCTTGTTTGTGTCTGCCTGTGTTATAGTGCCCCATGTTTGAGTGCCTCCTGTTTATGCCTTCCTGTGTTTGAATGCCCCCTGTTGGTGTTTGCCTGTGTTTGAGTGCTCCTTGTTTGTGTCTGCCTGTGTTTGAGTGCTCCTTATTTGTGTCTGCCTGTGTTATAGTGCCCCATGTTTGAGTGCCTCCTGTTTATGCCTTCCTGTATTTGAATGCCCCCTGTTGGTGTTTGCCTGTGTTTGAGTGCTCCTTGTTTGTGTCTGCCTGTGTTTGAGTGCTCCTTATTTGTGTCTGCCTGTGTTATAGTGCCCCATGTTTGAGTGCCTCCTGTTTATGCCTTCCTGTGTTTGAATGCCCCCTGTTGGTGTTTGCCTGTGTTTGAGTGCTCCTTGTTTGTGTCTGCCTGTGTTTGAGTGCTCCTTATTTGTGTCTGCCTGTGTTATAGTGCCCCATGTTTGAGTGCCTCCTGTTTATGCCTTCCTGTGTTTGAGTGCCCCCTGTTGGTGTTTGCCTGTGTTTGAGTGCTCCTTATTTGTGTCTGCCTGTGTTATAGTGCCCCATGTTTGAGTGCCTCCTGTTTATGCCTTCCTGTGTTTGAATGCCCCCTGTTGGTGTTTGCCTGTGTTTGAGTGCTCCTTGTTTGTGTCTGCCTGTGTTATAGTGCCCCATGTTTGAGTGCCTCCTGTTTATGCCTTCCTGTGTTTGAATGCCCCCTGTTGGTGTTTGCCTGTGTTTGAGTGCTCCTTGTTTGTGTCTGCCTGTGTTTGAGTGCTCCTTATTTGTGTCTACCTGTGTTATAGTGCCCCATGTTTGAGTGCCTCCTGTTTATGCCTTCCTGTGTTTGAATGCCCCCTGTTGGTGTTTGCCTGTGTTTGAGTGCTCCTTGTTTGTGTCTGCCTGTGTTTGAGTGCTCCTTGTTTGTGTCTGCCTGTGTTATAGTGCCCCATGTTTGAGTGCCTCCTGTTTATGCCTTCCTGTGTTTGAATGCCCCCTGTTGGTGTTTGCCTGTGTTTGAGTGCTCCTTGTTTGTGTTTGCCTGTGTTTGAGTGCTCCTTATTTGTGTCTGCCTGTGTTATAGTGCCCCATGTTTGAGTGCCTCCTGTTTATGCCTTCCTGTGTTTGAATGCCCCCTGTTGGTGTTTGCCTGTGTTTGAGTGCTCCTTGTTTGTGTCTGCCTGTGTTTGAGTGCTCCTTGTTTGTGTCTGCCTGTGTTATAGTGCCCCATGTTTGAGGGCCTCCTGTTTATGCCTTCCTGTGTTTGAATGCCCCCTGTTGATGTTTGCCTGTGTTTGAGTGCTCCTTGTTTGTGTCTGCCTGTGTTTGAGTGCTCCTTATTTGTGTCTGCCTGTGTTATAGTGCCCCATGTTTGAGTGCCTCCTGTTTATGCCTTCCTGTGTTTGAATGCCCCCTGTTGGTGTTTGCCTGTGTTTGAGTGCTCCGTTTTTGTGTCTGCCTGTGTTTGAGTGCTCCTTGTTTGTGTCTGCCTGTGTTATAGTGCCCCATGTTTGAGTGCCTCCTGTTTATGCCTTCCTGTGTTTGAATGCCCCCTGTTGGTGTTTGCCTGTGTTTGAGTGCTCCTTTTTGAGCCTGCCTGTGTTTGAGTGCTCCTTGTTTGTGTCTGCCTGTGTTATAGTGCCCCATGTTTGAGTGCCTCCTGTTTATGCCTTCCTGTGTTTGAATGCCCCCTGTTGATGTTTGCCTGTGTTTGAGTGCTCCTTGTTTGTGTCTGCCTGTGTTTGAGTGCTCCTTATTTGTGTCTGCCTGTGTTATAGTGCCCCATGTTTGAGTGCCTCCTGTTTATGCCTTCCTGTGTTTGAATGCCCCCTGTTGGTGTTTGCCTGTGTTTGAGTGCTCCTTGTTTGTGTCTGCCTGTGTTATAGTGCCCCATGTTTGAGTGCCTCCTGTTTATGCCTTCCTGTGTTTGAATGCCCCCTGTTGGTGTTTGCCTGTGTTTGAGTGCTCCCTTTTTGAGCCTGCCTGTGTTTGAGTGCTCCTTGTTTGTGTCTGCCTGTGTTATAGTGCCCCATGTTTGAGTGCCTCCTGTTTATGCCTTCCTGTGTTTGAATGCCCCCTGTTGATGTTTGCCTGTGTTTGAGTGCTCCTTGTTTGTGTCTGCCTGTGTTTGAGTGCTCTTTATTTGTGTCTGCCTGTGTTATAGTGCCCCATGTTTGAGTGCCTCCTGTTTATGCCTTCCTGTGTTTGAATGCCCCCTGTTGGTGTTTGCCTGTGTTTGAGTGCTCCTTGTTTGTGTCTGCCTGTGTTTGAGTGCTCCTTGTTTGTGTCTGCCTGTGTTATAGTGCCCCATGTTTGAGTGCCTCCTGTTTATGCCTTCCTGTGTTTGAATGCCCCCTGTTGGTGTTTGCCTGTGTTTGAGTGCTCCTTATTTGTGTCTGCCTGTGTTATAGTGCCCCATGTTTGAGTGCCTCCTGTTTATGCCTTCCTGTGTTTGAATGCCCCCTGTTGGTGTTTGCCTGTGTTTGAGTGCTCCTTGTTTGTATCTGCCTGTGTTTGAGTGCTCCTTGTTTGTGTCTGCCTGTGTTATAGTGCCCCATGTTTGAGTGCCTCCTGTTTATGCCTTCCTGTGTTTGAATGCCCCCTGTTGGTGTTTGCCTGTGTTTGAGTGCTCCTTGTTTGTGTCTGCCTGTGTTTGAGTGCTCCTTATTTGTGTCTGCCTGTGTTATAGTGCCCCATGTTTGAGTGCCTCCTGTTTATGCCTTCCTGTGTTTGAATGCCCCCTGTTGGTGTTTGCCTGTGTTTGAGTGCTCCTTGTTTGTGTCTGCCTGTGTTTGAGTGCTCCTTGTTTGTGTCTGCCTGTGTTATAGTGCCCCATGTTTGAGTGCCTCCTGTTTATGCCTTCCTGTGTTTGAATGCCCCCTGTTGGTGTTTGCCTGTGTTTGAGTGCTCCTTGTTTGTGTCTGCCTGTGTTTGAGTGCTCCTTGTTTGTGTCTGCCTGTGTTATAGTGCCCCATGTTTGAGTGCCTCCTGTTTATGCCTTCCTGTGTTTGAATGCCCCCTGTTGATGTTTGCCTGTGTTTGAGTGCTCCTTGTTTGTGTCTGCCTGTGTTTGAGTGCTCCTTATTTGTGTCTGCCTGTGTTATAGTGCCCCATGTTTGAGTGCCTCCTGTTTATGCCTTCCTGTGTTTGAATGCCCCCTGTTGGTGTTTGCCTGTGTTTGAGTGCTCCTTGTTTGTGTCTGCCTGTGTTTGAGTGCTCCTTGTTTGTGTCTGCCTGTGTTATAGTGCCCCATGTTTGAGTGCCTCCTGTTTATGCCTTCCTGTGTTTGAATGCCCCCTGTTGGTGTTTGCCTGTGTTTGAGTGCTCCTTGTTTGTGTCTGCCTGTGTTTGAGTGCTCCTTGTTTGTGTCTGCCTGTGTTATAGTGCCCCATGTTTGAGTGCCTCCTGTTTATGCCTTCCTGTGTTTGAATGCCCCCTGTTGGTGTTTGCCTGTGTTTGAGTGCTCCCTTTTTGAGCCTGCCTATGTTTGAGTGCTCCTTGTTTGTGTCTGCCTGTGTTATAGTGCCCCATTTTTGTGCCTGCATCTGTTTGAGTGCCTCCTGTTTTTGCCTGCCTGTTGTTTAAGTGATCCTTGTGTTATAGAACCCCGTATTTGTACCTGCCTGTTGTTTAAGTTCTCCCTATTGGTGTCTGCCAGTGTTTGAGTCCTCCTTGTTTGTGCGTTCCTGCCTGTGTTTAAGTGCTCCCTGTTTCTGCTTGCCTATTGTTTAAGTCCTACCTGTGTTTAAGTGCTCATTGTTTGTGCCTGACTGTGTTTGGGTGCTCCCTATTGATTGAGTGTCCATTATTTGTAACTGCCTGTGTTTGAGTGCTCCTGTTTTGCCTGTATGTGTTGAGTGCTTCCTGTGTATAATTCCACCCTGTTTGTGTCTGCCTGCCTCCTGTTGTTTAAGTGCCCACTGTTTATGCCTGCCTGTGTTTGAGTGCCCCCTGTTGGTGCTTGTTTGTGTTAAAGTGCAACCTTTTTGTGACTGAATCTGTTTAATTGCTCCATTTGTGCCTGAATGTGTTTAGGTGTCCCCTGTTTGTGCCTGTATGTTTATTCAAAGATTATTCGTACTGAAAAGATGTTGGGTACCTCCAGGCCCGTCGTCATGGGGGGAGGGGGCAAAATGGGGCACGAAAAAACGGCACTCAAAAGTACTATTATAACAAAGCAATTAAAAAAGTTGGAACAACCATAACAATACATTTGATCAGACATTATATTGCTTTTTTTTTAATTTCGGCTAAACTTAAAGATGCAGTCGTGCTTTCTGTTGTTGGACACACGTCTGAAGATCATGATTCGAATGAGGCAGCAATGCAGAAGCGCATTTTGGTTGAAATGCTTGACAGCTGCATGGGGGAATTAAGTAGACGGTTTTCGGAACGAAACTGTGCTCTCTCCACGTCCATTTCCAACCTCTGGCCCGAAAACGAAGGCTTTCTTGATAAAGTTCAAAAACTTGCAGAGCTCATTAAATTATATCCACAGTCATCTTTGTTTGCAGCGGAATGCTTGGTTGCCAAAAATCTGATCCTTAAAGAGTTTGATGTCACCATGCACAAAGACATGGGAGATATCTGTTCGTTATTGTATCCCTTCCGAACGGGATTCTCGTTGGTTTACCAACTGTACTCAGCTGCACTTACCTTTGGTGACAGTTCCGCTGTGTGTGAAGCATCCTTTTCCACACTAACGAGAGTGCTGACATCCTATAGACGATCCATGACGCATCATCGCAAAAGCAACCTTGCCCACCTGTCATTTTTGCGCGAATACACAAAGATTCTAGATTTTGATGAAGTATTGAAAGACTTTGCAAAAAATAATCGAAAAATTCAGGTTTATTAGAAAGAAGTGATGTTCTATGCTGCAACTTGTTCCTTTTTTATATATTTTGAGCTTGTAAATAAATAGCTGTTTGCTACTTTCAGATTGTGGGTTTGTTTTTACAATTTTACTGATTAGATTGAAATTACTAGTAACATGCTTTGGGGTTTATTCTGATATCTTCGGTTTCGTCCACCTGTCAACTGTCCGTTTGTGAGTGAGCATAGCTGTTGAAGCGGACGTTACGTATTTTTTCACTCCCTTAATAACTAAATTGGTGCCCCAAAATTTTTATGCGTGCCCCCTTGGACAAGTATCCTGGCGACGGGCATGGGTACCTCCTGTAAATTGTTACCACTGTAAACATTATTGGTAGACT
Organism: Nectonema munidae; assembly: GCA_030549495.1. Taxonomy (NCBI): domain Eukaryota; kingdom Metazoa; phylum Nematomorpha; class Nectonematoida; family Nectonematidae; genus Nectonema; species Nectonema munidae. The sequence goes on along the minus strand of JAUIRK010001043.1, from coordinate 637,945 downwards.
TAATAATTATTGATATCCCACAGAAGGATCATTAATAGATATAAAGATCAATTTTACACGCAAAGATATGATAATTTACATAATAAATGAATCAGCAAATTAGATTATCATCCAAATTAGATTATCATCCAAATTAGTGGACAATATAAAATAAAATATGAGAATAATTTATCGCTAACTATATAAAATCGTAATCAAAAGTAGATAGATGTGTTTATTTAAATTAAAAATAAATTTGTACAAATCTAATGAAATCTTTTAAAACTTAATAATTAAAATTTTAAAGTAATACAATTAAGAAAAAAAATTTTAACTAAATAACTTAGTTTAAAGAAAATAGACTATTATTAACACCTTACATATTTAAAAATTATCTATAGTAGTTATCTTTTATAGAAATCAGAATATTAATTACTAATAAAATAAAAACAAGAACCCTGTTTTATTAAAAATATAAATTTAAAATAGTAACAAACAAACTAATTATCTTTCTTGAAAGAAAGAAAGAATTTATTGGAAAAAATGTACAATTTAGAATAAAAAATTACAGTAGTATTCAGTAGTTGAGCACACGCAAGACTAATTAAAGCTTGAGAAGGGTCTTACTCAAGAATTTCTTTCTTTCTTTTTTCTCAAGAAATTTCTTGAGAAAGGTAGGTATAAAATAAGTTGCAAAAGTAAAGCCTTGAGTTTTGAAAAGTGAAAATTTGTCCTTTAATTTTGTTAAATAGATGCCAATAATGTCCATGCCAACAAATTTATAAAATATTTAAAATATATTTCAATTTTTCAAAAATATTTAGTAAAATTTTTAATTTCTTTAAAATTAAAAAGCATATTTCATTCTCTTTTGTTTTTAACAAGGCTCTTTAATCAAAATATGAATTAAAATATATATTACTAGAAATTGTAAGTTCTCTTGTATTTGATCATTATCACATAGCATAGACTGTGTCAAAGACAGGTTTCGGTGATTGAAACCTCACCAATTCCACCTTTGGTTTCAAACTATAAGGTCTGAACTGGCATTTAGTGGCTACGGATAATTGAAAAACTTTTTAACCCCCTTGAAATCCCGTTTTTTCTTTTGTTCTCCCCCTTGTAAGGGCTATTCACCTTTTTTAAATTCCCTATTTTTACCGCCCCCTCTCTGATTGTGCCTGCCTGTGTTTAAGTGCTCCCTGTTTCTGCTTGCCTAATATTTAAGTCCTACCTGTGCTTAAGTGCTCCTTGTTTATGCCTTACTGTGTTTGGGTGTTCCCTGTTTGTGCCTTCCCTTGTTTAAGTGCCCTCTGTTGGTGCATGCCTGTGTTAAAGTGCTCCCTTTTTGTGCCGGAATCTATTTAAGTACTCCCGGTTTGTGCTTGCATGTGTTTAAGTTTCCCTTGTTTGTGCTTCCCTGTGTTTAAGTTTTCCCTATGTGTGCCCCCTGTTTGAGCCTACCTGTGTTTGAGTGCTACTTGTTTGTGTTTGCCTGTGTTATAGTGCCCCATGTATGAGTGCCTACTGTTTTTGCCTTCCTGTCTTTGAATGGCCCCCTGTTGGTGCTTACGTGTGTTAAAATGGTCCCTTTTTGTGCTTGTCTCTGTTTAAGTGCTACCTGTTTGTGCCTGCCTGTGTTTGAGTGGCCTCTGTGGGTGCTTGCCTGTGTTAAAGTGCTCCCTTTTTGTGCCTGAATCTGTTTAAGTGCTCCCTGTTTGAGCTTGCATGTGTTTAAGTTTTCCCTGTTTGTGCTTGCCTGTGTTTAAATCCTCCCTGTTTGTGCCTGCCTGTGTTTGAGTGTTCTCTGTTTGTGCCTGCCTGTGTTTGAATGCTCCCTGTTTGAACCTGCCTGTGTTTGAGTGCTCCTTATTTGTGTCTGCCTGTGTTATAGTGCCCCATGTTTGAGTGCCTCCTGTTTATGCCTTCCTGTGTTTGAATGCCCCCTGTTGGTGTTTGCCTGTGTTAAAGTGTCCCTTTTTGTGCCCGTCTCTGTTTAAGTGCTCCCTGTTTGTGCCAGCCTGTGTTTAAGTGCTCCTTGTTTCTGCTTGACTATTGTTTAAGTCCTACCTGTGTTTAAGTGCTCCTTGTTTGTGCCTGCCTGTGTTTGGGTGCTCCCTGTTGATAGAGTTCTCGTTGTTTGTTCCTGCCTGTGTTAAAGTGCTCCCTTTTTGTGCCTGTCTCTGTTTAAGTGCTCCCTGTTTGTGCCTGAATATGTTTAAGTCAACCCTATTTGTGCCTGCGTGTGTTGGGTTCCCCTGTTTGAGTGCCTTCCTGTGTTTAAGTGCTCCTTGTTTCTGCTTGACTATTGTTTAAGTCCTACCTGTGTTTAAGTGCTCCTTGTTTGTGCCTGCCTGTGTTTAGGTGCTCCCTTTTGATAGAGTGCTCCCTGTTGATAGAATGCTCGTTGTTGTTCCTGCCTGTGTTTGAGTGCTCCCTATTTTGCCTGTGTGTGTTTGAGTGCCCTCTGTTGGTACTTGTCTGTGTTTAGGTGTTCCATTTTTATGCCTAAATCTGTTTAAGTACTTGCATGTGGTTAAGTCCACCCTGTTTGTGCCTGCCTGTGTCGGGTGCTCGCTGTGTTTGAGTGCTCCCTTTTTGAGCCTTGTGTTTGAGTGCTCCTTGTTTGTGTCTGCCTGTGTTATAGTACCCCAAGTTTAAGTGCTTCCTGTTTATTCCTGCTTGTGTTTGATTGCCCCCTGTTGGTGTTTGCCTGTGTTAAAGTGCTCCCTTTTTTGCCTGTCTCTGTTTAAGTGCTCCCTGTTTGTGCCTGCCTGTGTTTAAGTCAACCCTGTTTGTGCTTGCGTGTGTTGGGTTCTCCCTGTTTGAGTGCCTGCCTGTGTTTTAGTGCTACTTGTTTCTGCTTGACTATTGTTTAAGTCCTACCTGTGTTTAAGTTCTCCTTGTTTGTGCCTGCCTGTGTTTGGGAGCTCCCTGTTAATAGAGTGCTCCTTGTTGATAGAGTGCTCGTTGTTGTTCCTGCCTGTGTTTGAGTGGTCTCTATTTTGCCTGTGTGTGTTTGAGTGCCCTCTGTTGGTAGTTGCCTGTGTTTAAGTGTTCCCTTTTTGTGCCTAAATGTATTTAAGTATTTGCATGTGGTTAAGTCCACTCTGTTTGTGCCTGCCTGTGTCGGGTGCTCGCTGTGTTTGAGTGCTCCCTTTTTGAGCCTGCCTGTGTTTGAGTGCTCCTTGTTTGTGTCTGCCTGTGTTATAGTGCCCCAAGTTTAAGTCCTTCCTGTTTAGACCTGCTTGTGTTTGATTGCCCCCTGTTGGTGTTTGCATGTTTTAAAGTGCTCCCTTTTTGTGCCTGTCTCTGTTTAAGTGCCACCCTGTTTGTGCCTGCCTGTGTTTCACTCAACCCTATTTGTGCCTGAGTGTGTTGGGTTCTCCCTGTTTGAGTGCCTGCCTATGTTTAAATGCTCCTTGTTTCTGCTTGACTATTGTTTAAGTCCTACCTGTGTTTAAGTGCTCCTTGTTTGTGCCTGCCTGTGTTTGGGTGCTCCCTGTTGATAGAGTGCTCGTTGTTTGTTCCTGCCTGTGTTTGAGTGCTCCCTATTTTGCCTGTGTTTGAGTGCCCTTTGTTGGTATTTGCCTGTGTTTAAGTTTTCCCTTTTTGTGCCTAAATCTGTTTAAGTGCTTGCATTTGGTTAGGTCCTCCCTGTTTGTGCCTACCGGTGTTTGAGTGCTCCCTTTTTGAGCCTGCCTGTGTTTGAGTGCTCTTTGTTTGTGTCTGCCTGCTCCATGTTTGAGTGCCTCCTGTTTATGCCTGCTTCTGTTTAAATGCCCCCTGTTGGTGTTTGCCTGTGTTAAAGTGCTCCCTTTTTGTGCCTGCCTGTGTTTAAGTCAACCCTGTTTGGGCCTGCCTGTGTTTGAGTGCTCCCTGTTTGAGCCTTCCTGTGTTTGAGTGCTCCTTGTTTGTGTCTGCCTGTGTTATAGTGCCCCATGTTTGTGCCTGCCTCTGTTTGAGTGCCTCCTGTTGTTTGAGTGCTCCCTGTTTGTGTCTGCCTGTGCTTGAGTGCCCCATATTTGTGCCTGCCTGTGTTTGAATGCCTTCTGTTTGTGCCTGCCTGTGTTTGTGTCCACCTTGTTTGTGCGTTCCTGTGTTTGAGTGGCCCCTGTAGGTATTTACCTGTTTTAAAATGCTCCCTTTTTCTGCCTGAATATGTTTAAGTGCCACCTGTTTGTGCTTGCATGTGTTTAAGTTTTCCCTGTTTGTGCCTGCTTGTGTTTAAATCCTCCCTGTTTGTGCCTGCCTCTGTTTGAGTGTTCTCTGTTTGTGCCTGCCTGTGTTTGAGTGCTCCCTGTTTGAACCTGCCTGTGTTTGAATGCTCCTTATTTGTGTCTGCCTGTGTTATAGTGCCCCATGTTTGAGTGCCTATTGTTTTTGCCTGATTGTGCCTTCCTGTGTTTGAATGCCCTTGTTGGTGCTTGCCTGTGTTAAAGTACTCACTTTTTCAGCCTGAATCTGTTAAAGTGCTCCCTGTTTGTGCCTGCCTGTGTTTAAGTCCACCCTGTTTGTACCTGCGTGTATTGGGTTTTTCCTGTTTGAGCCCTTGTTTGAACGTGCATGTGTTTGAGTGCTCCGTGTTTGTGTCTGCCTGTGTTATACTGCCCCATGTTTGAGTGCCTCCTGTTTATGCCTGCTTGTGTTTGAATGCCCCCTGTTGGTGTTTGCCTCTGTTAAAGTGTCCCTTTTTGTGTCTGTCTCTGTTTAAGTGCTCCCTGTTTGTGCCTGCCTTGGTTTAGTGCTCCATGTTTCTGCTTGACAATTGTTTAAGTCCTACCTGTGTTTAAGTTCTCCTTGTTTGTGCCTGCCTGTGTTTGGAAGCTCCCTGTTAATAGAGTGCTCCTTGTTGATAGAGTGCTCGTTGTTGTTCCTGCCTGTGTTTGAGTGGTCCCTATTTTGTCTGTGTGTGTTTGAGTGCCTTCTGTTGGTACTTGCATGTGTTTAAGTGTTCCCTTTTTGTGCCTAAATGTGTTTAAGTGTTTGCATGTGGTTAAGTCCACTCTGTTTGTGCCTGCCTGTGTCGGGTGCTCGCTGTGTTTGAGTGCTCCCTTTTTGAGCCTGCCTGTGTTTGAGTGCTCCTTGTTTGTGTCTGCCTGTTTTATAGTGCCCCAAGTTTAAGTGCTTCCTGTTTATGCCTGCTTGTGTTTGATTGCCCCCTGTTGGTGTTTGCATGTGTTAATGTGCTCCCTTTTTGTGCCTGTCTCTGTTTAAGTGCTCCCTGTTTGTGCCTGCCTGTGTTTAAGTCAACCCTGTTTGTGCCTGCGTGTGTTGGGTTCTCCCTGTTTGAGTGCCTGCCTGGGTTTAAGTGCTCCTTGTTTTTGTTTGACTATTGTTTAAGTCCTACCTGTGTTTAAGTGCTCCTTGTTTGTGCTTGACTGTGTTTGAGTGCTCCCTGTTGATAGAGTGCTTGTTGTTTGTTCCTACCTGTGTTTGAGTGCTCCCTATTTTGCCTATGTGTGTTTGAGTGCACTCTGATGGTACTTGCCTGTGTTTAAGTGTTCCCTTTTTGTGCCTAAATCTGTTTAAATGTTTGCATGTGGTTAAGTCCACACTGTTTGTGCCTGCCTGTGTCGGGTGCTCTCTGTGTTTGAGTGCCTGCCTGTGTTTAAGTGCTCACTTTTCTCCTTACCCTCGTTGTTTGTGTCTGACTGTGTTTGGATGCTGGCTGTTGATTTAGTGCTCGTTATTTGTTAATGCCTGTGTTTGAATGCTCTCTGTTTGTAACTGCCTGTGTTTGAGTGTTACTTCTTTGCGCCTGCCAGTGTCTAAGTGCTCGCTGTTTGTGCCTGCCTGTGTTTAATTCCACTTTGTTTGTGCTTGCTTATGTTGGGTTCTCCCTATTTAATAGCCTACCTGTGTTTAAGTGCTCCCTGTTTCTGCTTGCTTATTGTTTAAGTGTTCTTTGTTTGTGCCTTACTGTGTTTGTGTGCTTCCTTTTGATTGAGTGCTCGTCGTTTGTTCCTGCCTGTGTTTTAGTGCTCCCTGTTTTTGCCTGTATGTGCTTCCTGTTTGTGCCTTCCTGTGTTTGAGCGCCCTCTATTGGTGCTTGCCTGTGTTAAAGTGCTCACTTTTTGTGCCTGAATCTGTTTAAGTGCTCCCTGTTTGAGCTTGCATGTGTTAAATGTTCCCTGTTTGTGCCAGCCTGTGTTTAAGTCCTCCCTGTTAGTGCCTGCCTGTGTTTGAGTGCCCCATGTTTGTGCCTGCCTCTGTTTGAGTGCCTCCTGTTTTTGAGTGCCTCCTGTTTCTGTCTGTCCGTGCTTGAGTGCCCCATATTTGTGCCGGCATGTGTTTGAGTGCCTTCTGTTTGTGCCTGCCTGTGTTTGTGTCCTCCTTGTTTGTGCATTTCTGTGTTTGTGTGGCCCCTGTAGGTGTTTACCTGTTTTAAAGTGCTCCCTTTTTCTGCCTGAATCTGTTTAAGTGCTACCTGTTTGTGCTTGCATGTGTTTAAGTTTTCCCTGTTTGTGCCTGCCTGTGTTTAAATCCTCCCTGTTTGTGCCTGCCTGTGTTTGAGTGCTCCCTGTTTGTGCCTGCCTGTGTTTGAGTGCTCCCTGTTTCAACCTGCCTGTGTTTGAGTGCTCCTTATTTGTGTCTGCCTGTGTTATAGTGTCCCATGTTTGAGTCCCTCTTGTTTTTGCCTGATTGTGCCTTCCTGTGTTTGAATGACCCTTGTTAGTGCTTGCCTGTGTTAAAGTACTCTCTTTTAGAGCCTGAATCTGTTTAGGTGCTCCCTTTTTGTGCCTGTCTCTGTTTAAGTGCTCCCTGTTTGTGCCTGAATGTGTTTAAGTCAAACCTATTTGTGCCTGCGTGTGTTGGGTTACCCTGTTTGAGTGCCTGCCTGTATTTAAGTGCTCCTTGTTTCTGCTTGACTATTGTTTAAGTCCTACCTGTGTTTAAGTGCTCCTTGTTTGTGTCTGCCTGTGTTTGGGTGCTCCCTGTTGATAGAGTGCTCGTTGTTCGTTCCTGCCTGTGTTTGAGTGCTCCCTGTTTAGCCTATGTGTGTTTGAGTGCACTCTGTTGGTACTTGCCTGTGTTTAAGTGTTCCCTTTTTGTGCCTAAATCTGTTTAAGTGCTTGCATGTGGTTAAGTCCACACTGTTTATGCCTGCTTGTGTCGGGGGCTCGCTGTTTTTGAGTGCCTGTCTGTGTTTAAGTGCTTCATTCTCTCCTTGTCCTCGTTGTTTGTGTCTGCCTGTGTTTGAATACTCCCTGTTGATTTAGTGCTCTTTGTTTGTTAATGCCTGTTTGAGTGCTCTCTGTTTGTAACTGCCTGCGTTTGAGTGTTACCTGTTTGCGCCAGCCTGTGTCTAAGTACTCGCTGTTTGTGTTTAATTCCACCTTGCTTGTGCTTGCATATGTTGGGTTCTCCCTATTTGGGTGCTCCATGTTTCTGTTTGCTTATTGTTTAAGCGCCCCTTGTTTGGGTGCTCCCTGTTGATTGAGTGCTCGTCATTTGTTCCTGCCTGTTTGAGCGCTCCCTGTTTTTGCCTGTATGTGCTTCCTGTGTTAAAGTGCTCCCTTTTTGTTCCTGAAAGTGCTCTCTGTTTGTGCTTGCATGTGTTCCCTGTTTGTGCCTGCCTCTGTTTAAGTCTTCCCTGCGTTTGAGTGCTACTTGTTTGTGTCTGCTTGTGTTATAGTGCCCCATTTTTGTGTCTGCATCTGTTTGAGTGCCTCCTGTTTTTGTCTGCCCGTTGTTTAAGTGCCTCCTGTGTTATAGAACCCCGTATTTGTGCCTGCCTGTTGTTTAGGTTCTCCCTATTGGTGTCTGCCTGTGTTTGAGTCCTCCTTGTTTGTGCGTTCCTGTGTTTTAGTGCCTCCCTGTGTTTAGAGTTTAATTGTTTGTGCCTGACCGTGTTTGGATGCTCCCTGTTGATTGAGTGCTCGTCGTTTGTTCCTGCCTGTGTTTGAGTGCTCCCTGTTTTTGCCTGTATATGCTTGAATGCTTCCTGCTTGTGCCTTTCTGTGTTTGAGTGCCTTTAGCTTGTGCTTGCCTGTGTTAAAGTGCTCCCTTTTTGTGCCTGAATATTGTTTAAGTGCCCCTGTTGGTGCCTGAATATTGTTTAAGTGCCCACTGTTTATGCCCGCCTGTGTTTGAGTGCCCCCTGTTGGTGCTTGTTTGTGTTAAAGTGCAACCTTTTTGTGACTGAATCTGTTTAATTGCTCCATTTGTGCCTGAATGTGTTTAGGTGTCCCCTGTTTGTGCCTGCATGTTTATTCAAAGATTATTCGTACTGAAAAGATGTTGGGTACCTCCAGGCCCGTCGTCATGGGGGGGGGGGGGGGGGTCAAAATGGGGCACGAAAAAACGGCACTAAAAACTACTATTATAACAAAGCAATTAAAAAAGTTGGAACAACCATAACAATACATTTGATCAGACAATATTGCTTTTTTTTTTAAATTCGGCTAAACTTAAAGATGCAGTCGTGCTTTCTGTTGTTGGACACACGTCTGAAGATCATGATTCGAATGAGGCAGCAATGCAGAAGCGCATTTTGGTTGAAATGCTTGACAGTTGCATGGGGGAATTAAGTAGACGGTTTTCGGAACGAAACTGTGCTCTCTCAACGTCCATTTCCAACCTCTGGCCCGAAAACGAAGGCTTTCTTGATAAAGTTCAAAAACTTGCAGAGCTCATTAAATTATATCCACAGTCATCTTTGTTTGCAGCGGAATGCTTGGTGGCCAAAAATCTGATCCTTAAAGAGTTTGATGTCACCATGCACAAAGACATGGGAGATATCTGTTCGTTATTGTATCCCTTCCAAACGGGATTCTCATTGGTTTACCAACTGTACTCAGCTGCACTTACCTTTGGTAACAGTTCCGCTGTGTGTGAAGCATCCTTTTCCACACTAATGAGAGTGCTGACATCCTATAGACGATCCATGACGCATCAGCGAAAAAGCAACCTTGTCCTTCTGTCATTTTTGCGCGAATACACAAAGATTCTAGATTTTGAAGTATTGAAAGACTTTGCAAAAAATAATCGAAAAATTCAGGTGTATTAGAAAGAAGTGATGTTCTATGCTGCAACTTGTTCCTTTTTTTTATATATTTTGATCTTGTAAATAAATAACTGTTTGCTACTTTCAGATTGTGGGTTTGTTTTTACAATTTTACTGATTAGATTGAAATTACTAGTAACATGCTTTGGGGTTTATTCTGATATCTTCGGTTTCGTCCACCTGTCAACTATCCGTCTGTGAGTGAGCATAGCTGTAGAAGCGGACGTTACGTATTTTTTCACTCCCTTAATAACTAAATTGGTGCCCCAAAATTTTTATGCGTGCCCCCCCGGACAAGTGTCCTGGCGACGTGCCTGGGTACCTCCCATAAATTGTTACCACTGTAAACATTATTGGTACACCTAATAATTATTGATATCCCACAGAAGGATCATTAGTAGATATAAAGATCAATTTTACACGCAAAGATATGATAATTTACATAATAAATGAATTAGCAAATTAGATTATCATCCAAATTAGTGGACAATATAAAATATGAGAATAATTTATCGTTAACCACATAAAATCTTAATCAAAAGTAGATAGTTGTGTTTATTTAAATTAAAAATAAATTTGTACAAATCTAATGAAATCTTTAACTTAATAATTAAAATTTTTAAGTAATACAATTAAGAAAAAAATTTTTAACTAAATAACTTAGTTTAAAGAAAATAGACTATTATTAACACCTTACATATTTAAAAATTATCTACAGTGGTTATCTTTTATAGAAATCAGAATATTAATTACTAATAAAATAAAAACAAGAACCCTGTTTTATTAAAAAATATAAATTTAAAATAGTAACAAACAAACTAATTATCTTTCTTGAAAAAAAGAAAGAATTTATTGGAAAAAATGTACAATTTAGAATAAAAAATTACAGTAGTATTCAGTAGTTGAGCACACGCAAGACAAATTAAAGCTTGAGAAGGGTCTTTCTCAAGAATATCTTTCTTTTTTCTCAAGAAATTTCTTGAGAAGGGTAGGTATAAAATAAGTTGCGAAAGTAAAGCCTTTAGTTTTGAAAAGTGAAAATTTGTCCTTTATTTTTGTTAACTCGATGTCAATAATGTCCATGCGAACAAATTTATAAAATATTTAAAATATATTTCAATTTTTGAAAAATATTTAGTAAAATTTTTAATTTCTTTAAAATTAAAAAGCATATTTCATTCTCTTTTGTTTTTAACAATGCTCTTTATTAAAAATATGAATTAAAATATATATTACTAGAAATTGTAAGTTCTCTTGTATTTGATCATTATCACATAGAATAGATTGTGTGAAAGACAGGTTTCGGTGATTAAAACCTCACCAATTCCACCTTTGGTTTCAAACTATAAGGTTTGAACTGGCATTTAGTGGCTACGGATAATTGAAAGACTTTTTAACCCCCTTGAAATCCCGTTTTTTTCTTTTGTTCTCCCCCTTGTAAGGGCTATTCACCTTTTTTAAATTCCCTATTTTTCACCGCCCCCTCTCTGACTGTGCCTCCCTGTGTTTAAGTGCTCCCTGTTTCTGCTTGCCTAATATTTAAGTCCTACCTGTGCTTAAGTGCTCCTTGTTTATGCCTTACTGTGTTTGTGTGTTCCCTGTTTGTGCCTTCCTGTGTTTAAGTGCCCTCTGTTGGTGCTTGCCTGTGTTAAAGTGCTCCCTTTTTGTGCCTGAATCTATTTAAGTGCTCTCTGTTTGTACTTGCGTTTGAGTGCCTCCTGTTTATGCCTGCTTGTGTTTGAATGCCCCCTGTTGGTGTTTGCCTGTGTTAAAGTGCTCCCTTTTTGTGCCTGTCTCTGTTTAAGTGCGCCCTGTTTGTGCCTGCGTGTGTTGGGTTCTCCCTGTTTGAGTGCCTGCCTGTGTTTAAGTGCTCCTTGTTTCTGCTTGACTATTGTTTAGGTCCTACCTGTGTTTAACTGCTCCTTGTTTGTGCCTGCTTGTGTTTGAGTGCTCCCTGTTGATAGAGTGCTTTTTGTTTGTTTCTGCCTGTGTTTGAGTGCTCCCTATTTTGCCTGTGTTTGAGTGCTCCCTATTTTGCCTTTGTGTGTTTGAGTGCCCTCTGTTAGTACTTGCCTGTGTTTAAGTGTTCCCTTTTTGTGCTTAAATATGTTTAAGTGCTTACATGTGGTTAAAACCACCCTGTTTGTACCTGCCTTTGTCGGGTGCTCGCTGTGTTTGCGTGCCTGCCTGTGTTTAAGTGCTCCCTTTTCTCCTTGCCTTTGTTGCTTGTGTCTGTCTGTGTTTGGATGCTCCCTGTTGATTTTGTGCTCGTTGTTTGTTAATGCCTGTGTTTGAGTGCTCTCTGTTAGTAATTGCATGCGTTTGAGTGTTACCTGTTTGCGCCTGCCTATGTCTAAGTGCTCGCTGTTTGTGCCTGCCTGTGTTTAATTCCACCTTGTTTGTGCTTGCGTATGTTGGGTTCTTCCTATTTGAGTGCCTTCCTGTATTTAAGTGGTCCCTGTTTCTTCTTGCTTATTGTTTAAGTCCTACCTGTGTTTAAGTGCCCATTGTTTGTGCCTGACCGTGTTTGGGTGTTCCCTGTTGATTGAGTGCCGTCGTTTGTTCCTGACTTTGTTTGAGTGCTCCCTGTTTTTGCCTTTATGTGCTTCCTGTGTTTGAGTGCCCTCTGTTGGTGCTTGCCTGTGTTAAAGTGTTCTCTTTTTGTGCTGAATCTGTTTAAGTGCTCCCTGTTTGATCTTGCATGTGTTTAAGTGTTCCCTGTTTGTGCCAGCCTGTGTTTTAGTCCTCTCTGTTTGTGCCTAGCTGTGTTTGAGTGCTCCCTTTTTGAGCCTGCCTGTGTTTGAGTGCTCCTTGTTTATGTCTGCCTGTTTTATAGTGCCCCATGTTTGAGTGCCTCCTGTTTATGCCTGCTTGTGTTTAAATGCCCCTTGTTGGTGTTTGCCTGTGTTAAAGTGCTCCCTTTTTTGCCTGCCTGTGTTTAAGTCAACCCTGTTTGGGCCTGCCTGTGTTTGAGTGCTCCCTGTTTGAGCCTTCCTGTGTTTGAGTGCTCCTTGTTTGTGTCTGCCTGTGTTATAGTGCCCCATGTTTGTGCCTGCCTCTGTTTGAGTGCCTCCTGTTGTTTGAGTGCTCCCTGTTTGTGTCTGCCTGTGCTTGAGTGCTCCCTATTTGTGCCTACCTGTGTTTGAGTGCCTTCTGTTCGTGCCTGCCTGTGTTTGTGTCCTCTTTGTTTGTGCGTTCCTGTGTTTGAGTGGCCCTTGTAGGTGTTTACCTGTTTTAAAGTGTTCCCTTTTTCTGCCTGAATCTGTTTAAGTGCTACCTGTTTGTGCTTGAATGTGTTTAAGTTTTCTCTGTTTGTGCCTGCCTGTGTTTAAATCCTCCCTGTTTGATAGTTTGATGAATTCGATTCGTATATAATCATCTTTATATCTGTTTACGAATCATCTCGCCATGAATCATATTTCTTTATATTAAAAGGCAAAAGAGATCTTTTGCAAAAGAAACCCAAATGATCGAATTTCTTCAGTCAGTTTTTTGCATGACCATTTTTTTGAAAATATGTCATAAGTTTTGGACACCTACAGAGTCAGTGACAATTGATGAGCAACTGGTTTCTTTCAGAGGTGGATTTTCAATGAAAGTTTATGACCCAAAAAAGCCTGGACATTACGGTATTAAGTTCTATCATCTCAACGATTCTAGAATTTATTACTGTTTGAAATCTGAAATATATATTTCAGGTATTGGAGAAAATTATTTCTCTGGTAATTCGATCGTGAAGAGATTGACAACGCTCTGTGAGATACCAAGTGGTTGCGGTGTCTTCACTGATCGATTTTTCACAGATCATAATCTTGCTGAATGAATGATGGAGAATAATTTGACTATATGTGTAACAGTCAAATCAAACAGAAGGTTTGTTCCTGGAATATTACGCCCTCACTATCTGAAGACACTAAAGCTCCAAGAATGTGAGAGCAAGATAATTTATTCAAAGTATGCCTCTGTCGCAGCCTACATTTTCTGAAGACACGCTACAAAAAATTTTAAAGTTGTATATGTATTGTCTTTACAACACTGTATAAGCTTGGAGTTAATTGGAGACAAAGCTAAACCAGAGTCGCTTCTGTCTTAGAACAGGTCAAAAATTGGAGTGGATGTGGCTAATCGCATGATTAGATCATATCGATCCTACAAACCTTCAAGAAAGTGGCCCACCGCTGTGTTTTCAAACTATTTAGACATAGCAGCTTTGAACTCCATAGTAATTCTGAACCATAATTGTCCAGAGAGCATTTTTTCTGCAACTAAAAAAAGTGGAAGGAAGTTGTTTTTAAAATCTTTGGCAATGGAGCTCTGTTATAACTCAATGAAAATACGCTCCACTATTCAAGAGCTGAACTCAAAAACAAAGTTTCCCCTGAATTTTTATGGCTTTGAAGGAAGTAAAGACACGTATTTTCCACCTTCAAGTAGTAAAAGAGTTTTTTGCAAGATTTGTCCTACCTCCAAAAAAGCTAGAACCACAAGGCAGTGTCAGAAATGCCAAAAACGTGTTTGCAAGCATCAATTATTTTTAATTTGCCCTAGTTGTAAATAAAAAATTATATTGTCTAATACAGTTTTAAACTTATGGTCATTTTGTTCATTTAGCTTGAAAAAAAATTTCTATTGCTTTTAACTTTTTTGTATGATACTCTCGTAAAAAAAATTTAATTGAACAAAAATTAATTTTAAAATATACGAAATGTTGTAATTGAAAATTACAAAAAACTTAGAGGACTGAAACTTTTCTGATTTTATTGAAATTTAACTTTTAAATTCAAGTGGAGTAAAACTCCATAAGGGCATCATGCGAAGGTATATAATAAAGCAATAATTTAGTACCATAAATTTGGAGAAATGGAAAGTTAGACAGAAAAGTTAACATAATTCAATCTCTTCACAAACTTGTCTTCCAAATTCTTTTAAACAAGATTAATGATAATGCGTCTATTTAATGTTTAAATTATTATTAATGAAGTATTATCTAGATTTTTTAAAGTTCTAAAAAAAAGTTTACTATTCTGAGCTACTATTCGATTTGACAACCCTAAAACTTGCCAAGCAAACAGCATAGAGAGCATCAATATGAAGGTCTATCGCGACCTATACATAAATCTTTTTTTACGTGAATTCTAATCTACAAAAAATGCATTATTAAGCTCTTTAGAATTTTATATTAAAATTGAAAAAAAAACAAAAAAAAAGCTGTAATGTGAAAGTAGTCAATTTTTTGCCACCAAAAGTGTAAGACTACTTTTCTCCTTAATTAAAATTTAAGTCTTTTTTTTCTAAATACTCCAAGTGGATTTCGGCTTCTTTTTTGAAAGAAAAAAAATTGGACGGACTTCAGAAAAAATACAATATCAAAAAATTGAGTGATTTTTTATCCAAAGTAACACAACTCATGTTTACGACGAAAATTAATGCTTTGTTAAGATCCATCCACAAAATCTGAAAGGAGCTTAGCAGTTGTATGTTAGCTATTGGAAAGAAAAGACTTGTCCAAATTTTTATATTTAAGTAATGATAGGTGCGATCATTATTTTAACTAGATATGAACTTATTTAAAAAATAAATAAAAAAATAATTATTTAAAAAAAAACAAATACCTGAAAGGAGCTTAGCAGTTGTATGCTATGCTATGGAGAGAAGAGACTTGCCTACATTTTTCACAAAATTTTTATATTTAAGTAATGATAGGTGCGATCATTATTTTAACTAGATGTGAATTTAAAAAATAAAAAAAAGAAGTTATTTTTAAAAAATTAAAAAAAATAGCAAATACCATAAAGGCGCTTAGCAGTTGTATGCTATGCTATTGGAGAGAAGAGACTTGCTTAAATTTTTCACAAAATTTAAGCCTTTTGTTCATGAATAAAGTTTTACTCTGACTATTAAGACTCTAGCGATGAATTTTTGTTTTACATGAACACAGCATCATCATATTAAAATATGATGAAGGGAGCGTGAGTAAGGTTGGTTAGATGCTGGATTCGATAACTCAAGGTCTTGGGTTCGATCCCGCATCAAGCCTACTTTCCTCATAGTTCGATACAAGCGGCGCAAGTGTGCCTTCTCGATGAAAACACCCTATGGTACGTTTAACTTTATCTTTATATTAGTTTCAAATAAGACGCAACCCCATTTTATCTATATTGTATATTTATGATATAAAAATGAGGGAGGCATACATGGTTTTCCCTAAAACAGAGTATGATATAATTCTGATATTCATTAAAAATGATCCATTTTTAAAATGTTTATATCTTAAAATATCATCTTTGTGTGCAATTTTTTTATATTTTTTTTATCGTGTAGTTAAATACAGGGAATCTCATTTCATCCCACGGTTGGAAAAACTTTCCACCACCATGAGTAAATTTCAAGAACCAACTTATTTATTAATTTGTAAATATATATATATGAGCCAGGGGCGCAGATCCGGGGGGGGGGGCGACCGCCCCCCCCTCCCCCTCCCCAATATGTTTTCAGGGGGAGGGGGGGGGGGGGGGCGAAAATAACCTTCGCCCCCAATAATTTTCTATAAGTAAGAGTTGCTACTTGTTTATAAAACATGTATGATGTTCGCATAGAAAGAATGCAGACTTTCGAATCAATCAAACATCATGCCAAGCTGCTTTTCTATCGAACATATTTTGCAGACGATGCGTGAGAGCTATATAATAATAATCCTTTGCTTCAATATGCATACAGGTCACAGAGCAATCACATGTTGATGATCCACTAGATTTTCTCATCTTCTGTCACAGTGATTCTATTTCTCTTTCTGTCTCCTTTGTTTTTCTCTTCCGCTTTCTCTGCTAAAACTCAATCATTCACTCAAGCTCTCTTCTTTCATTCAAGCACTCTTCTCTTGTTAAGCTCTCCTATCTCATTCAGTTCTCTTCTCTTCAGTGACGTAGCTAGGCTGGGGCATGAGGGGCCGTGCCCACTCTCCTATGTACCTCATGGTGCCCCCATGCATCTTATGCGATATCAGTTTTTGAAAATTTCTCCAATGAAAGGATCAAGAAAGTATAAATAATGTTGCGCAAGTTTTTTGTTTTTAAATTTTGCCCCTTCTATCAACTTTTTTTTGGCTACATCACTGCTTCTGTCTAATTTGCATTTAGAGTTAAATTAAAATAGGTTTCAATCGTTACAATTTTATATCAATGAATATTGTTAGACTTGCGCTAAGAATTTTTTTTCAACAAAAGTCACTTAATCTTTATCACTACGTTTGCTACATTTTGTAACATTTGAAAACTTTAATTTTTTCAAGTCAAGAAATTTTTTTCAATAGTTATTTGGGAATGAATATTTTGATTATCTATTCAGTTTAAACGCAAGAATATTCTATTTGCTTAATATTTGAACAGAGATATTTTTTATAATGTTCGATTGTTGAATTTTATAAGAATCATATCCCTTCAAATTTTGTGACTTTTCCTAAAATCGCTAGCTGCATCTTTTGAAACCATTTTCATGGTAGTTGAATGACCCCTTCATGTCCAAAACTGTCAATCAAAATAAAAAATTTAAATTTTTCTGCAAAATTTTGACATTATCTGTACTAAACCTTATAACTTAGGATCTATATTATATAATACCCTGAAAATTTATAATTATATACAGTTTGGAACGCATAACACTTTATATATTTAATTTTTTCAATAATCATGGCTACTCTTTAGAAAATGTCAATCAAAATTTTGATTGATCAAAAATGTATCTAATAAAATATACCTTCAAATTTTACATAAAATATATGTTTTTATACTAAATCGGTCATGCTGTTTTCATTTCTGGACTCATTTTTTACATTTAGGATTTGAAAATATCTATAAGTATTAATCAAATTTGCGGTTTACTTCTGAAAATTGTCTCCAAAAACATTCCTTCACATTTTACATAAAATATATGTGTTATACTAAATCGGCCATGCTGGTTTCATTTCTGGACTAATTTTTTACGTTTAGGATCTGGAAATACCTATAAGTGTTAATCAAATTTGCGGTTTACTTCTAAAAATTGTCTCCAAATACATTCATTCAAATTTTACAATGAAATATATGTTTTTATACCAAATCAACCATGCTGTTTTCATTTCTGAACTAATTTTCCACATTTAGAGGTTTTAAAATATCTGTCAATGTCAATCAAATTTGCGGTTTACTTCTAAAAGCTATCTCCAAAAATATTCTCTCAATTTTACATGAAATATATTTTTATACCAAATCAATCATGCTGTTTTCATTTCTGAACTCATTTTTTACATTTAGAATGTGAAAACACTTATAAGTGTTAATGAAATTTGTGGATTACTTCTAAAAATTGTCTCCAAAAACATTCATTCAAATTTTACAATTAAATATATGTTTTTATACCAAATCAACCATGCTAGTTTCATTTATGGACTCAATTTTTGCAGTTTGAATTTGAAAATACCTATAAGTATCAATCAAATTTGCGTTTAATTCTAAAATTTGTTTTCAAAAATATTTATTCAAATTTTACGTGAAATATATGTTTTTATAGCAAATAGATCATGATGATTTCATTTCTGAACACAGTTTTCGCATTTAGAGGTTTTACTGCTAGTGTCAATCAAATTTGCGGTTTATGTAGTAAAACTATATCCCAAAATATTCTCTCTAATTTTACGTGAAAATATGTTTTTATACCAATTCGACCATGATAATTTTTATTTCTGAAATCATTTTTTGCATTTAGAGGTTTTAAATGTCTGAAAGTATCAATCAAATGTTCGATTTACGTCTAATGTCTATAGAAATATTTTTGAAATTTAAATAAAATATCTGTTTTTATGCCAAATGGAAGATGCTGGTTTCATTTTTGGACTCAGTTTTGGCATTTATGGTTTTAAAATATCTGAAAGCTTCATTCAGATTTGCGGTTTACTTCTAGATATTGTCTTCTAAAATATTTAAAAAAAAATAAAGTATCTTTTTTATACCAAATCGACTATGCTTATTTTATTTCTGTACTGGATTTTGGATAATACGGTTAAAAAATATCTCGAAGTGGCAATTGAATTAGTAATGTATGCCTGAAAATCAGTTCTGTAAAAAAATTAAAAAAAATGGATGCATATTAGATATATAGTGAAAATATACTCTTTTTTTTTTGTATATTTTGGCTTATAATACTTTCTACAATCATCTTGAGTATGAAATATTTATTAAAAAATACAAATGAAAAATATTTAAATCTATAGCTTATCATATAGGATTACAATTAACATTTAGCTAAGATGGGTAGGAAATCTGAAAATTTAGAATAGGTCAGATCTATCAAAAATGGCACAGATGCCAATATGTCAGAATTTAGTCACTATCAAGATATTTTTAATTTAAATTAAATTTGTCTATTTTTTCCTTTTGCGTAAAAGAAATAATTTTTTAGATGAAGAACGTGGACAACTTTTTGTAATTGAACAATGAACATCACGAATGATTCATCAGAAAAAAACCTTTGAACTGAGATTGGTTGACAAATATTCAGGCCTGATAATAAAATACACGATACTGATAAAAAAGTCTAAGATCATCAAAAAGATTCTTTAATCAGAATGCTTTGAGAGAGGAAAAAAGTAATTTTATCATTATAAAAAAATTTTCGAACACACATTGAAGAATATAAATTTCTAATGAAAAAAGAGCTACCAAGAAAGGATCATCATGGAATGAATAGCAAAATTACATACTGTAAATTATAATATGACGTAGAGACTACAAGTCGATAACGAATTTGTAGCCAAAAAGATGGAGGTCCTATCGAGTTACATAAGTTACTGTAGAATGAAATATTTTGGGTGAATTATCGATTTTTTTGACAGGTTTTATTGATTTCATAAAAAATGACATCACCATTAAATTCTACATACTTGAAATGTATAAAAAACTTTTTATAAGAATAAAAATTTTAATTTTGAAATGGGTTGTCATATTTAAATTATTTTGTTAGGTTTGACTAATATTTATAAAAAAAAAGGAATATAACCAGTAAAGACAGCCTACTTGAAAATAGGTATATGTGTGTAAAATGCCATACACGGTAAAATTCATCATTCCCTATACTTTCTATTAAACATAATTCTTTAATTCAAAAAACCGTGCCTGATCCTTTGTTTTTGGGATAAATCAATTTGTTGACAGATTTGATTGATTTTTATAAAAAAAAATGAATATCACCACTGAATTACGCATGCTTAAAAATGGGTATATATGTGTAAAATTTATATTATTACTTAGATAAAAAGTTTCTTTTTAAGATGAGCTGTCATATATAAATCAATGCTTTGATAACTTTAATTCATTTTTATAAAAAAAATGAATATCACCGCTGAATTCAGCATGTTTGAAAATGGGTGTATATGCGTAAAAAACTTTATATAATTATTTAAATAAAAAGTTCCTTTTTGAGATGAGCTGTCAAATATAAATCAATTTTTTGTCAGGTTTGATTGATTTTGATAAAAAATGGATATCACCACTGAATTCAGCATAGTTGAAATATATATATGTAAGATTAAAAATATTTATAAAAACTTATTAATATCTGAGAAAAATGGGGGGGGGGGGGGCACTTTACACCCCCAGCACTTGAGCGGACAAATTTTGCCCAGCACTCATAGGGTTAAGAAAATTTGTTGATTATTACAATAAAAATATAATTCGAAACAAAATGTTTCAGTTGTTAAAAATGTACTTGATCTATTTATGACAGCTGTCAGAATTTTATTTGTTAACAGAAATATTCAAAAAAACGCAATGATTTTCTTTTCTCGTATACTTTGATTTATGTTAATTTGGTCCTCGGACATTTGGCCCCATTATTTTCATAAGACAGTTCGCCCCATTATTTTCATAAGACATTTTGTTTCATGGACATTTCGCCCCGTTATTTTCATAAGACATTTTGTCTCATGGACAATTCTAAAAAATTAAGAGATAAATTGATTAATTTGAAATAATTTAATAGAGATAAAATAAACAAGAATATAAAATTTTTTAATAATTTTACAGATATAATAAGCAAAGATGGATGAAACTAATAGCCTATGAGACAATTTGTCAGATGGCAAATTGTCTATGGGGCGAAATGTCTGTCGACCGTTATTTAAATAATTTTTTAATTATAAGGGCTGCTACTTAAACTTTGGCTTTTGCTGTTTATAAAAACTTGAAAATATCAAATAAACTCTAATTCTTTATGCCTCCTATTATTTTGAAATCTGAGAACAGACGGTTCCATTTTAAAATAGTGAAAATTGTTTTATTAGTTTATTTTGTTTCCTTTCTCTCTTATGTTAATTATGTAGCAAATTTTTCCATCATCTTAACCAACCTGCCATGCCACCAGTGGCGTAGCCAGGGGGGGGGGGTGGGGCAAGGGGGCAGTGCCACCCCCCAAATACCTTTTCTGCCCCCCCCCCCCCCCCAAATAATTTTATTTCCAATATGCTTGCCCCCCTAAATTCCTTGCATGCCCCCCAACTTCCATTTTTTGGCTACGCCACTGCATGCCACCCATAAAGTATGCTATAGGGGATACGTTAAATTAGTTTTCAAAAAACTTAGGTTATGTACTAAAATTTTTTTTAGTTTTTTTGTAGCTCTATAACTTTTTCTGATAGACTTTTTTTCCTTAAAAGTTCTTATAAAAGGCAAATCATTGCAAAATGTTAACAGTTATTTTACTTTTTGTAGCTTGTATCAATTTAGCTTTTAAACTATTTTTGAGTGATGCTGAGTAAAATGAAATAATGCCATCTTAATTTTTTGTTTGCACAATTATAACTTCATTTTATACCCTTGCCCCTGAATCAATTACATTTTTTCATATAAACATCGCAGGGTGTCTGTAGACTCTTTGCTTTTAGACTACATTCACTCATATAAAACTATCCAACCTTGAGTTATTTGTTTTCTTTATGAATCAGATATCCTTTCATCAATTCCTGTAATGTGTCTGGTAGACTACTTCATTTTTCAAATGAAAAGCCTATTCCACCCCCTAACATTTTTGGATTTTTTTAAACTAGTGTATATTCGATGGTTGTAGGTAAAAATGCCCACGGAAAAAATGCCTCTAGAAAAAATGCCCCCGAAATAAATGCCCCAATTAAAAAGTAGGAAAAAATGCCCCCTAATTTATGATTTTTAGGATTTTTTTTAATTATATAAATATTTTTATTTGATACCGTTTTGAAAGGCTAAATTTCTAAAATTTCTTAATCTATAGGGTTTTTTCTTTATAAAGTTCTTGAAAACAATAGCAAAGGTGCAGATTTATGGGAATGTGTTCTTAAAATAAGTTAAAATATAAATTATATTTAGAAAGTGTTCTGATGCACACAAAGTCCAAAAATATTTGCTGTTTTATAAATTTTTTTTGTATTTAAAAAATTGTCGTATGCTGAGTTTTTTAGTTTACTTTAATTAAATTTTAAATGTTTTAGATGAAAGTTAGCTTTTTTTTTACAAAAAATCTTTATTTGACATATCTTTTTTAAAAATTTTAATTAATAATTTTTTGAAATTTTTTGTGTTGGGGCATTTTTTCTTAATTTTAAATTGGGCCAGAGCCTCATGGTTGTTAGGGTGTACCTCTCAGCTTAACAGTTGAAGGTCAGAGGTTCGATCCCCAAGGCTCCCAAATCTAAAAACAAATTCACAAAAACTGTGATTAACCATCTTAAGAATAATGCGAGCATATAGCCTTACGGCTGAAAGTGCTTTGATATCACCAACCAACGAACCAACTAAATATATACATATCATGTTCAATGCTTAATTTTAAAGACGGCTTCATTTGTAATATTCGATTGTAATTTGCATGCCATCTGATTTATATAAAATTTGTTTGACAGTTTAAATAAAAAATGTTTAATTCTCTTAAAATTGACAGTTTTAAATAAAAAATAATTAATGTAAATAAATGCTTTTTAATTTACATTTATTTAGCACCTTTCATTTTTGATGTTAATTAAATTAATTGAAACTTGCTTTTTATCTTATAATTAAAAAAAGAAATGATAAAAATTAAAAAAAATATAAAAAAAAAGCAAATAAAAAATTGTTTGATTAAAATTTTTAAAGAAATGATATAAAATTGAAGGAGACATCTTATTAACTGATTATAATAATAAAAGATAAAAAAGTAAAAGATAGAAGAATGAAAAATCGCTTTTGCGTTCTTATACATAAGAAAAAAAGCATTACTTATTATAAATTGGTTCATAAAAATAAGGATGCAATATGACTTAAAATTTATAAAGACGCAAAAGTTAAAATATTATAAATTCTGAAGAAGAAGATGAAATTTATTAAAAAAAATATTATAATCATTGCAATTAACAAAACACTAATTTCATTATGTTTACACGATTTCTCTACAAAAATTCTGAAGAAATGACTTTTTTGTTTTGATGCTTCCTGAGCTTTCCCAACCTCCCAAAATATATATATAAAACGTTTTCAAATAATTTTATTTAAAATTGTCAAAAATTTGACGATAAACAAAACGGATATAAAACAGGCACAGATGAATAGTTTCACCAAAACTTTAACTTACCCAAAAACTTTTTAACATGATTGACAGACATGTTTTGGGGAACTAGGTTAAGATGTTTGTCAATCAAGGAGTATGCGAAAAAGAGGAAGGCGTAGTTTAGGCATTCAATCAAATTTGCCAGCTGGTACAAGATCAAAGATGCTTCATCCTCCACCACGTGTCCTTCTTGATCCGGTTTCAAGTGCTTGCTCAGCCTGAGTACTGCGATGGGCAAATATGTCAGGGTGTAGACTATTGAGAAGAAGAAAATGGAGAATGTTTTCACTTTTGTCTTCATCCAAAAGTAGATTTGGCGTTGTGAAGAAGCATTCGAAGAGATGGACCTGTTTTGCGTGAGTGGAGAAAGTGTATTGTGCCTTCTTTTCAGAAAGAAGATGATGTTGATCAGTAGAAAGATGCTGAGTACCAAGATGAAGGACGTTGGCAGTAAAAATATGAGACTTTGCTTCAAAATGCCATATATCTGAGTTAGGCGATTTTCGAAGATTTTGCAAAACATTTTGCCGTCTTTTGTAACAATTTTTCGCACACTCATACTAAACGCTATGGGAATATTGATGGCAAAAGAGATGCAAAAAAGAATGCTGAAAAAGTTTTTGAAGAAGAAAGATATGCGCCATTTTTGAGAGCTGAAGTGTGGAAACTTGACTAGTAGGAAACGATCAAATAAAAAGAGAACCATTAAATAGCGATTCGTGACCATGATAGTGTCTTTGAAGTAACTCAGGATGTAGAATTTGAAGTAGACCCAGGGACAATTTACTAGAAAGTAAAAGTTGGCGTTTGTCAAGAATTCAGGGAGAAGCGTGGTAATCCAGTACAGTGAACATATGTAAACATTGCAGAGAGCAATGCACTTTAAAATGTTGTATCCAGTATCTTTCTTCACCAAGCTCTTGCATTTGAAATAAGCCTTGGTGTTCGAATAAAAGCCAATCACTGTGCAAATCACGATTCCAACATTCAGAGCTAATTTTTGTATTTTAATCACATTTCCTGAAATATTCATTTTGTCCATAAAAATTCAATAGTGCGTTGAAAATGTCGTAGCGAAATTGGCATTCATTGAAAAGAAGGCATTCATCGGATCTACTACCGGAAGTCTCAAAAGATGAAAGAAGATTTGCAAATATTGAAGCTTCATTATAAAATTTGAGCATTGTTATCAAAGTGTATGCTGCCTGAATAATCGGAATTAGACGCGAAACAATGATAATAGGCTATTGCGTGACTGATCCTAGTTTTCGCTTTATTACTTATAGAAGGATTTTTGAAAACTTCAAAGCGCAATTGTAATGCAATACTATATTCCTTTCAGATTTTATGTATATATATGAATATGTTAATTGCTCTGTATAGAAATCCTCAGAAGAAATTTAAAAAATTGCACATCGTGTTCATCAGGCTTATGATTCCGTTATTTCCGTTTGCATATGGAGTGGCCCTTCTTTAGTACTTTATTGTTTGAAGTTTGGAGTCGGAGCGAAAATTTTTGCCGCAACTACGCCAGAAAGGTTCAAGGCGTGACTTCCGGCCAAAATTGCTGTCTATTTTTTCTTTGTATATCGCCTACCTATGATTCAAGTTCCGAAGATTTCATTTAAAAAAAATATATATATGTTAAGTAAAACTTATACATCACATATGTGTAGATGGCGAATAGACAGTAGTATTTAATGTTAAATTTTGCGGAAATCCTTGTAATTTCTGTTGTATTACTTTGATGTGTTGAAAGTGTTTTTGGACATAGTTGATATTTGAAAATTTTGCTAATTTGTGGAAACTATGTAATTTATTACATATCTTAGCTAGGCATTCAAAACGACGAATCTTTATGTAAAATAACTCCAGAAACAAAAATTAATTGAAGAGGAAAGAAGAAATTTTATTTGAAAGGACTAATATATGAATATAAAAATATTAAAGGTGGGTAGAAGCTATTTAAATAAAATGCAATATAAAATGCAAAATTAGAAAGAGATAGTAAACAGTAAGATATCTCTTTCACGTCGCGCGCGCTCTCTCTCTCTCCATGTGCGTTCAAAGTTGGATACTGTTCAAAAATAAGTGTTAAAGCAAAAATTGAGCTTAAAAATGAAAAAAAATTTCTTTCATTTTAGCAACAAAAAAATCTTGTGATAGAACACTCAAAGTTGACGTACTCAGATATCAAAGTTTAATAAAAACTCTTTGAACTTGAAAAGCTACAGAGAAAAACTACGCTACCAAAAAAAATGTTCTTTTAGGAGTGACTACATTTCAATGAAACACTTTGTCTTGAAGAATGCACTCTATAAAATAGCAGACCCATTTCATGAGAAAATCTTGTAGGGTATCGATGATATACTGGAAAGTTGGGAATCAAAACGAAGAGAAAACATAAGTAAGTAAATAATTTTTATACTTATAGAGGAAAACCCCCATGGATTTTAAATAAATATCAGAAAGATTCAGAAGCTTATTGCCAAAGTAAAGTTGATTTTTATGAAAAAATGTTTTTTTCATTATAGCTCAAATTCACATCACTTTTTTGAAGAGAGAAAAGATTTTCAGTATTAGAATGGCCCAAATTGAGTACACTATAAGTGAAATGAAAGAAGCTTGAGACTTTTGTAATAAACGTATACTTTATGGTAACAAGGTTCGAGATTTCTAATAAGCCACTCACTCATTGTACCGTGTTTCCACTTCAACTTATTGTCGATAATCGAAGCGAAGAGAGTTGAAAGAGTAGACTTCACTTTTCAAAAAACATTTAAACAACGTTTTAGTCAAGGGACTACCTTTAGTTGTACTTTTATTCAAGATTAATCCATTTGTTGAAATCGACTCGAAAACATTGCTCTAATTACTCTTGATTAATTCTAAGCAGTTTTTTTTTATGTTTCGATTTATAGGAATGGGTAAACAAAGAGGTTCTGGGAATCAGTTGTTGAGAGAAATATCATTTGTGTAGAGTATAAAATCAAAGCTCCAACATGGACCCTTGTGGAACTCCGGACGCTATTTTTCTTTCATCAGATACATCACTTTTACAAACAGCGAATTGAGAGCTGTTAGAAGAATACGAAATGGGAAGCTTTATAGAGAGTTTGAATCAAAAGCTTTATCTAATTATCAAAAGAAAAAAACACAAAATGGGAATGAAGACATGTATGTAGCTAATTTTTCTTTTTAAAACAAAAAAATTTTTTTTTTAAAGATTGATAAGATGGAAGAGATTTTCATATGGGTAAAAGTATATAAAAAATTCACGAGAAGAAGTTGGGAAAAAAGAGAGATGCAAAAGAAAAAAAAAAATTTTTCTGTTAAAAAAGAGAATGAATTTTATAAAAACTTTTTTAGCGTGATATTTTACAGAAATAAACATAAATTTTTTGAATTCTTAGTTTTTAAAAAAAATAATAAAAATAATGCGATGTTTTAGGAAAGTATTTTACGGGATAGCATGAAAAATAATAGAATTCATTAAAAAAAATTTTTTTAAAGTTAAATCATCATTCTTAATTCTCTTAAAAAAATCAAAATTTTGAAAAGTTTAGAAAAAAATTTAGTTTTTTTGAGTTTATATATACTAAATGAAAAAAATGTAAAAAAAGTTTTATTTTCATTTTAAAGTGTGAAAAAAATAAAAAAACAAAACCTTTTTTTCTGAAGTTTTTAAAAAAAATTTTTTATAACTTTAAAAATTTACAAATAATCATTTAAAAAGTACTATTGTTTTGTAAATTTATAATTTCTTTAAAAAATATAAGAATTTGAAAATTGTTAAAAAAAAAATTTTTTTTTATAAAAATATTTTTACTTTTATTTAGATTGATTGTCATCCATTGTTTGTTATGTTATATATTTGTCTAGTTAATTACTTTTTTAACCCCCCATTTATTATATTTAGTCAATAATTTGAAAAGTGCGACGAGATTTCGCGTAATTACGAAAAATTTCGCTAAAAAGTCACCCAACAAATTTGACTTAATCTAAAAGTAGTTGTAACACTTTTTTAAAATTTGAATTTCTCTTTAATTTCACTAAAATTTTTCATTTCTGCCGCATTATCCACCATGTGTGCAAAGAATATCCTCGTTATAGTTATAAAGATGCAAAAAGACAATAAAAACTTTTGAGTTATTTTTGGGAAAACAGGAAGTCTGTGGTTTCACTGCCTTATATATTATCTGTACTGTATATTTTATATTATATATATATATCATTGCTGTTATGTAAAAAGTTAATTTTAAAGATATATACCTTTTGTAGACTTTCTTGTACGAATCCATCTTTTTTCAAGTTTGAATATCGATTTGTTATGAATTGGTAAATTAGAGTTGTTGATGCCATAGTTCAGCAATTTCTATTAAAACATCTCATCTATTCACTGGTCTTATAATCTAAGAATGAAAATTTATCTGTAATACACGAATGTTAGTATAAAAACATAAGTTAAACAAAATACAAAAAGGTATACAGGATAATGATAAAATTTTGAATTAAACATCACAAAAATTTTAATTAAACAACACAAATTATTTTAAAATAACATTTACAATTAAATTTTCACAGGTAAAATTCAAGAAATTACAGCATTAGATATCTTAAAGGGATAGTCCATCTCTTCAGTATAATAATCCAAATATGTCAGAAAAAACATAATAAATAAACAGCTATAAAACACAAATTGCTAAAAAAAAATAATGCTTGTTGATTTGGGAAAAAATATTTTTATGTCTTGAACAGCTCTACCCCATTTCAAAAAATTGGAGCAAAACAAATTTTTTGAAAAAAAATAATTTTTTTTTTCAAAAATTAATTGAAAAAGAATTTCAATTAAGCCAAACTAAAGGGAGCCTACAGAATTTGTGGACACAAAGAAGCCATGCGTGAAATGGAAGTGCTAATAAGCATAAACATAAATTTATTGACAATATAGTGGGCTAAACCTATAAATAATAATCGCATCATATATCAAATGCAGAATTAGGGATTCAAAAATTATATCAAGAGGAATCCAAAAATCAGCCAATCTATTCATGAAGGTACTCAAAGAAGGAGATTGAATAAGAAAATCAGGAAGTGAATTCCCATCATTGATCATTCTTTGAGAGAAGCATTTTTAGGTAAGAATTCTTGCAGTGAGACTTCTGAAATTCGCAATCTATCATGTTCTTGTAGAATAATCAGGTAAGATATCTGAACTATAGGATTCCATATTCTGATTACATTTATACTGAAGTCACATCTCTCCTCTTAAATCTATAGATGATGGAAGCCAAGATCTTCAAAAATCGTCTAAAATTAATTTTCATCTTCTAGTTGCAGCGTAATCGATAAATGCTATTATCTATTTCTTCACGATAACTTCTAAAATTTTGAGAAATGGAATCTCTCTTCTTCTAGAATAATCAGGTGTGAATTTTCTTTTAAAGTCTGTCTTTGTAACCGAAATCCTTTAATCCAAAAAACTTTTGAAGGAATAGTTCTTTGAACTCTCTACCCTTTCAAGATTAACACTATCGTACACATGATTTGGAAAAGCAATATCATGTTACCTTACTTTTTTTTATAAAAAAAAATACATTTTTGTACTCGATGAAAGGTTTTTGAAATGCTGTGGGAGAAGAACAGAATTTTGTTTTTCAACGTGTGTGAAAGCCAATGAAATGTGATCGAGAATTTTGGTATACTATCTGCATGTGAGTTTACACTTATCAAAATTAAGCATCCTTCCCAATCTATTCACCGTTGAAAAATATTTATCAAGTCATGTTGTAAGTTGGAGCCATCGTTTTCATCTGAAACATATGTATATTAATATCTTAAACAAATACGTTGAAGTTGATGACATTCAAAGGATTATTATTCAAAAAAAAGTTACAAAGAAGAGAACCCAAATACAGATGTTTGAAGAAATGCACTCAAAACAGATTTCTCTTCTGAATGTCTTCCATTTACAACACCAATTTGTTTTCTATTTTCAAATTTTTTTTATCCATTCAAGCAATCCTTCATGAATAGCATATTGGATTCTCTAGCTTTATATAATCAAATATTTATGGGACAAATCAATTGTGTCATTAAATTCTAGTGGATGAAAAACATAACTTTGCAATTCAAGAAGCTTTGTGATTGCTGAATTCTAAATAACGAATCCCTCCTTGTTCACATTTAAAAAATTCGACCCCTTTACAAAGAATTGGAGTGAGGCGGAGGGATCTGTAGTTACAACTTACAAGGAGTTTTTTTTATCTTCCACACATCCAACAACTTTCTTTTTTCATTGACTTTGGAAAATGCATTCTTACCGGAGGGCCTAGAACATCGCAATTAAATTTTCCTTTACATTTATACGGAATACTATCAGCTTGGTTAGCGTAGTTAGAAGTTTTTACTAACTGACAGATGTTTTCCAATTAATATATATATAGTAATAATGTATCCCTTTTACTTCTTCTTTCAAAGCTTTTTGAATCAAAGCGTGTTCACTTTTTCTGAAGACGTATCCATATACCCGCGGAGTTTGCTTCTGCCAATTACTGAAAGCACACTTGTAATCTGACTTCTTTTTCTTTTTTCAGCATTCTTTATCTTATCTTTTAAGCTTATTCCTTAACTTTAAGGAAAAATAATAATAACAAGATTGTATTTTTACTATATTAAAGTTAAAGTAATTAGAGTAATTCAGAATTCACCTTCACTAACCCTCTACTAATATTTTGTTTACAAACGAGATCTTGAACCTTCCTTATTTAACTAAATACTAAGCACGCACTCAGATAGGTTGGGTGAACTATCACTATATTCAGTGTATAAATATAATATATAGTATAAGATTTGCCCAATCTTGCAAAGCTACACTACTGAATAATTTATATACAATAAAATGACATATAACAAAGTAATAAAAAAAAAAGTTAAAAAAAGTAAAAAAAAAATGTTTTTTTTTTAAATTAATTTGATGCTTATAAGTTATATTCGCAAATAATAAAAAAAAGTTTTGAAGATTGAAATTTCTCAGTGAGATAAATTATATCTCACTCCAATTGTGACTACGTTTTCGACCTTAAGAACTTACAAAATTCAACTCCTTCTCCAAATATTCAAAATTTTCAACAAAAGACTGCTCATTTGAATTTTTATTAGTTAGAGTTGAGCAAGACATCATTGTTATATGTTTACTTATCAAATACCTTGTATGTATTGAAGTATAATATAATGAATGCAAAAATAATTATTGATTGATTGATTTTAATCCCATTGTAATGAGGATTCTTTTGTAATCTCGGGAAGATGAAAAGGTGGTTGTCGGCTACGTGATCATCCACTTATAACGACAAACTCAGATTCATTCTCATTTCATCATATTATTTTTGAATGCACACTTAAATCACTGAGTCAAATGGCAAAGATGCCACTAGAGGCAAATCAAATGAAGAATCTGAAACTTGGATTTTCCTTTGTGATCATGATTTTCACACTGATTGGATTTTATTCCAACTGGAGATCCTTTCTGCAAAGTAGGGCTCTGGTGAAAAGAGATGCAGGTTACAAACTACTGAACTACATAGCTATCTGCAACCTCTATCTCTGTCTGATTTATTGGCTGACAGTGATTCTTCCAGAAGTATTCATCCTCTTCAACGTACGTATCCTCACCACTTGCAAGTACATGACATTCAACTTCAAAGTTCTGCAATACCTTAAAGACATCGTCATGGTGACCAACAGGTATTTGATGGTGACATTTTTGTTTGATCGCTTTTTCTTGATAAAGTTTCCGCACTTCAGCCACCACATTTGGCGCAAAAGCTTTTACATGAGGCACAGCTTTCTGATACTGTTCCTCTTTTCCCTTGTTATAAACATACCTATCGAGTTTTGCGTGACTCTCGTGCCGGTCCTAACGTTTAACGGGAAAGTCTACTGCGAGGCGGTCGGCAATGAAATCTCTCTTGCGTATGGCATTGCGAAAGAAGCCTTGATTTTCATCATTCCATCCATTCTAATTCTGATAATCAGCATCTTCATCATCTTCTATATACTCTCGTTTTTGAAATCGCGAAACACCAAAGTTGCATCCACAACCTGCAAAACCCCATCCACATCTGCCAGCAACACACGCACTGCGAATACACCCGAAAGCAATCTTGTGACATATGTGTCCGTCAAGAAGAAACTGAAAACTCTTTCCATTCTGATATTCTCCATCATTTACATCCTGACTTACTTCCCGATTGCTTCTATCAAACTGAGTATATACATGCAAAGCGATGTTCGCACAAGGGTGTTTGTGGATACTCCCCATAGCTTAACATATCAAATAAGTAATTTGATCGAGTGCTTAAACTACGCATTCATATTCTTTGCATATTCCGCAATTGATAAAAACTTTCATTTGTTACCTCGAAAAATGTTTAAAGCTGTCAAGAGTGCACTTTCAAAATTGAAGTGTTGGAAATAATTGAAACGGAAGAAATCCTCATTCCATTCCTTTTTGATGGATGGATTAGAAAAAAAATCGTTTTATTGTTGAAATGATTCCTAAAGATTTCGTAAAGAAAAAAAACAAGTCGTTTTCGTTTATCATAAAATATTTTAATTAATAAAAGCTTTAAGTTTGAATTTTTGTATCCTGCCACTTATACAAACACACTTGCGGATTTAAAGGGGGCGGAAGTGGCGTACGCCCCCCGTAAAATTGCATTGCTAATTGCTTGAAAATTTTTCTTGATCTAATTCTTTTCGTAAAATTCAAATATTATGATGGCTTCTGCAACTCATTTTTTAAATTCAATCTTTCTCTAAAGTGAGAGGCCCTAAAAAGTTTTTTATGTTTCAATCGTAGTTAAGTGTGACACTTATTGATTTTATATTATCCAATTTTTTTTTTGTAAATTTATTATTTAAACACACCAAGTTTTACCAGATCAATTCACTTCGCAGTTCAATGAATGAGGATCGTTTTAATACTCTCATTCTTCTTTTTGTTTAAAAAATGTTGGTAAAGCTTAAATTTATATGCTTGAAATTTGAATTCTTCAATTCAAAATTGAATCCCCCCCCCCCTCCCTCTAATAGCAATTTCTAGATCCGCCCTTGAAACATGCCAAATGTCTATTCATTTTTAACTTTTACACACGCGGTACAGACAATAGTATAATTTTAATTGTGAAACTATTTTTATATTCCCCTATTCGATTAAATGAATAGGAAAAATGGGGGAAAAAAATATATTCTATTTAATTTTATTTTGCATTTTTTTTTAACTATAATATGTTCCCAAAATGGCAACGTTGGATGGACACTTAAAGTCATAAATGCATAAAATTCAATCTATTGTTAAAAATCAATATTTAGATTAGATTTAATTATATTGGTATATAAACATATAGATTCATATATTCTTCATATAGATATATTTAAACATTTGTTCTTTCTCATGAAATTTTAAGTTACAAAGTTTTCTGTAAACTTATGTTCCATCTTTTGCAAAAAAGTCTGGTATTTTTTTCGATTCAACCTATACCATTTGATTGATATCCTTCATTCTTCATCACTATCTAGACCAGAGACCGGTAAACTTTATTACCTGTCGACCTCTTCATAGAACATATGTGTATTCACATCGATCCCCACCCCACATAGAAATCTTTCATCAATTAAGATAAAAAATACAAATCAAAAATGTTTCATATATCCTATAGTATACAATGTCCTAAGCTATGTTTTAAAAGAAAAAAAGGAGATTTATTACTATTATAAAGTAAAAAAGCATAGCACAATTTGGTATGTTTGTCTATCTTATCGACGCCCACCTATCGATATTGACCACTTTGCTGACCCCTAATCTATACCTATATTGCCAGAAACTGAAGGGACAATAATTATATGAAGCTAGGTTCAAATATCATTTCATCAAAATTTGAAGCTTCGATTTAAAAAAATAAAAAAAACTAAAACTAAAACTAGAAAAAATTTAATATAATAAAATAATGAAGATTATAGTAGAAAATTTTTTTTTTATTACCAAATGTTGCCAACGTTCCCATTTTATTTGGCACTACTTAAAGTTCTTTCAAAAAAAATTTATGACAGTAGTTATAATTGAATATATATAATAAGTTTTTTATAAATAAGTTCAAGAATTTCAAAATTGAACAAAAAAAAACTTTTGAAAAAAAAGAAAAAAAAAAGAAAAAAAATTTTAACTATCAAATTTAGAAGTCAATTATTATATTTTATAATATTTACTTGGTGAATTTTTTCAGATCGGTTACATGCATTGCGATAACGTTTTTCATAAACCAATGATGAAAACGATTCAATAAATAAAATATCACACGTTTTTAGAAGCTTTTTAGTTTTAAATTTTAACTTTCAGAATTCTTCCCATTTTGTGAACGTTAGACTGTCAAGGGTTGAGAAAAAGAAAGGACCAAACCACCTTTTTAATAAATATCAAATCTCCTCTTCATTTTGCACCAATCGTATTGAAGTATTAACTAGATTGACAGCCACTCAATCTTTTAACATTTCCTTAATTTTTTTACAACAAAAAATCAAGAAATTGGCAATATATAATAACAAATCCTAAAAAATTATCTTATTTAGAAAATCGATGAAACCATTTTTGCTTATACATTAGCACAACTCATCATACATTGCTCATCCACCTTGCTATAACTCACCATCATATCAGCTCTACGCCATTCGATAAGGTTTAGAGCGAATGCAAAGAATAATTTATTAATATCAATAAAATTATGTTAAGCAGGAGGATATTGTAGTTGGTCCAATATATTTGGTCATTGTGATATATTGGTATATTGGGATATTTGATCATTTTAAGCCAAATTTTAAAACGCCAGTTTCTGGAATTCAATTCATATTCCGGTGGAATCTAGAAAATTCACTAAAAATGATGACTTTTCCTCTGGTATTTGTGGTATCGGAAGTTGAGTAGAAATCAAACTCATGCCGTTTAACTGATAACGTTGACTGTTTTATTGATATAATTTTTGATCATGTTAAAAATATGATTTTTCAATAAAGGAGTTATGCGTCTACGTAATCAAAATTAAGTTTAAGTGGACAATTACACTATCAGTGAGAGGGGGCATTTTAGACCCCCCTCCCCTCAACTTAATTCCTATTGTACAAAATTGGATGAATTTTTGAAAAATTGCTACTGCATCTTACTCTTTTTATGGTAGTTGAATAACCCTCCCATGTCAAAAACTGTCAATCAAAATCAATTGTACATTTTTTTAAACAAATTTATATATTATAATCTCCATAACTTATAACATTAGATTTTTTTAATTTTTTAAAATTTATAATTGCGGGCTTAAATTACTTGTCATTTTTAGTAAACTTTTTAGGAAAGGCTTGCCATACTAATCAGATCTTTTAATGACATCAGATCATAAAATTCTTCAAATCTACTATAAATCTATTGGACTATTTCCTTACTAATATATTCAACGCAGTGCCCGCGCTAAGCAAAAATTCTAGGGGAGGGGGGGAGGGGGGCTTGATTGGAGCGCTAATTTTTGAACTATCAGATTAATCTGCCTCAAGGCGAAAAGAAAACATATGATGTATTTGTCAAGCCATACCTATACAGATTACATTTTCATGAAAGAAATTATTATGAATGCTAGATGTTTGTCATATTTTTTTAGGGTAATGAAAAATTTTTTTGGGTAACTTGAAAATTAGCTGAGGGGGGCTTGAGAAATAGTTAGGGGGGGGGGGCTTGTGCCCCAAATTTAATAGGTAGCGCAGGCTCTGGCGTATGTTACCCTATGTATTATACGAAACGCTTAAACTTGATACACAAAGTTTACATGCCTTTCCCCAAAGGAACTCACATATTATGAAATTGCCTATATTCTTAAATGACACAAATATAAACAAACGATTACTTATAAATGTTGTTTTTTTTGGAACAAGATGTTTTCCTACACCAATTTTTTTAGTTTATATTCATCAAAATTTAAAAATATGTTTAAAACTCCATTTTCTTTCTTTCTTGCTATAAAAATATTTTTTGAAACATAAAAAACTGCCAGAAAAACATTCCCCTAAATTTCAATTGGGTTACTTTTTTTTACTAATATTCAGATATATATTCTAAATAAATTTTCCCATACAATATTTCATTGTTACGATACCTACGCTCAATCTGGCAGTCCTAACCCAGCGGTCTCTAAAGGGCCTTGTAAACATCCTACAAATTGGATTACTAAAATTTTCCACTTTTACTTTGTTTATTTTGCTTTATTTTACGTTCTTACTTTTGCCATATGTATATGTACCGGTTTTGTAAATAAATTTCTTCTTCTTCTTCTTCTTACCTTCAAAATTTATAATCATATAGAGTGGAACGTCGCTAATTCAGAACTCTCCAATCCGGAAATCCCGCAATTCTGACAAAATTTGGGTGAAACTAATTTTTTGAATAGTAATTTCCTATACATCTGGAAATTCGCAAACCGAAAATTTCTCTGCTAGTTTTTTGAAAATTGAGGTATAGAATTTTTTTTTATATAAATGTTATTATATTTTAAATATGTATTTCAAAACATGTTATTGTCTTTAAATATTATATGTATTTTATTATAATAAATTGTATAGAAAACAAGAGAATAAAAGTAAATGTTCCAATTGTAAAACCAAAAATTATCAAAAATATTGAAAGACAAAAATAATTCTTGACACAAAAACAAAAAATTTCAATAAAACATAAAAACAGATCTGGAAAATTGTAACAATACGTCAAGAATATGTAAACAGCTACAGAAAAAATAATTAAAAAATTGATCTTTCGTATTTAATTAAAATCATAAAAACAAAAATGTTGCAATTAAAAATAAAATTTTTTGAAACTAGTAAGATTAAACTGTAATAATTTTTTTATAATAAATTTTATCTGAAGTTTCAAAATGGTCGATTTCTTTCTTCTTTTTTATTCAATTTAATTTTACATTACAATTATTCAAATTTTTCCTCATAAAATTATTATTGAACGTTTTCCTGTATTTTTAAAACTCAAAGAAATGCTTTTTCAAAATAATAAGCAGCAAACGGACACGTGTTAAAGTTTCATTCTAAATCAAAAAAGAAATTAGTATGAGAAAAAAAAATTTCCTAAAATGACAATTCAAGAGCTGGGAGAGTTTGTTTTGAAAAAGTTTGACGTTTCTATAGGAAAGTCCACTGTTGGCGATATCCTAAAGGATAGTGTAAAGTGGTTACAAAATAATAAAAATTTCCAAAAGACTACAAACAATGTGTCCAGATTGACTCAACCTTTTCAAAAAAAAACTTGAAGAGGCATTAATTTTGTGGATCATAACAGCAAAAAATGCGGCAATAAATGGGCAAGCCCGAAAATTTGGTGAAAATTAGCAGTCAAAAATTTTTTATATTCAAATGGTTGGTTACACCGTTTCAAAAAAAGACATAATTTGCAGAAACGTGTGATACAGGGCGAGGTGAATGAAGTTAATCTTGAAGTTTTGAAAAATGGTAGAGCCCATATTCGAGAAATCTTAAAGGTTACCAAAAAAGTTTCGGGTCTCAAAAAATCAAAAGAAAGAATAACAGTAGCTTTAGACACAAACGCTTCTGGAAAAGAAAAGTTAAAGCCTTTTGTGATCGGTAAAGCCAAAAAACCAAGATCCTTTTTGAAATCATGCGATCCTGAAATTTATGTCCGGTATCGATCAAACACCAAAGCCTGGATGACATCTTCATTGTTTTCATCTTGGATGAGCAAAAAAAGAAAAAAATCCTAATTGTACTAGACAATGCTTGCTGTCATAAATTCAACGACCAATTTTCTTACGTTAAATTACTTTTTTTGCCGCCAAATACAACTAGTCGATGCTGGCATAATCAGAAACTTTAAGCTCTATTATAGAAAAAGTTTAACCAGACATTATTTAAATTGCATTGAAAATGAAGAAACGCAACAAGTGAATTTGAGAGAGTGTATTAGAATGATTAGTTTTGCAGGGGAAAAAGTCAAAACCAAAAGAATAAAATCTTGTTTCAGACACACAAACATTGTACCTCAGCTTGATTGTTCCGAACTAGAAAAAGGCAACCTTGAATGTTTAAATGATTTACAGGAAGAAATTGTCGCCCGTGAAGGTGATTAAAAACCTTTAGAGTATGTTGACATATATATAAAGAAAAGCCTACCACGTCCAGCCTGAATGAAGAAGATATTGTAAGTATTGTTTTACATTCCAGCAAAGATGAAGCAGAAGAAGATGAAGAAGTCACTGAAATTGTACATGAAAAAGAAGACAGATCATCAATAAAAAAGCTCATTAAATATTTTGAACAAAAGAGATCTACCGTGGAAGAAAATTAAAAAAAACTTGGAATTTTTTAAATACCTTTGGCACATGGAAGAGAAAATAGATCAAAATACACGAAATAATTTGCAACAAAAAAAAATTGACAACTATTTTATTAAAAAATGATTTTATCTCTTATGGCTAATTTCATTTTTTGTTTTTTTGTGGTTTCAAAAATTAAATTTTTCATGTCTTAGCCAAACCTCGTTTATCTGGAAACCCCGCCACCCGGAAATTTTTGGCTCAAAACCAAATCGTCCGGATTAGCGAGGTTCCACTGTATATATATATTGGAACACATAACATATATCTGAATATTTTTCCCATAAACATGGCAACAGTGTAGAAAATGTCAATCAGATCTCTGATTTCTGAAAGTGTTCATCAAAATTTTAAACTAATTAAAAAATATATAATTATACAAATTAGAAATGTGGGTTTAAATTTCGGGGTTATTTTTTAAAATAAGGGTTCTCAAAATGTCTGAAAGCACTCAGTTTTAGGAAATAGGATGTGAAATGTCTAAAACTATCAATCAAATTTGCGGTTTATGTTTGAGAAAGTGTCTCCAATACAATTATACATATTTTAAATAAAAAATATATTTTTTTAAATATATTGAATATGCTGATTCTTCAAAATACTTATTCACATTTTAAGTAAAATAGTTTTTAGACTTAATTGGCCAAGCTGTTACCATTTTTTAACTAAATTTTGGAAAAAATGTGTCAAATTGCAACTAGAATTAGTGATCTATTTTTTATTTTCTTTATTACGATGCTCAATTCATTTCAGGATTGAGTTTTTGCAATTACGGTACAAGGTTTGGCATTTCGAAAAAAATTGGAAATTCTAAAAAAAACCAATTTTGTCAAAAAAAACTCGGAATATCGTCCATTGTTTTCCATTTCTGTACTCCTTTTTGGAGATTAAATTGTAAAAATGGGGTGAATGTGTCAATCGAATTGGTAAAAATCAATTTCCT
>JAUIRK010001042.1:0-16972 GCA_030549495.1 Nectonema munidae | reverse complement strand
AAAATTTTGATTGATCAAAAATATATCTAATACAATATATCTTCAAATTTTACATAAAATATATGTTTTTATACTAAATCGGCCATGCTGGTTTCATTTCTGGACTCATTTTTTACATTTAGGATTTGAAAATACCTATAAGTATTAATCAAATTTGCGGTTTACTTCTGAAAATTGTCTCCAAAAATATTCTTTTGAAATATATGTTTTATACCAAATCAATCATGCTGTTTTCATTTCTGAACTGATTTTTTACATTTAGGATGAGAAAATAGCTATAAGTGTTAATCAAATTTGCGGTTTACTTCTAAAAATTGTCTCCAAAAACATTCATTCAAATTTTACAATCAAATATATGTTTTATACCAAATCAACCATGCTGTTTTCATTTCTGAACTCATTTTTCAAATTTAGAGATTTTAAAATATCAGTCAAAATTTGCGGTTTACTTCTAAAAGCTATCTCCAAATATATTCTCTCAATTTTACATGAAATATTTGTTTTTATACCAAATCGATCATGGTGTTTTCATTTTTGAACCCATTTTTTACATTTAGGATTTGAAAATACCTATAAGTATTAATCAAATTTGCGGTTTACTTCTGAAAATTGTCTCCAAAAATATTCGCTTGAAATATATGTTTTTATACCAAATCAATCATGCTGTTTTCATTTCTGAACTCATTTTTTACTTTTAAGATGTGAAAATACCTATAAGTGTTAATCAAATTTGCGGTTTACTTCTAAAAATTGTCTCCAAAGACATTCATTCAAATTTTACAACTAAATATATGTTTTTATACCAAATCAACCATGCTAGTTTCATTGAAATAAAACGTATTATAAAATCTTTTGAAAATTTGTATGAGAGAAGGAACCAAGTTGAAAACTAATTGAAAAGAGAACATGTGATCAAAACAAATAATTAAAAAAATATGTATCTTGACTAAATGGAAGATCTACAATGTTCTAATGAACTAGGAAGTGGCTTAATTATATAATATTAGATGCTTCAAAAAAGATTTTGATTGTGAAAAAGAAGTTCCTCTTTTACAAATGAAAAATATTTAAATCTATAGCTTATCATCTAGGATTACAGTTAACATTTAGCTAAGATGGGTAGGAAATCTGAAAATTTAGAATATGTCAGATTTATCAAAAATGGCACAGGTGCCAATATGTGAGAATTTAGTCACTATCAAGATATTTTTAATTTAAATTGAATTTGTCCATCTTTTTCCTTTTGTGTCAAAGAGATCATTTTTTAGATGAAGACGTTGACAACTTTTTGTAATTGAACAATCAACATCACGAATGATTCATCAGAAAAAAACCTTTGAAATAAGATTGGTTGACAAATATTCAGGCTTGATAATAAAATACACGATACTGATAAAAAAAGTCTAAGATCATCAAGAAGATTCTTTAATCAGAATGCTTTGAGAGAGGAAAAAAGTAATTTTATCCTTATAAAAAAAATTTTCGAACACACATTGAAGAATATAAATTTCTAATGAAAAAAGAGCTACCAAGAAAGGATCATCATAGAATGAATACCAAAATTACATACTGTAAATTATAATATGACGTAGAGACTACGAGCCGATAACGAATTTGTAGCCAAAAAGATGGAGGTCCTATCGAGTTACATAAGTTACTGTAGAA
This sequence comes from Nectonema munidae, assembly GCA_030549495.1. NCBI lineage: Eukaryota > Metazoa > Nematomorpha > Nectonematoida > Nectonematidae > Nectonema > Nectonema munidae. The sequence goes on along the minus strand of JAUIRK010001042.1, from coordinate 15,307 downwards.
TGAAATATTTTGAGTGAATTAAACACCTAAAGTTGGTTTATTAAATAAATTAAGAAAATAATTACCAGAGAAATACTGCAACTAGTAGTTATTTTTATGTTTATATATTTGACATTAATTTACAGGTTTAATCGATTTTTTGACAGGTTTTATTGATTTCATAAAAAATGAACATCACCATTAAATTCTGCATACTTGAAATGTATAAAAAACTTTAAAAGAATCAAAATTTTAATTTGACATGGGCTGTCATATTTAAATTATTTTGTCAGGTGTGACTAATTTTTTATAAAAAAAAAGAGGAATATAACCAGTAAACACAGCCTACTTGAAAATGGGTATATGTGTGTAAAAAAGATTATATAATTAATTAGATAAAAAGTTTCTTTTTTGAGATGAGCTGTCATATGTAAATCACTTTTTTGACAGGTTTGAATGATTTTCATAAAAAATGAATATCACCACTGAATTCAGCATATTTGAAAATGGGTATACATGTGTACAAAACTTTATATACTTATTTAGATAAAAAGTTCCTTTTTGAGATGAGCTGTCACATTTAGATCAATTTTTTGACAGGTTTGATTGATTTTCATTAAAAATGAATATCACCACTGAATTCAGCATATTTGAAAATAGGTATACATGTGTAAAAAACTTTATATACTTATTTAGATAAAAAGTTCCTTTTTGAGATGAGCTGTTACATTTAGATCAATTATTTGACAGGTTTGATTGATTTTCATTAAAAATGAATATCACCACTGAATTCAGCATATTTGAAAATGGGTATACATGTGTAAAAAACTTTATATACTTATTTAGATAAAAAGTTTCTTTTTGAGATGGGCTGTTACATTTAGATAAATTTTTTGACAGGTTTGATTGATTTTCATTAAAAATGAACATCACTACTGAATTCAGCATAGTTGAAATATATATGTAACATTAAAAATATTTATAAAAACTTATTAATATCTGAGAAAAATAGGGGGGGGGGGGCACTTTACGCCCCCCCCCCCCACCACTTGAGCGGACAAATTTTGCCCAGCACTAATAGGGTTAAGCCTAACGTCAACAATGAATGGAGACTTCTAAATAGCAACACGCATAACCAAGCTTTCTCCCTTCAAATAGATGCGCACCATCTCCAAATTATGTGTAGAAAAGAGGTAAAGATATCAATTAACAATAAAAAAAATTGAAAATTTTATTGAATGAAAAAAATCATTCATTAATTTTCAATTGTTCCATTTCTTCTTTCTAAAAAATGAAAATGTTTTATTGAGAAAAATAAATAAAAAAAACACATCCAAATTACATTACTTTTCTGAGGTAATTTCTATTAAAAATGTAAAACAGAACTAAAGTTAGAAAACTTGGAATTATAATTTTTTCCTTCTTTTTAGTGTATAAGAATAAGTGTAAGTTAGTTAGACTATCAAAAAAGGGTATAAAATAAAGATAGAATTGTGTAAACAAAAATCAAACAATAAATTAAGATTGCATTACTTCATTTTTCTCAAGTTTAAAAGTTAAATTGTTGCAAGCAAACAAAAAGTAGTCAAACTATAATTTTGGCCGAGTCAGCTTCCAAAAACAAAGTTAAAAAATATTAAAATGTAATAATAAATTTTTTATGAAGCAAAATAAAATAGATAAATGATACAAACAGAAAATAGTCAAAAGATAAATTCAGATACTATTACTTGGACGTTCTACAAAAAGTAAAATAACAACGTTTAACCTTTTGCAATGAATTGCCTTTTATAATAACTTTTAAAAAAAGTCTATCAGAAAAAGTTATTTCAACAAAAACTAAAATTTTTTCACTATTTTAAAACCAAACAGTCTGTTTTCTTAATGGTTTCAAAATAAGAATGAGAGCATTAAAACGATCCTCATTCATTGAACTGCGAAGTGAATTGATGTGGTAAAACTTGATGTGTTTAAATAATAAATTTACAAAAAAAATGGGATAATAGAAAAGTAATAAGTGTCACACTTAACTACGATTGAAACACAAAAAACTTTTTAGGGCTTTTCACTTTAGAGAAAGATTGAATCTAAAATACGAGTTACAGAAATCATCATAATATTTGAGTTCTACGAAAAGAATTAGATCAAGAAAAATTTTCAAGCACTTGGCACTGCAATTTTAGGGGGGGGGGGGTACGCCGGTTCCACCCCCTTTAAATCCGCCAGTGATAGTATACAAAAAACGGTACAATCGAACATTATAAAAAAATAGGGTATTTTTGCTTTTAAACGGAATAGCTAGTAAAAATATTTATTCCAAATACCTATTGCTGAAAAAAATTTGTTGACTTGAAAAAATTAGTTTTCAAATGTAATAAACGTACTGAAACGATTAAAAGTGACCTTTGTTGAAAAAATTTTTTAACGCGAGTCTGACAATATTCATTGATATAAAATTGTAACGATTGATAAGTTATGTTAAAAGTTAAAATTCCAAAATAAAATATGAAAACTTCAAATAGTGAGAGCCAGTTGGTTAATTAAACTCAAAACATGAAGCTCTACTGAGAATTGAGGGAACTAAATTTTTACCAAAAATCTCTATGATTAATTTGAATAGCTGAACTTTGATATCACTAAACAAGGTTCTGAAAATATTTTACTTATATTCCGCTAAAAACTAGTTTCTAATGAGATAAAATAAAATTATTTTTAATTTAACTCTAAATACAAATTAGAGAGAAGAGAACTGAATGAGATAGGAGAGCTTGAGTGAAAGAGCTTGAATGAGAAGAGAGATGCGAGAAGAGAGTGATTGAGTTTTAGCAGAAAGAGATGAACAAGATCAGAAAAAGCTGGTGGATCATCAACATGTGTTTGCTCAAAAATACTACAAGACCCATTCAGACACTGTGATAAACATTGCTTATTTATTGTGTGCATATTGAAACAATGGATTATTATTATTATTATATAGCTCTCACATCGTTTGTAAAATATTTTTGATAGGAATTTCAGAGCAGCTTGGCATGATGTTTGACTGGAAAGTCTGCATTCCCTCTTTTATTCTCTTCTCTTACTTATAGAAAATTATTGAGGGGGGGGGGGCGAAGGTTAGTAAGCATTACGAAAGTAACTAGTAAACTTTTTTGTCCATATTTCGACTATTCAATTAGTAAACTTTACTGTCACCTTGGTAAAAAATATAAAGTTTGCATGCTAAATTACTGATTGTGATTCAGAATTTGCAGCTGATTGGTGAATAAATTTAAACAATCATATTGTTTTAGAATTATTTCAGCTAGCATAAAGTTTCTGAAAAATTAAAGAAAATTATTTTAATACTTTATTAAAAAACAAAAAGCAGGAAGCAAAAAGAAAAAATGAATTAAAATATATTCTTCATTTCTGTGTTTAATTTGAACAAAACAGGAAGTATTCTTTTTTCTAACGTTTTGTCTTGTAAAGAAAAAATTATATTCTGAATAAATAGCATACTTTTTTTAACACAAGAGAGATATGCCAAATTGAATATATATGTAGAAGCAAACAATATGTTAAATAAATTTAAAAAACAATTTGAATAACATACAAAAACGTCATGAATGTAAAGAGAAAAAAGAATTTTTTGATTAGAAAAAATTTCATTGTGCAATAACATCATTTTCAAAATTTTCTTTAAAAAATTTGTGATGCCAAATATTGTTAGAAGAAATTTGAGATCTTAAAAAAACTTATATAAAAAAATAAGAAAGAAAAAAGATTTCATACATTTTTTGCGTTCTTTATTGGATTCTTCCTTATATTCATTCCAGTAGAATTTTTTCATAGTGACGATCAGTGATTTTTTACTTTTGCACAAGTTAAATATTGCCTGATTATATTTTGTTAACCCATCATTTAATGCGTTTTTGATATGGGCGTTAGGCATCTCCAGTTTTTATCTTTCGAATTCCTATGGACCAAGGCCTTGGAAATGGTAAATAAAAGAATTCCCATGGAAGAAGAGCCAGAACAAATCCGCCTAAAAGTGTTTGTTGACGCCACGCCAGAATCAATCGCCTTTGTTTCTAAAGAGGAACATTACATCGCCAAATTGCCATGGAAGTTCCCAATAGCACTGACAGAGCTCCTTGCCCTGACAGTTGCAGGTATATATTTCGGCCGTAAGGCAAAATTTTTTTCAGATTCTATAGTGGCGCTGGCGTGCATCCAAAACGGTGGCTCCCCAGAGGCGGATTTGAATGGAATAGTCTCCAGATTCATAGAGATGGACGAAAGCAAATTCTACCATCTTCAAAGAAATTGTACGTACATCAACACTAAAGACAACCCCGCGGACGTGTTTTCAAGGAGCTACACTCAAAACTGGATCAAGATAAATACCCCGAGACTACTATAAATAGAGCTGCAACCATAAGCACGACCAGTTTTTTTTCTCTATTCCTGAAATTCCTTTCCTCGCCTGATAGTTTTCCTACGCTAAAGACTTACCTCTGACTCTCAGGCAATGCAAGGCAAAGATGATGAGTCCACAGCGTCCACATCAGTGACTACGAGATCTGCTGATGCACGTTTCTCGGTCATTGAAAATGCTCTAGCAATGCTGCAAAGAGAGCTAGCAAGTTTAAAAGTGCAGGACAGGCCCGCAAGAGAAGAAAGCTCCTCAGATCATGTTGGAGTACACTGCCCAACATGGCTAAAGCAAATGAAGGCAGAACCTGGCTACGCAAGAACAGATCTAAATTTCCCTGATGTAATTGCAAAATTTACACCCAAAGAATTGGTTAGGGAAAAGATCAAAATGTTCAACGAGCTACTCCCCATAGATAAAAGAAATGCTAAAGATTCGCTTATCATCCTTCTCTTTGACTTAGTCCAGAAAGGACTAGAACACCTTTCAGATGATGATACAGCCCTCCTGAATCAAGGTGCTTCAACAGCAGTTGCTGCGGCGCAAAGCACATGGGAAGCGGCTGCCAAGCACTTTGGGACATCCTCATCTTTAAACATAGGAGTTGAAGTTCCAAAGAAAGAAGCAGCAATACCTAAGACAAGTAGAAGGAAGAAGCCCTTTCAAGGTAAGGGACCGAAGAAATAAGAAATCTTCGGCGAGTTGGCATTCTTTTGTTATGAAGAATGTCAGTTCGGGCTTCGCCTCCCCACCAACTTCCACATATTCATCCGAATCCATGACTAGTCTCTGGACAACACGTTCGGATTCACTCAGCTCAATTGCATCAGTCAACACAATAGACAAATTCCTAATGTCTACTCCCATCGCTTCTCCTATCGAAGTTCCTGCGGAACAAAGCGACGTGGAAGATATATGGTTAGATGCTCTTCCAAATGAGGATTCCTTCGAAGAGGAAGAATTATGGAAAATCCTAGATGATATTCCACCTATACAGGAGACTCCAGTAGTCAATCATCATCTAGAGGACCTGATTGAAGCATCAGATGACAAAACCTTCAACAACCCGAAAGACTTCATTGAACATGTCAAAACGCTCCCGCTGGTTCCTGACATTGGCATCAAGATGGCCACAAATTTAGAGTATCTTCTCCATAAAAAGGCTTTTGATCCAAAAGAATGGAGAAACATCTTTTCCGATATCCTCTCTCCAAAGGACCAGGTGGAAGACACCGAAGAGAACACTTCAGAGATAGACATGCTCGAATCGCCGGTAAATTTAGGCTTCCTAGAAGGCAACATGGACAAGTCTGAGTTGACAGAGATCCCAGACGACGCAATATTTGATTGTCAGGCCACAGCGTGGAAACTGCCTATAGGAATGAAACATAGGACCACAAGAAGGATCCTGAAAGCATGGCTATGCCCCAAAAGTTATGGCTCCTAATCCGTTCTTTTCTTTCTCCTCCTTCAGAGGTTTACCTTTCTCTCAAGAAAAGTTTATTGCAAACAAGGTAATCCCAGCTCTCTTAAGAGCAGAAGTTATAGAGGAATGTCCAAAGGCAAAAATCCTATCGCCAGTGTTTGTCATTCCAAAGGAAGGTAACAAGTACCGATTCATAGCAAACTTCAGTTTTACCAAAGAACTCTTTGACAAACCTAACTTTGCGCTTTCAGCTCCTAAACTCCTACGCAGTATTCCAGCGGAATACTCTTGGGCCTGTAAGATCGATCTTCAAGATGCCTTTTACGGCATAAAGATACAAGAAGCATACAGGCCATGCTTCGCCTTCAAAATTGGACACACATGCTACCAATACAATAGGCTGCCAATGGGAGCTGCGTTTTCACCTGGAATCCTACAGAAAACTATCTGCAAATTACGTAGTGTTTTTCTTAACTATCACACAAACATAAAAACCAGGATCCTGGTTTATCTGGATGATATTTTGCTTCTCAACCATACGGAAGAAGAAAGCAACCAAACCATCAAAAACTTTCTCGAGTTCCTACACGAGAACAATATAAAGGTTAACACCGCCAAAAGTATCGTCATCCCGACGCAAAGCATCAAATACTTAGGAATCCAGGTAAACCTGGTGGAAAGATTCTTAGAGTATCTCCCGAAAACCAAGGTAAATCTTAATAAAGCTATTATAACGCTCCCTGGCTTACAATGGGAAATTGATGCGCCTAAAATCATGTACAAAAAACTCCTGGGGTTCATCACGTACTACCTAGCAACTATTCCTAACACATGTAGAAGATTCTCACCACTCTTCAATCCAATCAGACGGAAATTCATTCCAACCAATGGACCAAGGCCTTGGAAATGGTAAAAAAAAGAATTCCCATGGAAGAAGAGCCAGAACAAATCCGCCTAAAAGTGTTTGTTGACGCCACGCCAGAATCAATCGCCTTTGTTTCTAAAGAGGAACATTACATCGCCAAATTGCCATGGAAGTTCCCAATAGCACTGACAGAGCTCCTTGCCCTGACAGTTGCAGGGATATATTTCTGCCGTAAGGCAAAATTTTTTTCAGATTCTATAGTGGCGCTGGCGTGCATCCAAAACGGCGGCTCTCCAGAGGCGGATTTGAATGGAATAGTCTCCAGATTCATAGAGATGGACGAAAGCAAATTCTACCATCTTCAAAGAAATTGTACGTACATCAACACTAAAGACAACCCCGCGGACGTGTTTTCAAGGAGCTACACTCAAAACTGGATCAAGATAAATACCCCGAGACTACTATAAATAGAGCTGCAACCATAAGCACGACCAGTTTTTTTTCTCTATTCCTGAAATTCCTTTCCTCGCCTGATAGTTTTCCTACGCTAAAGACTTACCTCTGACTCTCAGGCAATGCAAGGCAAAGATGATGAGTCCACAGCGTCCACATCAGTGACTACGAGATCTGCTGATGCACGTTTCTCGGTCATTGAAAATGCTCTAGCAATGCTGCAAAGAGAGCTAGCAAGTTTAAAAGTGCAGGACAGGCCCGCAAGAGAAGAAAGCTCCTCAGATCATGTTGGAGTACACTGCCCAACATGGCTAAAGCAAATGAAGGCAGAACCTGGCTACGCAAGAACAGATCTAAATTTCCCTGATGTAATTGCAAAATTTACACCCAAAGAATTGGTTAGGGAAAAGATCAAAATGTTCAACGAGCTACTCCCCATAGATAAAAGAAATGCTAAAGATTCGCTTATCATCCTTCTCTTTGACTTAGTCCAGAAAGGACTAGAACACCTTTCAGATGATGATACAGCCCTCCTGAATCAAGGTGCTTCAACAGCAGTTGCTGCGGCGCAAAGCACATGGGAAGCGGCTGCCAAGCACTTTGGGACATCCTCATCTTTAAACATAGGAGTTGAAGTTCCAAAGAAAGAAGCAGCAATACCTAAGACAAGTAGAAGGAAGAAGCCCTTTCAAGGTAAGGGACCGAAGAAATAAGAAATCTTCGGCGAGTTGGCATTCTTTTGTTATGAAGAATGTCAGTTCGGGCTTCGCTTCCCCACCAACTTCTACATATTCATCCGAATCCATGACTAGTCTCTGGACAACACGTTCGGATTCACTCAGCTCAATTGCATCAGTCAACACAATATACAAATTCCTAATGTCTACTCCCATCGCTTCTCCTATCGAAGTTCCTGCGGAACAAAACGACGTGGAAGATATATGGTTAGATGCTCTTCCAAATGAGGATTCCTTCGAAGAGGAAGAATTATGGAAAATCCTAGATGATATTCCACCTATACAGGAGACTCCAGTAGTCAATCATCATCTAGAGGACCTGATTGAAGCATCAGATGACAAAACCTTCAACAACCCGAAAGACTTCATTGAACATGTCAAAACGCTCCCGCTGGTTCCTGATATTGGCATCAAGATGGCCACAAATTTAGAGTATCTTCTCCATAAAAAAGCTTTTGATCCAAAAGAATGGAGAAACATCTTTTCCGATATCCTCTCTCCAAAGGACCAAGTGGAAGACACCGAAGAGAACACTTCAGAGATAGACATGCTCGAATCGCCGGTAAATTTAGGCTTCCTAGAAGGCAACATGGACAAGTCTGAGTTGACAGAGATCCCAGACGACGCAATATTTGATTGTCAGGCCACAGCGTGGAAGACACCTGCCTATAGGAATGAAACATAGGACCACAAGAAGGATCCTAAAGCATGGCTATGCCCCAAAAGTTATGGCTCCTAATCCGTTCTTTTCTTTCTCCTCCTTCAGAGGTTTACCTTTCTCTCAAGAAAAGTTTATTGCAAACAAGATAATCCCAGCTCTCTTAAGAGCAGAAGTTATAGAGGAATGTCCAAAGGCAAAAATCCTATCGCCAGTGTTTGTCATTCCAAAGGAAGGTAACAAGTACCGATTCATAGCAAACTTCAGTTTTACCAAAGAACTCTTTGACAAACCTAACTTTGCGCTTTCAGCTCCTAAACTCCTACGCAGTATTCCGGCGGAATACTCTTGGGCCTGTAAGATCGATCTCAAGATGCCTTTTACGGCATAAAGATACAAGAAGCATACAGGCCATGCTTCGCCTTCAAAATTGGACACACATGCTACCAATACAATAGGCTGCCAATGGGAGCTGCGTTTTCACCTGGAATCCTACAGAAAACTATCTGCAAATTACGTAGTGTTTTCCTTAACTATCACACAAACATAAAAACCAGGATCCTGGTTTATCTGGATGATATTTTGCTTCTCAACCATACGGAAGAAGAAAGCAACCAAACCATCAAAAACTTTCTCGAGTTCCTACACGAGAACAATATAAAGGTTAACACCACCAAAAGTATCGTCATCCCGACGCAAAGCATCAAATACTTAGGAATCCAGGTAAACCTGGTGGAAAGATTCTTAGAGTATCTCCCAAAAACCAAGGTAAATCTTAATAAAGCTATTATAACGCTCCCTGGCTTACAATGGGAAATTGATGCGCCTAAAATCATGTACAAAAAACTCCTGGGGTTCATCACGTACTACCTAGCAACTATTCCTAACACATGTAGAAGATTCTCACCACTCTTCAATCCAATCAGACGGAAATTCATTCCAACCAAATTATGGACCAAGGCCTTGGAAATGGTAAATAAGAAGAATTCCCATGGAAGAAGAGCCAGAACAAATCCGCCTAAAAGTGTTTGTTGACGCCACGCCAGAATCAATAGCCTTCGTCTCTAAAGAGGAACACTACATCGCAAAGCTACCGGAAGTTCCCAATAGCAATGACAGAGCTACTAGCCCTGACCATTGCAGGTATATACTTTGGCCATAAGGCCAAATATTTTTTCAGACTCTATAGTGGCTCTGGCGTGCATCCAAAATGGCGGCTCTCCAGAGGCAGATTTAAATGGAATAGTCTCAAGACTCATCGACATGGACGAAAGCAAGTTCTACCACTTACAAAGAAACTGCGCCTACGTCAATACCAAGGATAACCCAGCGGATATCTTCTCGAGAAGCTACACGCAAAACTGGATCCGAACCAATACCCGGAGACCTCTATAAATAGGACTGTAGCAACCAACACGACCAGTTTTCTCTTTTTTCCTGAAGTAAAAGTTTCCACGCCTGACAGTAATCCTACAAGACTTACCTCTGACTCTCAGGCAATGCAAGGCAAAGATGATGAGTCCACAGCGTCCACATCAGTGACTACGAGATCAGCTCACGCCAGATTCTCCGTCATTGAAAATGCTTTGGGCTTTCCACTTTTGCGGAAAGATGGAAACTGTTCAGGAAAATTATGCTTCAGAATTATCAAGCTATTATGAACAGAAATATCTAGATAATTGCAAAAGAGCAAAAAAGGCCATTTCCTACAAGGTTTGTAACATGTAAACTCTCTAAGCATTTTATTAGATATATCAGCACCGGATTTGAACCTTGTTATACTCCCTGTGAAGAGGTAGTTTCCGGTTTACATCGCGTCGCCTTCTTCAGCTCTATTACCAAGGTGTTGAGATGAAAGAATATAACTACTTTGAATTTTTTTTACGTGCTTGTGAAGTATATTATCGGTTAGCGAAGCATGCTCCATACGTAGTATAGAAACTTACTCTCGTATTCGGCAAGTTTCGCAAATCTTTCAGATAGTTAGGCCTAATTATGTGAGGCATACACTTGTAACCCTAACTATTCAACAAATAGTATATCCATTGTCTTTTTTGCCCATTTTACATAAAATTTTATGCGATGTGCAAAGCAGTCAGTGTATATGCCACACCCTTCGGTAAATTCGAGCTTAAAACTAAAACGTGAACTAATTTCTTCAGAAAAAGTAATTTTTGTCAGCTAACCCAGGTACATAGATTTCAGGCTTGAAAATATAAAAAAGTTCGAGCATCGTTACAATAATGTAACATTTTATGCCATAGTGGCCAGGCCTTGATTGATCATAAATTTTCCAATGAACTTCGTCCTTTAAAGTTTTTATAGGTTGCCTCCTCGGATTGTGATGAAGTCTTGATGAGTAAATATTTGCTACACTTTTGAAAAAATGATCATTAGAGTCAATTTTTTGCTTTGATGCAGGAAAAAATATGCATGAGTACCTCTTTTTGTAAGGAATAGATAAAAAAAATTGGGAGGAAGTTCTTTTGCTTCTTCCTTGGGGCCAACAGGATTGAAAAATACATTTCTTATATTTTGAGCAAAAGGCCTCCCAACCCAACGTTGCAAAAACTTTCCCATTGATAAATTGTACCGTCTGGAGCAGAAAGATTATCTCAAAATGAAAGAATAAATGTTTTCAGAAGAGTAGCTTTCACTATCAAAGTAGCCAGAAAAGACCACTACAAGATGTAACGTTTGAAGAAGAGTTAGTTGAGAAGACATAATAGTGATGATGATGTAGGAGTGAAGATTGAAACAATTGAAAAGCAAAATGGAACAAAAGCAGTGTCCAAAAGTACAATCAATCAAAACATTTTACAAACTTATGTTTCCCATTTGGAGCCATGATTAAAAAAATTCCACAAAGTTGTATTAGTCGGCATCGCACATAACAACTCTTCATTTATTGATTTATTTTATTCGTTCTCTGCGTCAGGGTTAAATCATGCGCCATATGTTGAATTTAAGAAAGAGAAATTTTACCCTGAATCGCTCATATTTTTCTTTTTTGGAAATTTTTCGTGCTAATTAGGTTTGTGTTTTTTTCCGTGAACAAAGTAATAAATCCAACATATAGAGTTCATCCAAATTTTAGATTCTGAAAATGTTCTAAGGGCAGAAGCCTATCGTTCATTTTTGTATTAGAAATTATATGAAAAAAAGAAAGGTCATCATAAATTAGTATTAATGGGGAGGGATATGAGCAGTTTAATTCTTGATGTTTAGTAGCTTTTGAAAGTAAATTTACGTTGACTTATAAAAAAAAATAATAGATGGCGTTAATTTTTTTGCAAAATTTTTCGTTCTGATTGCAATAAAAACACTAAAAAATAATTTTTTTTATAATATTTAAAGAGGTATAACAATAAAAAAAGTAAAAGTTTATGATTTTTCTTTATGTAAAAAATTGGGAGTTTTACGGCATAGATCCGTCTTACGAGTTAGTGTTGAATGAGATCCGTCTTACGAGGGTGACAATATCTTTAAAAAAATTAATTTTATTTTTCTTATACTGAAAAATATGCCTCCAAAAAATATACTTTTTAAAAGCTATTTAATTAAATTATCTGTAATAATAATAAATTTATGAAAAAATTACAAATTTTAAAACGTTGGATTTTTACTTTTAGGTACTCTTACGACAAACAACATGTGTGTCGACAAGTTTTTATTATGGATAATGCCACGGAAAACAGTTGTTCGTTTCGTGAATTTAAAATGCACCGGTTCAACATACGCTCCTTCTGGAGATGTTTTAACCTTAAATGGCCAAAAATGCGACACGTCCAGCAATCCTGTTTTCTTTGAAATTGCATCTGTTTGTTCTTTATGCAACGATTCCTCGATTGATTATAATAGTGCTAAAGGAATATATGAAAAAAACTTTAAATTCATAGCATTTAACTACTTAAATTTACCTTGTTTTGATATGTATTTTCGAAAATAAACAATCATGTTAATTATGGTCAGTAAAAATAGATTAAAAACATCCATCAAATCTGCTAGCGTTATCATAGTAACTTGGGTGAAGAGCTTCTTTGAATTCATTTCCATGAAAAAATTAACACAACCACTGTTCCAATGAAAAGACTTTTTTCTTTTAACTGGTTCGATTTGATTACTAGTTTGTCTATCATCATCATTAATATCATCATCATCATCATCATCATCATCATCATCATCATCATCATTATCATCATCATCATCATCATCAATATCATCATCATCATCATCATCATCATCATCATCATCATCATCATCATCATCATCATCATCATCGTGAATCACACATCTTGAAACCAAAGTTCCTTCAGCCAGCAATTGATTTCCAGTCAAATTGTCTATATCGCCGATGTCTTCGTCTCCTGAATCTTCATCTGTAACCACATCGGTACAATTTATGGGCGGTTGAATGAAAATTTGGGAGTCAGTTATCTTTTCTGTATCAATAAACTCCAACAAATTATTTAAAGTATCATCCTTAAAAATGTGAGAATGCACAATATATTTTGAAATAAAAGTTTGCTTTCACAAAACAATTATTCAATGATAAAAAAAAGTAAAATTAAACATCTCATACTTCATACTAAGATTTATTTATCAAAAATATGCAGAATGTAGTAAATAAGTTTTCCTCCAGCATTCTTCTCAGGGTCTCTTTGATATATAAAGCTCAGAATAAAAGTCAAAAGACTATAGAACGCAATAGCGTCCACATTAGAAACTATTGGTAATTCAATATCCACATCCCAATTCGGGAGAATGTGAAAATAAATAAAATCCGAATTCTCCAACATTAAAACTCAATTTTTTATTCAAAATAATAAAAAATTCAAAGTATCCCGAATTTTCCAACATTAAAACTCAATTTTTTATTCAAAATAATAAAATTCAAAGTATCACCGTAACATTTAGAGCTCAGCTAAAAAAGTCCAAAGGGCCCGGCCTTTTGTTTTCACAAATACTCTTTTGTTTATGATAATTTTTATATTTTGTACATTTAGCTTATCTATAACCTTTAAATTAATGATTTCTTGTGCATATATGTAACTAGTAATATTTACTATTGCCCGAAATATAGGTTAAGCAATTTACTACAAAAAAGCGTGCGTCTTTTCACCCAAAACACATTCAAACATCTATGTAGCAACAGAAACTATTAAATCAAATAATCAGTGAAATTCAACAAAAAATTACAATTAATCAATTGAGTTTAAAAGTAAAGGATATTAAAAGTTAGTAGCCTAAAGCAAAGGTTAGTACATTACATACTAAAATATTATGTTCATGATAAAATATATATAAAAAAGAAAAAAACAATTGAATAAAACTACAAATAAACTACTTTAAACTATTAAACCTAGTTTTTAGGTGTTTTTGAATGTTTTTTGGGTGAAAAGCGCGCCTCAAAAAAAAGGTTTTCTCTATTTGTTTGAGGCTTTTTCAAAGTTCAATAGTTAGTGAACAAAAACTTACTATTGTTTAATTGTAAAAAATTTTTTACCACATTTCATACAAATAATATGTTTTTGTGAGGGTGCTCACTGCTTATTGGATCTATTAGACCCATGTTTACCTGCAACGTAATGCTAAAAGTTTTTAGGTCGTTGCCGAAAAAAAAATAACTTTGACAAAAATATTTTTTGAATGATATACAAGTAGAATGAGGAGGCATTTTAAAAGTTTCAAAACTATATATATCATTTATGACAAAAAATCTAAGTTTCTCGGGTCTGATAGACCCTTGCCTGATGAGGGTTATAAAATGAATAATTTACTACAAGTTAAACCAGACTCTTCCTAATATTTACAAAAATATGTCAGGTATTAATATTTAAGTCTTTGAATAGACGCTGTTATTCATAAGAAGGAGAAGGAAAAAGTTTATTTTTCATACTTTTTTAAATAATAGTTTAATAATTGGAAAATGCAATTATTCTGACCTATTAACTAAGTTGATAACTTTTTTATTAACTGGTTGGTACAATGAGAATCAGATTTTTAGTCCAAAAGCAGAAGAATCATATCCAAATTTATTATAAAAAGCAGATGAACTGAGTATCTGTCTATAACTTCATTTAGATTTTAAAAATGTTTATATTATTTCGTTATAAGAAAAATAATATCCAATTTTGAAAATAAAATCTGAAAATTTTCCAAGTGATTGTTCCAAAATTCAACAATATTTTGTAAAAAAATATTCTCAAAAACAGAGGTTGTATAAAAAACTTTTTATTGTTTAAAATTTTGTATTAAATTTGGATAAAAAAACACAAATTAACAAAATTGATTTTGAGCAAAAAAAATCAGTCCTAACGGGTCATATCTGGTACCCAATATTCAAAGTTATTTGAAAAAAGCATATTTCATGAAAAAAGTATTAGCTTGCTAACGATGTTGATGAAAGTACGTCGAATATATTACACATAAGTTTTACGTCATATATAAAGTAAATAATGAGAAAACTTACCATAATTAAAAGAAACACACACGTAAAAAGAAAATGACAGCAAGAACGATCTGGTAAGTTGTGATGTGACGTCAAAATCTTGAATTGCAGCCAGAATATTGATTATCCTATTCGTGACATGCATGCATCAACTCGATGTGAAATAATGAAGGTTAGTGGTATTTGTTTACGTTTTTGTAAATAACTAAATTTGACCCGCTCGGCACTTACAGTAAAATTTTTGGGGTGACATATATGGCCCTTTCGGCATACAAAGAACTTTATTTACGACCCATATGTGGGACTTTCGGCACAAAAGAGTTA